>VDFB02105785.1:48128685-48141586 GCA_007258455.2 Sequoia sempervirens
TTGTGCAAATGGACACCTAGAGGGTCAAGTGAAGACTTTTCGAAATCAATGAAGTTTGCCTAGTGCATCCAGATGTTGTGCTTTTTTGCTAACTGATTAAAATAATATTTAATATTTATTTTGCATGCTAAGACATTAAATGGCGATTTTTCTCAATAATTAATTATTGGCGCCTTTTTAATGTTGAATCTTAAATTCGCATGATAAAGCAAACTGAATATTTTATTATTGTTTTAATCTTCGAAACTCCGAGTCAGTATCAATTCAACTAGAGGGGGTCCAATCAAATAATTATTTTCACATTCAAGGTTTTAAAATCTTGCAGTCATCCTTTATGGTGCGATTTTGCTCTATTTATTCATGGCATCCCTCATTAATTCATTCATCCAACTTCAGTAAAGCAAATTTTCTTCAAAGCAGAGGCGAATTTTCTTTCCAAAGTTGGGTGATTTCTTCAGCAATCAAGTTTGAAGACATCAAAACATTCCTTTTGCAGGTGCAAGTCCGAATTTATCAGAAAATTCAAGAGAAATTGGCGACTTTAGCAGAAGAAAACATCAAAAAAACTCAATCATCTGTCTCAAATTCCATTTGCATGTTTGAAGAAAAGGCAAATTTTGACAAAACAAATCTTCTGGGTCTATTCAGAATAGCTTCCTCGAGAAAACCCATGTGCTAGAATTTTTCAGGAAAATTTACTCCAGAGCATCAATTCTCGAGGCTCTGATTTTCTCAACTGAAAATTTCTTGCATGGTCGAGTAGAAGTCAAATTTTTGCATTTCTGACATTCTAGGTTGTCTTAGAATCTTTTTCTAGACAAAACCCATATCTCGGAATTTTTCATGAAAATTGCCCTTCAATAGGCTATTTTTAGCCTCAGCAGGCTATTTTTAGCTTTCCAAAAAACTTCTCAAAATATAGCCATGTTCACAATCAACAGGCGAGTTTTTCAAAATGCAATACACTCACTCAAATTCAAGACCAAGTCAGTTTTGACTCACGACTTCATCAGGACAGTTGATACGAATCTACATAAGGTGCTTCTAGAGGCAATCTTGGATCCTATCAAGATAAGAGATTCGATATTTCAGCACATTTAGCAATCCGGGTTACTTGAGGCCGCTTCCATAACTATCTCAGTTCATTGCATAGAGTTTGTAATGTCTTGTGTTCAGCATTACAACTCTGCTACTCGTGAGATAGTGTCAGTAGATGGACGAATTATATGCAATCTCAAGCCCCTAGATATTGAGAGATGTTTTGGTATCCCTCAGCACCTGAGCAGTCTAGTCATTTCTATGGAGTAATGTGAGCAAGCATTCAACACTGATATGGACAAGTGTCAAAGTAAGATGGCAGAGCGATGGTTGAAGCAAAAGAAGAACAAATTGCCAAACAACATGGGTCGCAGTGAGTACAAGGATGAGTATGCGATTCTGATCACACTTCTAAATCATGTCTCAAGTCATGCAGATGCAAACATATTTCAACCCCGGATGTATTATATCATTGGTTGAATCATCTCTGGGCAAGAGTATTATGACTGGGCATCCTTCATCAACAATGTTCTCCACAAGAAAATCACTGGTTTTCTAGTTGCCCACGAGTTTCAAATGTGTTCCTACCTCGTGTACTTGATCGCTTATCAGGGTCAGTTTAGAGGGTTGAACACGATGGGCAACTCGGTGTTCAGAAAGTCTATCACTACTATGATCAGCTTGAGTTCACTAAGGCTGAACGTCACTTCAAGCGTGTTCACGAGGCTTTCTTGACCTACACAATGAGAAACTTGGACCGGGAGTTGCACATTCGTATCTCAGCGGTTGCTAAAGCAGCGATGGTTGATTGGGCGGACTGGTTCATTCAGTTCCCTACATACACCTACATCCGCATATATGGATTTACAGGAAATCCATCCATGCTTCCATGCTATCCTTCGGATAGGACAGTTTTCATGGAGTTCCTGAGGCAATTCATGATGTTCATCATCATTTGCGCTGCAAACATAAACAGGCTGCCAACTTTCCCATGCAGTTCAGAATCTATTAGTGTAAAACAGCAGTTGATGCTAAAGCTGCAGGACAAGAGTTAGAGAAGTTTCGTCTCAAGTACCTTGTCGATGCACACGCCTATGATCCTCAAGGTCATTACACAGCACGCCTTGGTGGTCGCTCATACAATAAACCTACAATGGAGGATTATTGGGTGAACTGCGAGGATGATTTTGAGGTGCGCAAACACAACTATGGCCGGTTTTCTCTCTCGCAGATTTCTATCTTCTTGGCAAAAGATGTGGGAGGCTTATCAAATGATGAGGGAGATATACTTCCTCAGTTTTTTAGAGAGCGAGTTGATACACAACCATTGCCGACAGTCGATTGGTACGCCAAGGAGTATGCATCAATAAAAGAGAGGTCTAATAGAGTTATTCAGAACAATATACTTTACCTCGACAACAAGAAGACTAGGAGGGTAGTCGCGCCTAGAACAGAGCCGCCACCGGTGGATGCTTCACTACCTTCCTCATCCAAACCCAAGCAAAAGAAAAGGAGTAACCCTCCTAAGAAAAGTCAAGCGCCTAACAACTCAAGAGGGAAGGCGCTTGCCATTGATACACACACGGAGCCTATCAAAGAGCCAGTTCAGAGTTTTCCAGAACCTAAGGTTCAGCCTCGCGTTCCCTCACCAACACTAGAGCAATCTTCAGTCTCGATTCACATTGAATTGGACTTAGATTCTCCACCTCGAAGCAATACCTCCACACACTCACTCTTGTCGGAGCCTCTCATTGCTAGTACAGATCCTTCTAGTGGCATTAGTCGAGACTAGTCTTGGATTGAGGCTCAACTGGGTTTGAAGAGGAGGCAGCCATCTTATGTCCTTGATCATTCTGATTTTGATCAAGCTTACCAGGATGCACCCGTCAAAAGGATCAAGAAACAGGTCCATATGGAGAGGAATGCTGATATGGAGATTGTCATAGAGACCGCCATATTTCTAGAGGGGAAGAGTTTGAACAAGATTGAAGCTCAGAACTTTGAGGTGATCATACCATCTGGCTGCCACCCACAGACACAAAGTTGATCTCTTACCATTGTAACGAGACTCGCCCATCGCCATGACTCGGCGAGTCCCGGGCCGAGCCAGCCTGGCCGAGTCTGGGGAGCTCGGACTCGGACACGCCGAGTCCAGAGCCGGACTCGCCGGACTCGCCAGACTCGCCAGACTCGCCCAGACTCGGAGAGTCCCGACCCTGTGACCCGGCCGCGGCAGCAAGAAGTTAAAACACTAAAAAAACATAAAACTAAAAGTTAAAGTTAGTTTTTTTTTTGTTCTATATGTTCTCTCCAACCCTAAAAGCAACCTCATTTCACTCTTTTGGCAAAATAGAAGGAGAAGAGAGAGTTGAGAAGAAAAATAGGAGGAGAAGAGAGGGCAACCAGCAAATTGTTTAAAACAAAAGCAAGGTCATATATCATTTGGGAAGCCTCATACTGCTAAGGAGGTGCATTGAAAGTTCATTGCTAGTGATTGGGAGGAGTTTGCATTGCATTCCAAGCCAAATCTAAGAGGTAAGTTTGATTTTAATGGTTTTTTTTGTGTTTTTTTAACAAATAATTCATTGTAATTTGTAAAATCATTGTTTTAAATTATTATAGTTTGCATTTTTATTTACAAACCCTACTTGCAACTTAAATAATTTTACAAACCCTACTTGTTATTGCAGCCACATTCATTTGCAAATCAAACCATATTATTATTTTCACAATGTCTCCAACCCCAGTCAGAAAAGACCCTGCTTGGAAACATGCTGAAATCTTTCCCGGAATGAAAAGAGGAGAAGCAAAATGTAAATACTGCAAAACAATATATCATGGAGGCATAAATAGACTGAAATACCACCTTGCACGCATACCCATCCATGATGCAGTGGGCTGCACCCTAGCACCTATTGAGGCTGTTCGTGAAGTGCAGGTGCAATTAGAAAATTTTGAAAGGCAAAAAGAAATTAGAAAGAGACAGAGGGAGGAGCTGGCAGGTGTTGGAGTTGGACAGGGACTTGGTGCTGTTGGAGATGCTTCTTCCATGCCTCCATACCGTCCTAGTGCTAGTGCTTGTGCTAGTGCTTCTGCTTCTGCACCATCTATTCCTATGCATACTCCTAGTGCTGGTGGCGCTGCTACTGCTAGTGGTAGTGGCAGTATTAGTATTGGCCCTAGAGTTCGTAAATCTAGGGTGGACTCATATTTTGTACCACGCACTACTCCTGGTTCCCAACCGCCGCTTGAGAGCATGGGTTGGAACAAGGATGCACACGATGCAGCAAAAAAAACAATTGCAGACTTTTGGTACTACTGCACCATTCCCTTCCATGTAGCCAGGTAATTCTTTTTTCTTTTAATTGTTTTAAAATTTATATTTAAATTTTATTGTTTTAGAATTTAGATGTATCTCACTATCGAATTCAAATTTAAAGTTAAAAACTTAAATCTTTTCATTTTATGACATGTTTTAGGTCTCCTTTTGGCAAAACATGGTTGATGCAATAACCATATGTGGGGCGGGGTTCAAAGCCCCCAGCGAAGATGAATTAAAGGGCCCACTTTTGACTCAAAAGGTGGCGGATGTGAAAGCACAATTAGAGGAGCAGCGTGTGCAATGGAGGAGGATTGGTTGCACCATCATGACTGATGGTTGGACAGATAGGAGAAATAGGACGCTGTTGAACTTTCTAGTTTCCTCTGGAGGTAATTGTACTTACCTTAATACATTGATATTTGAATTTGATTTAGTGATTAATAATTTAATAAGGCTGATTTATGTTTTTAATTTATTGAATAATTGGTAATTTGGTTTTGCTTATTTTTTCAGGTGACATGTCTTCATAAAGTCCATTGATGCTTCCGCCCAATTCAAAAATGCCACATACCTATGTGAGGCTATAGAGGAGGTGATAGCCGATGTGGGGGAAGAAAATGTAGTGCAAGTGGTGACAAATAATGCAGCAAATTATGTTGCTGCTGGTAGATTATTGATGGAGAGGCACCCAACTATATTTTGGACTCCATGTGCCGCCCGTTGCATTGACCTCATGATGGAGGATCTTGGCAAGCTCCCATGGATAAAAACATGTATGGAATCAGCAAGAAACATTTGCAAATTTGTTTACAATCATGCATGGGTGCTTAACCTTATGAGGCAATACACGGGGTTGAGGGAGTTGTCTCGTCCTGGAATCACTCGGTTTGCATCAAATTTTATCATGTTGCAATCCTTGATTCGGTCAAGGGCACCTTTGAGGCGCATGTTTGCTAGTGAGGAGTGGTCTTCCTCATCCTTTCTACAAGCACTGCAGGGATTGCTGTGGCTGATTGCATATTTGATGAGGCAGGGTTTTGGACACCAGCAGATGAGATTGTGAAGGTAATATTTAATTCTTTATTATGTTTTAATTTTTAATCATATCTTACTTTTATTTGTTCATTTTCATTGACAGTCACACTTACTTATTTGTGAAACATGTTTGCACTTTGCAGTTTTTTGAGCCCTTGCTAGTTCTCCTACGAGTTGCAGATGGGGAGAAGCCCGCAATGGGCTACATATATGAGGGCATGGATAGGGCCAAAGAGGCCATTAGATCAGTCTATGGTGGAGTTGATGATAAGTATCGTCCCATTTGGGAGATCATTGATAGGAGATGGCAAAACCAACTCCATAGGCCCATCCAGGCAGCCGCATGTTTCCTAAATCCGGCCTTCCACTTCCGCCGTGATCTCCGTGCAGATAGAGAAATTCTTAGTGGGCTCTACTCGACGATAGAGAGAATGTTGCCCGTTGTTACTACACAGATAGTGCAGGAGATAGATGCCTTCACTAAGGCACGAGGAGACTTCTTTGCACGTCAAATGTGCAAAGATAGTAGGACAACATTAATGCCAGGTAAAAATATATTTAAGGCCATAATTTTCATCTTTTTATATTATAAATTATTATTAAATGTTGAACTTAAACTTGAAACTTGAAATGAGATTGATTTTGTTTCTTTTTCTCATCTCTCGTATGGATGGTGGGATGTTTGGTTCGACATCAACTTGCAAATGTCACATACGAATATTGAGCCAGCCATGCAGTTCATCCGGTTGTGAGCGCAATTGGAGTATGTTTGAGCACATACACTCCAAGAAGCGCAATAGATTGACAGTGGAGAGGATGAATGACCTAGTATATGTTCATTACAACCTTCGGCTCAGATACAGGAAGGCTTTTGACCACGACAACACCCCGATCTGTTTAGAGGAGGTTGATCCACAGTCTGAGTGGATCACTGAGGCTACAGACGCAGTCTTTAGTGACGAGGACCTTGATTGGGTGGACCAGGCAGAGAGAGAGGCTGAGGTTGTAGCCATGGCTGAGGAGGAGGCTAGAGCACGAGGAGACATAGCTACTGGTGGAGAGAGTGGCATGGGGACTCAGACACAGGCAGAGACTATGGCTGCAACTGCAACATCATCCAGGACCTTTAGACACCTTCGTAGGAAGGATGTTGGCTCCACTGTGCCATAGGCATAGAGTGATAGCCTTATAGCTATTGTTTTGAATCTTTTGATATTTCATATTTGTATGGAACATTTGATGTCATGGATTTCATTTTCCATGAGTTTTGTATACATTTGACTAATTTTATATATCAAAGTATGTTATTTCCTTAAGCAGCGCAACTACAATTTGTGTACTTTATACTTATGTGATCATTGTATATTTGTGTATGTGATCAAATTTGCTTTTATTTGTGTTGGATTCAATAAAGGGTGCTTGAAACAAGTTTTAAATCTTTAAAAATCTCTAATTTTCTAAGGTTTTTTCAACTTTTTTCATTTTGCCGAGTCTGCGCCGAGTCCGAGTCCGAGTCGCCGAGTCGCCGAGTCGAGTCACCCTAGCCGCGTCCGAGCCGAGTCCGAGTCTCGTAACTATGTCTCTCAAGTGTTGCTACAGAAGGGATAGGATAATCATGACAAAATAAGACAAGGCAGCTCCTCAAGGTTGAATCAAACAACTCGCCAATACATTTCTAGCTAATGTCCCTTCAAATCATATTTCCTATGATCATATTTTTCGAAACCTCAAGGCTAGCTTCAAGGTGTAAAATAGTTTCTATGGAGGTTGCTTCTTTGCTCGGAGTTGGTGGATTTGATGGCGGATTCTTTCTGGGTTTTTAGAGAGCTTCGCAGTGGTATGTTCGTTTTGGCATTCAGAGCATTTTCTGGAATTTACTATTTCTAGTAAATTCTATTTTTGGCAGCTTTTCAGTTGGGTTCAGCTTGGTTGACTTCCTGCTTCAGTTTGGTCAGTTGACTTGCTCAGTAATGGCTTCAGGGCACATTCAGAGAGATAAGTTAAGTCATTTAATTAAAAAGTCACGTTTTAAATATTATATTTTAATGTTGACCCCTTGGCCTAGTCTATTGACTTAATATTGTTTTGAAAAGTGGTCTTTTGAGGGTGGCGCCTTCATTAAGATTATTTTATTAATTTCCAAAGTCAAAAAAGCAAGCTTAATATGGGTGCATTTATCAAGGTATTGAATTTGATTAAAATATCAATATTAAGCTTGAAAGGAAAAGGACGCCATCTTGGAGAAAAGATTAGGGTTTTGACATTGAAGTGGATTTTAGGGTTTCGTGAAGTCAACAGGAAGTTATAAAAGGAAGACTTTGAGCATCATTTCTCATATTTGGTCTACCATATCGTTATGCTGTCGGTTTGGCTCTGGAACTGCTTCGAGGAATGAAGGCCTCCTAGCTCAGGCATCACTTCTTGTTTGTGAGACAACAACTAGTGGTGATTTTAGTCTAGTTTGTGAGTTCATTGGAAATTGTGCATTGTAATCTGCATTTGTCTACTTAGGTTTAGATTTCGCATATTAGAAGTTTCTGGTCTTTGCATTTTAGCTTCAGTTGATTGATGTTTAATTCATAAATCAAAAAAGACAAAAAAAATCATTGTGGGTATTTCATAATTCCTTCTATCTGGTCTAGGCGCCCATGTATGCCAATTTGTAGATTTTTTAGAAAGGGATTTGAATTTTAAAAGCAAAATCGCCCCTGTGCTGGGCTGTACCATTTATTGTGTCATTGGGATTCGTGCACTTCTTAGAATCTACATTTTAAGTCTGTTTAATGTTCTTAGTTTGAGCGCCTATCTTGTATTAGTGATGTGCAATTGATATCAAGTGATTTGAATAAGTGGTGAGCGAGTTCTGAGCATTTCAAGGAGTTCTATGCTGCTAGTTATCTGTTGAAAGTGCAGGTCTGACAAGACAGCTTTGAGAAATCTGCAATTTCTTTGTTGAATGCTGGTGAGAGTTCTTTAAAAATCAATGTGGAGTCTTCTTTGATGATTGCCCAAGTCTGGAGAAAAGGTTGGATCTATTTAATGCCTTTCCTTTAATCTTTACTTCTCAACAAGAAAGTCACTAATAGTGCACTACTCTATTATATGCTGATTTGTATTGTAGCAAGTTTTTCATCTCCTAGATTGTAAGCTGGCAGTAGTACTGACAGCCATTTAGATTCTTGCTTATCAAATTGTAATGCCCTCCTTACTTTTAGCAGTTAATATTGTTTTTAATTGACCTCTGCCCTATGGTAGCTACTTTCCCATTCTGGGTTAGCAAGCACATTCTGGGTGTTGAGTATTTCCAGTTTTTCGCATTTCTTTTCAAGCATAGTATTATGTAACACTCCGTCATATGGTCGCCCCTCACTCCATACTGGATTGGGTAGCACATACTTGGCGTTGAGTTCCCATTCAGCATTAAGGGTAGAAGATCCTCTGACCATATGCTCGCCATCATCGGCGCCATTCTTGGTTAGAGTTGCTTCCATATGTTTTGGTTTACCTTCTAACCTTAATGGGTACTTTGATTGTAATATTGTATCTCGATAATTGAGAAAACGAAAAAAATTGGCTCGAAATATTCCTTCCGTTGCATCGGGAATGATGCACATGTAGGATTATGTCCACAGTTAAAATTTATTTCTCTAGGATGTTTTGCTATTTTTATCATTTATTCTCGATCGTTAATGTGTTAATTTTATGATTACTTAGTATAAATTGTTGAAAATGTATTTTGAATTCATATCGTATATTGGTGAATGATCTATGACAAGGAGATTGTGGGTAGTCAAAAGATGAAAAAATATTAATGATATTACTCAATCTATTTGTTAAAAATTGGAAAATGTATATTCAGTTCATTTTGGGTATTAGACAAATTTTTCAAGTTACCATATCAATTTTCTAATCAAAATAATAAATAGATATTAATTTTTTTATAAAATTATTGTATTAGTTGTTTCATTTATTCCATATGATTCTATTAACTTATTTCACATTTTAGAATTCAATTTATTTCACACTATAAATTCAATTCAATTCACATTGAAAATTTTATGCATAGGTTTCTTTATAAAGAGAGATTTTTTTTCCTTTAATTACCAAATAATCTTTCATCCTTAGTTGTATAATATTTTATAAATTTAGCTTTTTGTACTTTATCTCTCACCTCCTTTACAATTTAAATGACATTAAATTCTTATCAATATTTTTTCCAAAAAAGGGGGTTCCAAATTAGATAGAGTCGTATTAGACTTTATGCTTTGAAATTTTAAATGGATAGAGACTCACTTTGAAATTTTAAACGGGTAGGGATTTGGTTGACTCATATCGAGAAGTGAGGTATGAGAGGTATCTTTGGGAAAGATTTCTATAAATGAGTTGTAGGAGATCTGATTTTTGTTTTATTTCTTTTAAATATAATACATTCTCCATGGCCAAAGGGAAAGGAAATAAATACAAGAGGAAATATTTATTTTGTCATATAGATTTTTGTTTCTTTGCATCTTGAAGGAAGATAGAGAATTACAAGAAAGACAAGGAAGCTAAGGAAGAAGAGGCGAGAGGGTTGAGGAAGGAGGTCTGAAAGAATCCAACAAAACATTTCTAGGTATGCAAATATTGACTTTGTTCTGTTTCGGTTCAACTACAAAATTTTCTGGAAAATATTGGTCTGGATTTGATATGGCTGGGAATGCCTCTCTCTGCCTTAGATTGGAAAATTTTTCACCTGCAAGACCCAAAAAAATAGATATACAATTAGTAATTTGATTTATAAATAATATGATAGAAAAACTATTCATAGGCATTGCCAGTAGTGTAGCAACAATAATTTTTCATCCAAATTTTCTTTTTTAAAATAATAAAAAGCTTTTTTAGCAAATATTTTTTTTAAGCATGTCCAACAATTATTTCATTTCATCATTAGACATTTCTTTGTGGTTTACTATTCAAGTGTTTCATGTGCGATGTCTATGCTTCCACGTTTTTTGCTAGGAACTTGTAGCCACAATATTTGACAAAAAATATCCCTTCTATTTGCTTTGAAGTATGCCCATACACTACTCGAATATACCCATTTTGACATAAGTATGGAATATGCTAGACAAGGCTGAGGAATTTAATTTTACTCTTCCTATTGCATTTGTGTGAAAATTTCTAAAGCCTCTTTAATAGCTCCACTTCCAGTGCCTCCAATAATAAATCTCACTCTGCGAGCTCACGCTTCTTTGAGGCATTTTTCCATGTGGTGCATGTGTATTGTGTATGCTTCCTCAATTTTAGAAATAGGATAGTTGAAGCCTTAAACTTTGACCCAAAACAAAAAAAAAAATTGTATCCTCTTTCAATTTGTTTGACATCCTTAACCTATTCTACACCTCCATTTTTGCATAGACTAAGAAATTCGGCTCCACACCTGCAAAGAAAAAATATATATATAAGTGAAACACGTAAATGTGAATTTATCTTGCAATAGCACAAGGAATAATTTATAGAGTTTAGCAAGTATCTTTTTTATAAAGTCGTCATAAATAGTAGGAATATAGATTAGAAAGATAGAGAAAATAGGAATAAGTGGTCTATTTTATTTTACCCATGCCTTCCCGTAAATACCAAATGCTGATTTAGAAAGCATTATCATATTAGTTAAACATAAATTAATTATAGAAAAGTAAAACATAGGCAAATACTACTATTAGACTATAAATTAATTACAGTTATTAAATAACAAACCAAGTGTCTGGGAAAAATAAATAAATGATGCATCAGAAAAATGGATTCACATATACAATTATGACTGGGGAATCGGGAGTGAAATGTATAAATTAAATTTTATTTGCTTCGCAGCTTGTTAATTGGGAAATCATGTGCAACCTTTATTTTATCATAAAATATATGCAATTATGTGTATTGTCAATTAAATACTTTCTGCAATCATGCATTTTAGGCTTAATTAAATAAATTTATGAATTTAGTATTAAACAAGTGTATTTAAGAAATGGGGATTTTAGTTTAAAACCAATTAAATTAAACCATCCTATAAATTAGCCTAAAATAGTGAAAATATTAGTTGTTGTATTGAGTAATAATAGGAAATGACTTGTAAATTTAGAAATTTCATAATTGTTTTATATAAGCTAATTCTTTATTTTTTTTTTAAAAGAAAGAAAAATAAATATAGTTTTTAGATTAAATTCAATTTATTACTTTACTATCTTTTATCTTTGGACAATAGATTCTATTTTAAAATTTCAATTATTGTCCTATTTTCTTTAGAATATAGAATTATTTTAATTAATTGACCTATGGGTATCTTTTATTGAATATGAGAGGGACCTATCACATAATTATATACATATCCTTAGGAATCATTTATTGCACTTTCATTTTATTAAATTTAGAACGTGAATTTTACAAGTTTGAACTATTCTTTTTACTTGGAACATAGAAGTATTGTATTTATAATTAAGTGTCCCTTAGGCACCACCTTTTGTATGTTGTGAAAGAGAGAGACTCCTATTATGTGATTATTTAGGTTGAAATTTTGGAATTTAATAAACTAGATTGAAATATTGGAATTGAGAAATAGTCTAATCATAGAGTTAACTAATTTGGCTTGAGGAAGTAAACTAGGTTTCTTGAGCCAACACCTAGGAGGGATTACTCCACACTAGGACTAATTGACACTTCTTTAGGGTGCTTGTGGTAGTGGGCTATTTTTCGTCCCTATTTCACCTAAGTGGATGGCAGCCAATGAAGAACTATCTCGGGCTGGGAATAACCCTAGAAAGGGTTGGATACCCGCTTGCACTTACATAAAACATAGTGCAAGACAAAACTACATATTTGCAATCCCCATGTCAGTTGCATCTGGTGGGGACTTGATCCCATGGATATAGGGTATGTAGGCATTTTGGACAGCGAAGGATGCCCCCAGTACTTAGGTTCCCCGAATATAGGGTTCGCTTAATACACAACTACATAAATTCAATCTCTAATCTAAAGAAGAATAATTAGATAACTAAAGAAGTTTCCAGTACTTAGACGAATCCTCAAGAGGACTAACCTTGTACCTACCATTTTCCAAAAACTGAGGGAAGGTACTAGTTCCTTCAAAAATTTCTCTTATCAAATGAACTTACAGAAATTCCTCGGTGGAATAGTGATGCAGGAGCATCCAGTGGTGTAAGGGAAATCTTGCATCACCCAAAAATAGTTAAAATAGAGCGCATTCTTGAATTCGATACCTTTCCAACGGTTCGAACGGTTCACGAATCGGAGTCCTGGATCAAAAGTTATTACCCCGCGAAGTTGGCGCACTTTCTAAAAGATACCATTGCAAATGCTCTTTTGAAATTTGAACTTCACGTTGTAAATTTTTGGCGCCAAACCACCTAAACTCAAATTGAATGTTGTTTTGGCTCCAAACAAATGAGGAGCTCTATTTATGGGCGGGTTTTTCTAATTTTTGGGTAACTTTTTGGGGACAAGCTCGCATATTGC
>VDFB02105785.1:48147123-48260545 GCA_007258455.2 Sequoia sempervirens
TGAACCAGTTTTCCCAAAGAATAGAAGAGCCTATTTGGATTTGTTTCAGTATGTCCCATTTGGACACTATAGCCTGATTTGGCTAATTGATACTTTCTAAGTACTTAGACTAAACTAAAGTCCAAAAAACAAAAGTTAAGAATCTAGAAAACTAGTTAGGACATTAACGAGAATCCTGTAAGTGGAAACAAAAATTTAAATTACTTAAGAAAAACAAAAAAATCTCCCCTAAGGTCCTTGAACCAGGCCCTTTCAGATCTCACAAAGATACTCATTTTCTAGCTAGCTCCAAATGCACGTCCACCTACACACAAGAAAGAGGAAAAATTGTTGGGGGCTGTATAGGGGTCTGCCTCAATCAGACCCTTGTTTTGGTGTTTCCACCTCCATGGATAGCCAAGATAGCAATAATAAAGAAATATATGGTAAATAAGAAAAGAATGTAGAGAACACAATAAACACTACAAAACAGTAAAGTGCTACTCAACCAAATCCTAAAAGGAGAGGAGTGAAAACGTTAACACCTCCACCAAGAGCTCACTAGCCAATGGAGGAGAAAAGATGACTCAAGCCCCTGTTGCAATGGTTTGCTCCACACTTGCTCTACGGAGTTGATGGAGTGTTTTTGTTGCTACTATGGAGTGCCAAAGTGTTGCTTGAGAGTGAAGTGAAGGCTAAGAATGAAAGAAGTGATTGCTAGAATGCTTAGAGGATGCAAAAAGAGATGAATTGAATGAATAATGGAGGAATTTGAAGGAAGAATGAGCAAGAATAAGGCATTTTCAAGTCAGTTTTTCGAAGAGGGACATTACAAATCATTCCCAATAGGAAGTGTAATGCCTTTTCCAACTTTAGACATAGGAATCCGTTAGAGATGTAAGCATGTCATGTGGATGTCTGCGCATTACACGAGCATCCTTGATAGTTATTCTTCTGCTAACACAAAAAATATAAGCCATGTGGAATGAAGGAATCTTGTTGATGTGGAATTTTTCCTTCAGATTTGGTTTTCTAAGGTGAGGAAGTGTAAGAGGGGAATTTGCATAAGGGGTGAAAATTCACTCCTATATATTTTTCCCCCACTTTAGCAAGCATGAATACTGATGAGTGCTTTGGTAAAGTAGATCGAAGAGTGAATAGGGATATAACTTTATACCTAAACAATCAAGGAAGTAGACTGTAATCTGGCAGGCTTGAAAGTGCATGGTAGGCAAAGGACTCCATAGCCCTGCAAAACTATGAAGTTGAAGAATGAAAGCATTTTATAGGCCCATAGACCTGCAAGGAGGCAACCCCCAAGATCTCCCACATGAAGGAAGCCTGAGAAGTAAGCACCACACAAGCCCATAGACCTGAAAGGAAGGTATCCTCCAAGATCTATCGCATGATTGAAACCTAGAAAAGTGCCTTATAGACCCATGGTGAAGGAAACACGTTCCGTTAGGGTTCCAGGTTGAGAATGTGATTCTTTGAAAAAAGGTTTGTGAAGATTCTCAAGAAAATATTTTTTGGCAACGAATGCATTTTCTAAAAATTGAAGTATTATAAGAATGGAATTGTCACACATGATAGGGAAAACTCTAGCAAAGAATAGAGAAAGATAAAAAAAACTAAAAGAAACACCACGAATAAAGGACACATGGGTGATCTGATATTTCGGGGTCATAACTACTCATAAATATATATAAGTATAATAACAGTATATAAAATGAACTATCATCAACCCCCTACTATATTAGACCATGTGAGGAATGCACGAGAAGACAAAGTAAAAATAAAAAAATTGGGTCAACATGGAAGGGAATCCTAAATGCCCCCAGTGCTTTGCATCGTCCCCAATTTATTGAAAATCAATCACAAACATGGAAGAATGATGAAATAAATAGAAGAAGTTTTACAACACAAAAAAGAATCCTATATCCAAGCACCAACAAGGGTTACAAGGGTCATCTAGGAACACATAGCATGGTCATGGGGGGACACATCACAATACACACACATCTAATCTAAAGATAAAGAAGAGGCCTCCCCATAACATTGTTCGACCAAGAGGTCATCTGCTTCCCACTATAGATCATCATAGGTGGAAGGAGGACAAGAATACAATGGTGGAATGTTAAAAGGAGGAGTTTCTGACCCGCCCGCAACAAGGGCTAAGGAAGAGGGCACTGTAAGGTCCTCTCTACCTAGCTCTTGTGGACCTAAGGTCAGCAACTTTTTGAAGATTGCTAACAAGGCCAAAAATTCATCCAGAGAGTTAAACATACACTTTACAGGAGTGCCATGTTGTACCTCAACAAATGGGGAAGGTTGTTCCTGAGATTCACTGTTAGGATCATCGAGTGATTTGGGAGTGGTGACGAACTCAAGGGAAGCCAAGACTGGTTCCATCACTAGGACAGAACAAGTCAATGTGGGACCACCTTCTAGGGAAGGTGGGTTCCTCTTATATTATTTTTTGTTGGAAGGGATACCCTCCACCTTTTGCTTCATTGGTGGATGTGAGCTCCCCACAAATGAGGCAAGAGGTGTGGAGGAAGAGGAGGAAGAGAGAACCACAATAGATACCACCAAAGTATTCACCATATCTATTGGTTTAGGGAAAGGTGGAACATCTAGAAGGGACATCAGCAAGGGTGGCTCCACCGAAGGAGAGATGAACACCTACACTTTTTTTGGGTCAAGCACATTTTTACTGATGGTGGAAGCCAGAAGCAATACTAAACTAGTTTGGACTAAAGAAGAGGGGAGGAGAGAGGAGGATGCATCAAGAGGCCCTGATATAGGAGCAGTCACCTTCTATTCCTTCCTCTACAAGGTATCCTGCTCAGTAGCGAGAGCCTTTCGTCGATGCTTATGCTTGTTCACAAGGCGGTTTCTATGATTCTTCAAGCTAGAGACTGGAGGTTGCAAAGGAACAAGAGGCTCTTGATCAGACATGGGAGTATCCACTACAACCATTTTTGGTGGAGGAATAGACTCCTAAATGGGAGGAGGAGGAGTAGGTTGGGAAACAATGGGGGGAGTCAGTTCAAGTGCCTCAGTAGTGGGAATTTTCCTGCTTACTACTTTGGGAACAAAAGTGGTAGAAATTCGTGGAGAGAATTCCCTTCAAGAACCTTCCTTTCTGTCGTACAAATAATACCAAGGCACAAGAGGCTTAGTAGGGAGATCCGATATCCCGATCTTGGGTCTATGCCAAGGAGGTATCATTGGAATCAATGGGTAGAGGCCAGGCATGCTGATCCAATAGTCCTCCCAAGAAAGGGGAGTGAATGATTTAGCCTGAGAGGAGGCAAGATTCTCCTTTCCCTTTCGGGAAGAGGAGGCAACTAGATACTATGCTACAGGAAGAGCCAATTTTGGTTGTCCCTTGCCCATAGTCTTATACTTCACATAGTTCTTGTAAAGTAGGTATGTTCTTGGATGAAGTAGACCAACCAGGGTGGGCCAAAAATAGTCTAGTGAATATCCCCCATGGGACACCAAAGGCTAGTATCCAGTGTTATGCACTATGTGCATAGCACCTTCATGATAGAACTTTAAACATTTATGAATAACAAAGGTGATTCCATACATGGAAGCTAGCCAAGGTATGCCCAGCTTCATCCTGAACAAATATGACTCTGGAATGACAAAAAACTATGTCAATAGCCCTAGGTCCAACTAGGATGGACAAAGTTATCAAGCCATATGGTTTCAGACAAAGACCATTGTGTGTACAGATGGTGGATTTTGTTTCTTCGTAGTCTTTTCTATGTAGTAAATTAAGCCACAATGTCTCTTTTTTAATAACATTCACTCGGCTCATGGGGTTGACTAAGACTCCTATCACAATGTTTCCATTGAGGTAAGCAGGAATGTAGAGGGGAGAGGGCTTGTTATTTAAGGGTAAGTCCTGTGAAGTGAATGTCACATCTAGGGATCCGGGTGCAGGCTATGTGGTAGAAGTAACTATGACCATGTTAACATAGGCCTCAACCTGAGTGATAGAATTAGTGGGATCTTAGCAGAATGTGATGGAAATGGGTTCATGTATATTTTTAATTCACTATTCACTTTCACCATTGATTTATTTGTATTCTATTTGCTTCCATCAAGATGAATAGTATTGTCCTCGATGCAGTCCTGTATCTCATGATGTAGGATCATACAACATTCGGTATCATGTCTGTTAACCTGATGGTAATGATAGTAGGTATTTGCATCATACTAGCTAGGGTAAGGTTCCTTAAGAGGTTTATATTTTTGCAAGGTTATGATCTTATCCTTCAACAACTTTTGCAAGATGGAAGAATAAGATTCTACTAACTTTGTGATCTTTCGGTTGTGTCTGAGGTCGTTATCATCTACAACGGCTACTACATTTGCAATAGCCTTACCTTTCCCAAAGATTGATATAATGGACTTTGCTTCAAAATGGGAGGATGAGGAGGATCCCCAAAGTGAACTACCATCTATTGAGACTCCCGTAGGGGTGCACACAAATGCATGAAAGAAGGGTATTTCATAAGGGAAAACTTTTCCTTCCAAGGCGTTTGCAAGTTCCCTATGAACACCTTTTGCACATTAGAATTGAGCAACATATATGATATTTGTGAGAAGAGTACTTGATACCATGCAATGAAGTTAGTAATCTTTTCATTATCACCTTGTTTGCATCAGACAAGATTCAAAAAGATAATCTTTAGCCTGATGTTAGCTTGGAATTGTCGTAAGAATTGGTTTACAAGTTGGTCAAATGAGAAAATGGAATTATCGGGCAACAAATGGTACCATTCGAGCATTCTATCCTTGAGGAATTGAGGGAATAGCTTTTTGATCAATGTGTCATGATGGAATAAATCTATGCACAAGGCATTAAAGGTGGACACATGCATTTGTGGGTCCCATTTTCCACCATATTTTTTGAATTTAGGAATCTCCATTCCTTGATGGAAGGGAGTGTTCAAAATTGTGACTGGCAACAGGTTGTGCCAGAAGAAGGGTTGAAAGATAGGTTGGGTAGAGGCTTGGGAGAGACTCTCCAACAAGCTCTACATCTTACCAATATTCTAAAGAAGAGTGTTCAAAATAGGGTAATTAGAAGATATAGGGCAAGAGGAACCTCCTCCAGAACTACCACCGGATCCACCACTAGAACCACCAGTGTGACCACCACCAAAACCACCACCGAAGCCACCTCCACTTCCAAATCCACCACCATGGCCTCCACTAGAACCACCTTCGCTAGCACTACTTTTGCCGCTGAGGGCACCTTCACTACCAAAGCCTCCACCATTCAACCCACCAAAACCTCCACCACTAGAGGTGATATGAGGAGTGAAACTAAAGCCCAAGTGTATTCTACTCACTTTGACAGTTTCAAATACTTCAGAGGTAGAGGGGATGTTGATCAAGGGGATGATATCGACCATGTACACAGACGTAGGAGGCAACAAAATTCCTAGCTACCTTTCATGATCTTTGAAAGTGCCCCCTTGCACAATGTTAGGATTGTTTGAGGGAGCACATGCTTTAGTCAGACTAGAGAGACTAGCTAGGATTTCTATGCTAGTTCAATCCTTTCCAACCATGTACACTGATAACCCTAGCGGCCCTGGCCATCTTCGTATCCTTTTCAAAGTGATTCTCCATGTCACCTAGTCCCTTGCTAATAGTAGAGATATATTCTAAAGGAATGTGAATGGCCTCATACTCATCTACTGATGACAGTGTAGGAGAGGTAGGAGGAGTGGGGACATGGTTAGTCTCATCAAAGATCCCTATCTCACCCATCAACAACTACTCTTGCATGACAAGACCAATGATGGACCCATGAAAAAGGCCTATACAGAAACCAATAGTGACCTTCATCCTCTCCATCGAAAGGTGTATTATACTTCTCCTAAAAATATACCCAAAGGTTGTGGACTGGGTTGTGATGCTCATAAACCTTCACAACACTCAGGGGAAAAATGATCACAAGGTATAAGTGAAAATCCTCAACACCAACGAATGAGCAAACATTGGTTCATGTCGAATTCACCAAAAAATGTAAGAGAGGGGGACCAACCACGTTCAAGGACCTAGGTCACGAAGAGTCGAGAGTGGAAGGCTGCCCTAACTTACCTCACTCTAAAGGGGTGTTTTGAAATTAGGGACAAAAATGATGAGGATTATAAGGTCCTTCGATCACTCTACAGACCCAAAATCTAGAATGGGGCTAAACGAGCCATTTTTTGGGTTCAACATTGTACCTCATGTATCTCTCTACTTGAGGACAGAAGCATGGTTCTGGGACGACAGTGCGGCACACAAATATCTCTTAGGTGTGCCGGTGTCTGTATGACTAGAGGACGAAAAAGACATTATGAACAACCAAAAAATGAGTTGACATCCTAGCTAGTCACTTCTAAAGGGAAAAAAAGGAGCTATGAAGTAGGAAAAATATGAAAAAATATGATAAAGTAAATATATGAGGGTTAAGATGATAAGAATGATCTCACAAAGATACTCATTCGCCAGCTAGCTCCAAATGCATGTCCACCTACACATAAGAAGAGGGGAAAATTGTTTGGGGTATATAGGGTTCTACCTCAGTCAGACCCCTATTTTGGTGTTTCCACCTCCACAGACAACCATTATAGCAACGATAGAGAAATATAGGATAAATGACAAAAAAAAGTAGAGAACACAATAAACACTAAAAAATAGTAAAGTGCTACTCAACTAAATTGTAAAGGAGAGGAGTGAAAACGTTACCACTTCCACCAAGAGCTCACTAGCCAATGGAATAGAAAATAGGACTCAATCCCCTACTGCAATGGTTTGTTCCACACTTGCTCTACGGAGTTGATGGAGTGTTGTTGTTGCTGATATGGAGTACCAAAGTGCTACTTGAGAGTGAAGTGAAGGCTAAGAATGCAAGAAGTGATTGCTAGAATGCTTAGAGGATGCAAAAAGAGATGAGTTGAATGAAGAATGGAGGAATCTGAAGGAAGAATGAGCAAGAATAAGGCATTTCCAAGTTGGTTGGTCGAAGAGGGATGTTAAAAATTGTTCCCAATAGGAAGTGTAATACCTCTGCTGACTTCAGACATGGGAATCCATCAGGGACATAAGCACACTGCGCAGTTGGCTACGTGCTGCGTGGGAATCCCCGATAGTTATTCTTCTACTGACACAAAAAATGGTATCCAAGTGGAACAAAGGCAACTTGTTGATGTGGAATTTTTCCTTTGAATTTGGTTTACTAAGGCAAGGAAGAATAAAAGGGGAATTTACGTAAGGGGTGCAAATTTTCTCCTATACAGAACGAAACATGCTTGTGGGTACCCTAAATACTAATCCATCTCAAAACACTACTTGAACACCAAAATTTGGCACAACTACCACTCCTGAACACCCCTTGCATCAAAATAAACCATTTACACTTCATCAATCCATGACCACCTCAACATATTGAGGGCACCCATCTTCATCCATCTCGACAAGTACCCCAAGTGTGCCCAACATCACACAAGGTAGTATAGTCCAAGTGTCTCAAATACACCAACAAGGGCATGCCAATAACCTTATGCAAATTCAACCCTTAACACAAATAGGGACATCTTTATCCAACCATCCTATTGGTTCATCTATTCAAAAAGACAAATGAGAGGGGGGGTGAATTAGTTGTCACATATTTAATCTTTTAATTTGATCACCAGAACTAATTCTTAACACTTCTTAAATGATTAATCATCAAATTCCAATGCAGAGACTTAAATCTAACACATAAACACAATAACACAAGATTTACATGGAAAACCCAATAAGGGAAAAACCACAGTGAGGATTAAATCACACTATAGAGAATATCAAAACCAATTACAAAAGTCTCACTGCTTGTCAAACAAGGCTCACTGCCAAAATAAGGACTCACTATTCAGAATAAGGACTCATTGTCCAACATGGCTAACAACCTAGAGGGCTCACTACCAAAAAGATACAAAGAAGATAAATAATACTTGTTATAGAGAAAAGAAAATCTCAATGCAACAAAGGATTCCACCACAATCACTCACAAACATGCATGAATGACAAAGTTCACCTTCAGGTCACTGCTTCTAGAAACTCAACATTAAGGCTTTGTACTAATCTACTACACTCACAATACACACACTCACTGGATAGCATCAATGTCATATCTATCTACTCTTTTTTCTTTTCCACTTATCTCTCTTCTTCACTCTTGTATATTTTCCATCACTAACTCATCTTGTATTTACACCATCTTCAACCTTTAAACATATACAAAGTCATCCATCCAAATTCAAATTCAAATTATGTTAGTGTCAAAACATCCTAGGGTGGAATTAGAATGAGGGTGACCCAAAAAAACACTTCATAGGGACCCAAATAGATCCAACATGCTTCATCTACTTTGAAAGTAGTGTTCAACACAAGGTTGACCAAACTAGTATAAAACACATAGAACCATTAATTAGGAACTTTCTAGATGCTAAAATTATCTTCAATACAACCAAGACAACTCAAATCTAGAACCGTAAGTTGTAAGACTTCATCAAAGAGAAATCCAGACCAACAATATTTCTCTTAGACTTCAATTAGAAACATAGAAAACCATAGTTCACAACTAGTGAACACATCTTGCACTGTTTAATGAATAAAAAACTAAAAATATGGATATAGCACCTTCCAACAACCATGATCAACATATTTGAACCATACAAATATAGGAGAAAATTTGGAGCAAAAACCAGAGCAACCACATAACACTTGCAACATATCATCTTTACAATTTTCTCAATATCCTCTACATATACAACCAACAACCTATATCCATGACACTAATGAAAACAACGATTAGTTGATAACCAATTGAATAGTTGAAATCAATGACAACACCTTCAATCTTTCCATTCTTACAACAATCTCCCCCTTTGTCATTGATGGCAACACATGATGTGAAAAACCATCAAAGACAAAATAATAGCTGATTACATTTCTGAAGATTTTTATTTTTGTTTCTCCCCCTTAGTAGATAATATTTTGTATTCTTCCTCTTTTTCTTCACATGATTCCTCTCCTTTTTCTTTCTTTTTTTATTTTTTTCTCTTTTTTAAAAACTTTTTCACATGCTTCCTCTCCCCTTTTCTTTCTTTATTTTATAGTTTTTTCTTTTTTTTTTACTTTTTCACATGCTTCCTCTCCCCCTTTGACATCACTGGAAAAGGAAAAAGATATTTTACATTGATTTCTTCTTTGACATGAAAAACACAATACACCCAATGAAAACCCCTGATACTACCTGCTCCCCCATAGAGGTAGCCACAAAAACATCAGTTCAGAAAAAGGATAGATTCATAGATCCACCAGACTAATGCATCTCCATATGCATCTAGTCTAAGAAAGGAGGGGAAATGACCCCTAACTTCTCCCAGAGATACTCAAAAGTATCTTTAGGAAGAGACTTCATGAAAATATTAGCCACCCGATCCTTTGTCATAACATAATAAAGCTTTCCTTCATTCTCCATGACCTCTCTCAAGAAATGGTATCGGATAGATATATGCTTCATACTCGAGTGCATCAAAATATTATTTGAAATATTAATTGCACTTGTATTATCATAGAAAATATATTTAAGATCATCATACACCATTGTGATATCTTTGAATCTTTGTTTCATCCATAGAACTTGTGTACAACAAGATGCAACAACAATATACTCAGCTTCAATAGTAGACAAGGAGACTAAATCTTTCTTTTCACTCAACCATGCCACCAATATGCATCCAAGAAAGAATGCAGCACCACTTGTACTCTTTATCATCTACACATCCAATCCAATCCACATCTATATAAGCACTTAAATTAAAGTCAGTATCTCTAGGATACCATAATCCATAATCCAGAGTGTCATTCAAGTATCTAAAAATTCTTTTAATAGCAGCAACATGTGTTTCCTTAGGACCTTCTTGAAATATAACCAAAAGATAGACAACATGCATAATATCCAGTCTAGTAGCAGTCAAGCATAATAGTCCACCAATCATAGATCTATACTTGCTCTGATCATCCTTAGGTGAATAATCATGTTTGCCCAATTTGCAACTTGTCACCATAGGATTACATACTAGTTTGGAACCGTCCATCCCAAACTTCTTCAACATTTCTCTTGCATACTTAGACTCTAAAATGAAAATTCCTTTCTCTATTTGATTGATATATAGCCCAAGAAAGAAATTCATCTCTCCAATCATAAACATTTTAAATTCTTTCTACATCTCTTCCACAAACATCTTGCACATATTTTCATTTCCTCCAAAGATAATGTCATCAATATACACAACTACAATCAATATTTTATCATTTTCAATCTTAAAATATAGATTGCTATCCATCGTACCTTTGTTGAAACCTTGTTGAATCAAGTACTTGTCTAACCTTGCATACCAAGATCTAGGAGATTGCTTTAATCCATATAAATCTTTCTTCAATCTACACACCATATCCAGTTGATCTATCAACTGAAATCCTTTTGGTTTTTCCATGTAGACTTCTTCTTCTAGCTCACCATTCAAAATTTTTGACTTGACATCCATCTAATAGACCTTAAAATCTTTGAGCAACAAATGCTAGGAACATCCTTATAGCTTCCATTCTTGCTACCAGAGAAATTTTTTCCTAAAAAACTATGCCTTCTACTTGTGAGTAACCTTTACACACAAGTCTTTCTTTGTTTCTAACAACTTCTCCATTCTCATTCAACTTATTTCTAAACACCTACTTCAATCCAATGATATTTTTTATCTACCAGTCTTGGGACCAATTCCCAAGTTTGATTCTTCTCAATCTACATCAGTTATTCTTTCATGGCTTCCATCCAATTTTCATTTGTACAAGATTCACTTATAGTCTTTGGTTCAATCTTAGAAAGTAAACAAAAATTCACTTCAGTAATAACTTTGCTTCTAGTTAATACTCCTTTTCTCTTGTCACCAATAATCTGATTTTCTAAATGATTCTTCTGTACATATCTAGGTGTCTTAGGGGACATCACCGGAACATCTTCTTCTCTTTCGTTATGTTCATTCTTCTCTTCTTTCTCATCATTTTCCTATTCTTCCACAATCTCTTCAATTCTTACACAATCAGGTTCATAATTTTCATATCCATCAATGTCAATAGAATTCTTCGCTATCTCATCAACCTTTACATTTGAAATTTCTACAATATTTCTCAATATTTTATTGAAACATCTGTATTCCTTGCTATTAGTAGAATATCCAAGAAAAATTCCTTCACCACTTCTTACATCAGACTCACCCAAAGTTTCTTTGTCTCTTTTGATATAACATTTTCTTTTGAATACCTTGAAATACTTAACAGTAGGAATTCTTCCATGTCATAGCTCATAGGGAGTCTTTGTACTATTTTCTCTTGCTTGAACTTGATTGAATACATAAACAATAGTATGAATAACTTCTTTCTAGTAAACTTCTGGTAAACTAGCCTTAGTAATCATTGATCTAGAAGCCTCTTGAACCATTCTATTTTTCTTTTCAACAACTCCATTCTACTATGGAGTTCTCAGGGAAGATAACTGTCTCTTTATTCCATGCATTTCAAAAAACATATTAAAATTATGGGAGGTGAATTATCCACCTTTGTCAGACCTTAAGCATTTTATCTTCAAGTTTACCTCATTTTCAAACATAGCTTTGAATGTCTTGAATCTATCCAATGAATTTGATTTCTCTCTAAGAAATGTAACCCATTTATATCTAGAATAATTGTCAATTAAAATCATAAAGTACCTTTCACCAAGAAGAATTCTCACTATTGTCGGACCATAGAGATATGTATTAACTAAATCTAGTAGTCCAAAATTTGATTATTCCTTTTATCTGTAATGATTTCTAGCTTGTTATCCAAATTGAAATTTTTTGCACGTAGCATTAACAGGCTTTGTAATTCTTGGTAAATCTCTCATGACCTAAAAAATACTAATCCTTTCCAAGTTATCAAAATTCATGTGACACATTCTCCTATGCCATAACCAACTGTCATTAATATGAGTCATAAAGCATCATCCATCAACACCCTTAAGTTGATAGATATTTCCTTCAGATTTCTTTCATGTAGCAATCAATGTTTCAGATCTCACATCTTTCATCCTAGAACACAAGATCATATCCCTTACTACACAACTGAACAAAACTCAAGAGATTATTCCTTAAACCTTGAACATAATAGCATCATTAGTATTATGCTTTCCATCAAAACTTACTAAACCTATCCCACAAATTTTAGCACTAGTATCATCTCCAAACATAACCAAGCCTCCATCATATTTTTCAAGCTTAACAAACTTACTTTTATCACCAGTTATGTGATGTGAACAACTATTATCAACTACCCAAGAATTATTTTCTTGTTTAGCATGTAGGGTAGAGATAACCATACCTTCATTTTTCTCCTTCTCTGGAGGGCTTTCTTTTACCTATTTTTTAGAATTAGTAGAAATAGGTTCATCCTTAATTTCCAAGAATAAGCATTCATTGTCATTAGAATATTCATACTCAAAATATTCATTAGATGTACTAGCACTCTCATTCACATAGTATTTTTTGTTAATATTCTTTCCTTTCTTTTCTTTCTCATATCTTTGTTTATTCCTCTTAGCTCTTTCCTGACACTTTGTAGCACAATGACCTATTTCTACACAACTAAATCATTTAAAGGGAAACTTACCTTCATATTTACTAGAGCCTTTCCTCATCCTTCTTATAAACTTAGCTTCTATTTCACTAAATTATTCTTCATTCGGATCTTCATATTTTTTTGCCTTAAAAGAAGTCTCTAATTTTCATCCATTCCTTAGACTAGGCTTCCTCATCTCATAAGATGTCAAAAATCCAAATAATGGATCTTTAGTGTAGGTTTTATAATCTATACTTTGCTCAATAGCACACACCTTCTCATTGTAAGCATCAGGAAGAGTTATGAGAATCTTCTTTACAATCCTAGTTTTATCTATAGTAGCACCAAGTCCTCGCATTCCGGTCACTATCTCATCCAATATTTTTACATAGGCTTTAACATTCTCATCTTTAGACATATGTAGAAGCTCAAACTGTGTCTCCAAATTCTGCAAATTTTCCTCTTTAACTCTTTAATCACCTTCATGTGCTATTTCCAAAGTATCCTAGACTTCCTTAACAATCTTCAAATTATAAACTTTAATCAACTCAAAATGTACCAGAATGTTCTTCAAGATGTACTTCACCTTATTGTTCACTTCATGTGCTTTGATCTCTTTAGGTGTACTCGGACCATTAGCAGGAGGAGTGTAAATATTTTTGTAACCTTTCTCCATATCATATCCACAATACTCCAAATATTCTTACATCAATTTTTTCCAGATAGCATAATTAGTTCCATCAAACCTCGAATAATCAAACATAATTTTTCTAGCCATCCTAGACATTCATCAAGTGGTTAAGATCTTCACCAAGGAACCAAGCTCTGATACCAATTGTTGAATAGGAAAACTGAGAGGGGGTTGAATTAGTTGTCACAAATTTAATATTTTAATTCAATCGCCATAACTAATTCTTAACACTGCTTAAATGATTAATCATCAAATTCTAATGTAGAAACTTAAATCCAACACATAAACACAATAACACCATATTTATGTAGAAAACCTAATAAAGGAAAAACCATGGTGAGGATTAACTCATGCTATATAGATTATCAAAATCAATTACAAATTCTCACTGCCTATGAAACAAGGCTCACTATGAAAATAAGGACTCATTGTCTG
Organism: Sequoia sempervirens; assembly: GCA_007258455.2. Classification (NCBI taxonomy): domain Eukaryota; kingdom Viridiplantae; phylum Streptophyta; class Pinopsida; order Cupressales; family Cupressaceae; genus Sequoia; species Sequoia sempervirens. The sequence goes on from VDFB02105785.1 coordinate 48,160,943, forward strand.
GAACAAGGACTCACTATCCAATAGGGCTAACAACCCAGAGGGCTCACTACCATAGAGATACAAAGAATAAAAAGAAGACTTGTTACAGAGAGAAGACAATCTCAATGCAACAAAGGATTCCACCATAATCACTCGTAGACATGCATGAATGATAAACTTCACCTTCAACTCACTGCTTTTGGAAACTCAACATTAAGGCTTCACACTAATCTTCCACACTCGCATTATGCACACTCACTAGATAGCATCAATGTTGCATCTATCTACTCTTTTTCTTTTCCATTTATCTCTATTTTTTTCTCTTGTATATTTTCCATCACTAACTCATCCTTTATTTATACCATATTCAACTTTGAAATATATTCAAAGTTGACCATCCAAATTCAAATTTAAATTAGGTCATCACCAAAAAATCCTAGGGTGGAATTACAATGAGGGAGACCCAAAAGAATGATTCACAGGGACCCAAATAGATCCAACAAGCTTAGTCAACTCTAAAAGTAGTGTTCAACACAAGGTCGGAAAAACTAGTGTAAAACACATAGAACCATTAAGCATGAAAGTTATAGATGCTGAAATTATCTTCAATAAAATCAAGGAAACTCAAATCTAGAAGCGTAAGTCATAAGACTTCATCAAAGAGAAATTTGGACCAACAAAATTTCTCTTAGACTTCAACCAAAAACATAGAAAACCACAGTTCACAACTAGTGAACACAACTCGCACTGTATAATGAATCACAACTAAAAATATGGATATAGCATCTTCCAAAAACCATGATCAACATATCTGAGTTATACAAATATAGGGGAAAATACAGAGAAAAACCTGGAGCAACCACAGTTTACTTGCAACATATCTTCTTTAAAATTTTCTCAATATCCTCGCCATATACAACCAAAAACTTGTATCCAAGACACTAATGACAAAAAAATAGTTGATAACCAATTGACCAATTGAAATCAATAACGACACCTTCAATATTTCCATTTTTACAACATCATCTGCACCATTGGTTTCATAAAACACACCCATCCAATCCATCATCAACCTAAATTAAAAAACCCCTTGGTCACAAACCCCATCGATCAAGGTAATACCTTGGCCACATCCCTAACATAAGGAAATCCCCAAGACATTGGTCAAGGGAATCCTTTCAATCAATGGACTCAAGGTATTAATGTGTCATTACCATCACAATACCTAATGGCATCATCATCATCATTCTCCTCAGTCTCACACATCATGCAAAATCAAATGGGACGTCAAACTTACATTCCTCCATCCAAATACACCATCTTGCAAGGAATGTTAAACCAAGGGAACCCCCAATCTCTCATAATAAATCTGTAATCCACTCAAAACATCACCACCCAAAACCCATCGTAGATGCCCCTGTAACTAAGGGTAATTTCTAGATTTAAGATTAATCAATCAAATGAATTTAAATCATAAAAACCCAAAGTAGCTACAAAACACAATGGAAATACATTAAAGAACGATTATACCTGATCGCCCAAGTCTCCATGATTCATTTTTGTAGCACCTTCTTACTTGTTGGATAATGTTGCCCTCAGATTTTTCGTTCGAGCAATTTGGAAATGCCTAAGTCCTACAACAAGTCTTGAAGGATTTGATGTGTCTAAATGCCTCTGTCTAAAAGCCAATACCTATGTCTAAAACAAATGTCAAAATTGAATACTAAAATTTCCTATGACAAAATATGTGAAAATAAATGTCTATAATAACTATGCAAAATGTCAGCATGTGTGTGTCCGAAAAATGAGAAGAAGATGGCATTTTATAGAAAAGGCCATTTCGAATGGACGGACGAGATAAATTAATGAAGAGACCCTAAAATGAATGATCCAGATTAAACCTGAGAATCCCTAATTAGGGTTAGGGAAAAATCCTTAATCGCATGGTCAGAATAAAATCAGATCGACGGTGGATAATAAATGAGAAAAATTAATTAGAAATAAAGATTTTTGAAAAATCAAGAAGATAAGATTGCCTGATTTGCAGATTCAAAAAATCAAAGAGATAAGATTTGGAAAATCAAGAATCTGCCTGATTGCTTGATTTTTGGAAGATTAATTACCAATTTGAATTAAATTAATTCAAATTATGGATTTTGAGAGATAATAAATAATCTTTTTTAGATTATTTATCAAAAAGGACTGACAGTTAAGATTGCGATGACATTTTAAATAATTTAATTTATTTAAAATGAGAGGAATATCAAATTGGCAATTAAATAATTAAATTTAATTATTTAATTTAGCAGATAAGACTAATTAATTAAATAAATTAATCCATTTAATTTAATTAAGACAGTTAGTGACGTATTAAATAAATAAATAAAATTTATTTATTTAATAATCAAGGATAATTAAATGTAGAAAGGGAAATTAAATAAATTAAGAAATTTATTTAATTAAAGAAAGACTTAGACAATTAATGACGTATTTAATAAATAAATTAAAATTTATTTATTTAATAATCATGAAGAATAAATGACATGAATTAATTAAATAATTATAAATTATTTAATTAATAGTCGAATGTGGACCAAGGACATAATTAAATGTCTTAATTATGCTAAGACGAAAATGGTAAAAATGAAGCTTGCAGGCCTAGGTCATTTTTCAGTGTCTATAGCCCCAACAACCAACTAATCCTACATTGCAAGTACATGCATTAGCTTTACAACAAGCACAATAGGCATATCAACAAGCCATCCAACAGTAGCAACAACAACAAGCATCCCTAGTAGCACAACAATAACAACAACATCAACAAAAACAAGCAACCCTAGTAGAACAACAACAACAAGTAGCCTTAGTAGAACAACAATAGTAGGAACAATAAGCAACCTTAGTAGCACAACAAGCAACCTTAGCAAAAAACAACAATAAGAAGCCTTAGCAGTACAACAGCAACAACAAACTAATAGCAAGCCTTAGTTGTCCAACAACAACAACAAGCACAAAAAGTAGCCCTTGTGGCCCAACAACAATAGCAAGCCTTACTAGCTCAGCAGTATGCCCAACAAGAACAACACCAACAAGGTTTATACTACAACCCTCAACAAAACATCGTCAACCCAAACATGTTAGGAACATATACGCCTCCACCACAATCACCTTCACAATATCCTACACCACCATACACACCATTTAATACCCCATCATATTAAAATCCCATGTACAACCCATCCACCATCCCAAAATACCCAACGTATGTTCCTCCACCAAACCCACAAGATGATGTATCATCACAACTTAAGGAATTAACACAAGAAATGTAGGATATCTAGATGGGAAAGATGAAGAAGCCCCATACACAGAACCTATTCCCATATCCATTAAATCAAAAAATTGCCATGGTATCATTCCCCCCAATTTGGAAGTCCCCAAATTCAATAAATACAAAGGGAGAGGAAGTACTATAGACCATGTCAAAGAGTTTAATTTCATGTGTATGGAGGTCACCTACAATGATTCATATTTAATGTGCCTCTTTCCATGAATCTTGACAGGCCTAGCCATCAACTGGTTTTCTCAATTTCCTCCAGGTATCAAAACCTTCCAAGAAATATTTGATAAATTCATAGATAACTTCTCCTTTAATCTTGACATGCCCATAAGCCTAGAATAGTTGTATACTCTCAAACAAAACAAAGGAGAATATTTTTTCAATTTCTTGCAACAATGGAGGAAAAGAGCTAGTAAGAGCTAGTGGCCAATTCCCGATAAACAAGTGGGGATCATCATAGCGAATTTAGATCTATATCCATCCTTTCACTTGAAAATTCAATGAATTACATCTTATGCCGAGCTTGTCTCTAGATCCCTTAACATCAAGAGAGCTCTAATCTCACAGGGAAATACTCAAGCCTACAAAAACCATCACCCATCAAACAATTCAAATGATAAGCCTCGTGTTTGAGCTAATAACAAGAACGTAATGAATGATGGAATGGTAGATGCTAAAGTGGTCCTATGTGCTCCCAAGCCAAAAGAAAATCAAATAGCTAACGTTCAACCAACTGTGCAACAAATAACACCATCACAAAACAATCAAATCAATAACACTGAAATGCAACAAAGACAAACCCCTAACTAGAACAACTATCTGAAACAAAAGTAGACACAATTGTTAAAACCTATTGAGAATATCATGAATAAATTGGTAGTCAAACATAATAACACTTCCCAATTTTGAAAACTACCAAGAACCATAGGATAAAAAACCCTAGTACAATGAAAAAGATCTTTGTGACTTTCACAAAATCAAAGGACACAAAACATCGAACTATATGAGGCTCAAAAATGTTATCCAAGATCTTATCGAGAATGGAGACATATTTTTTTAGGTACTAGCTGGCAACCAGGATCTCAAGATATACAAGAACCCTATGCTAGATCATAGGAAAGGAAACAACACTAGAAAAGCTAAGGATTAAACAAATGTGTAGCATACCTATTCCAATGTAGTCACTTCTTATGATAGTGTCATGACTATCGTCATGATCAAAGGGCCTAATGTGGAGTGTGGAGTCACCATATGATGTGGCAAGGTCACCATCTAAGGATTCCCATCTCAATCTAGGGAACAACCTACTTTTCCAACATCCAACCCTAGCAAGTATAATCTCGTAGATCAGCTTAAGAAGACCCCCGCATAGATTTATATCTTGGAACTATTGAGGCTATCCCCCACACAAATGGAAATATTAGAGAAGGATTTATCTTCATCATCTGTCCCCCAGTATATTGATACAAAGCAATTTCAAGCTATGGTAGGGAATATCACTAATCATCATCTCACCTTCTCAGAACAAGACCTACCATCGCAACCATATCATAACTGCACTTTTCACCTTGAGGTCATTATTCATAAGAAAAAGGTTAAAAGAGTCTTAGTAGATGGAGGTATTGCTCAAAACATTTACACCGTTTATTTGATCAAAAACTTGGGCTATTCAAAAGATGCTATTGGGAAAGAAAAGAGTACCACCATTAGAGCATATGATGATCAAGAGTGGGTATCTCAAGGAATCATCACACTACCTATCCAAGTGGGACCCATAATTGTAGAGACTATGTGCTAAGTGTTAGAACTTGATCTCCCCTACAACATCTTGCTTGGTTGACCTTGGATTCATGCCCTAAAACTTGTAGCTTCGACCTACCATCAATGCATAAAGTTTCCTTTTGAGGGTAAATAAGTTACCATCCACGAAGATCCTGAGAATTTTTACTACTACAAGAATCTTGAGGCCAATTTTCATAAGATACCCCAAATCCCTAAGAACGATGAAGGTCCTACACCATCCTCCTCATTTGTAGACCCATCATCCCTTGCATCTACCTTAGAAACAAAAACACCCATTGTGCAGAAGATTCTAGACATCAAAGAAGTGATCTAGGATGATGGTTGTGGGAACTATAAACTAACAAAGGATACTTTTATATTAGGAGAGCTACCTCTTAATCCTAAATCCCATGGGAGACCCACATATAGCAACAATGTTCACAAAACAATAAAGATGGAAGCTACCACCTTCACCAAGTGGGGAGATTGGAACAAAGAAGATGTCAATGAGGAGGATGTCTCTAAACTGTTATATCAAGATGAATGATCCATCCCCACTCTTCCAATGGAAGATGACAACAAAGGCATACAGTTGATGAAGGGGTGGGGGTATAACAAGAATGAGAAACTAGGAAAAAATGATAATGGTTTTCTAGAACCCATCATTCTTGAGAAATGTACAAAGAATCTTGGCTTATGATGTACTACTAGCAACGTTAACCTCATTGGAAAAGGTACTTCTACTAAATGGGTTGAGGCTTCCTCTTGGTTATCAACATCCTATGACATGACCCTAGATGAATTCCCTCTCAATTTTGTTGACCTATTTGAGAATAACTCTCTCTTCATGATATCCACAACATCCTACACCTTGAATGATCAACCCATTAAAATAATCCTAGTATACCCACAACTCATTAACTATGACCAACAAGGACCAACGATTCTAGATTTATTAAAAAATGATGTAGTAATATCAAAACTCATGGGACCCCATGATAATTTACCATGGGAAGATCACAAAGCTATTTTTGATATAGAGTTATACATAGGGGCATACTACGGGGAGATGATTGAATCCTTCAGTCATGAAATGGACAACATGTAAATAACATGTAGATCTTTGAGTGAAAACCACACTCTACCACTTTATCATCCTAAAATAGTAAAAATAAATGACACATCTAAGGGTGAAAACCTCTCTGAGGCACCCAAGGATGAGGGATTCAATCTCCCCCTTAGTGCAATGCATCCAAAAAAGTCAACAGTTCTAGCAGAAAAGGCCTCTCTAGTCAATGTAGGAACAAAAGAAGCACCCAAGATCACTTTTTATTTGAATCCTTGTTGGATGAAGAAAAAAAAACCTAGTAGAGTTCCTGAAAGAGAAAAGAGCTAAATTTGCATGGTAATACACAGATATGCCAGGGATTGATCAAGAAGTGGTTGTGCATCATTTAGCAGTTTATCCTGAAGCCAAACCAATGAAGCAAAAATTAAGAAAGATGCACCCTCAGATAGCACTCTTAGTGAAACTTGAGTTACAAAAGCTTCTTGGCGTTGGATTCATCTAACCGATAGATTATCTTGAGTGAGTTTACAACCTAGTACCAGTCTCCAAACTCACTGGGAGAATTTAGAATATGCACGAATTTCAAATATTTGAACAAGTCATTCCTAAAGGATGATTTCCCTCTTCCTAACATCGAAATCATTGTTGATTTAATAGCTGGGCATGAAATGTTGTCACTCATGGATGGATTTTTAGGCTATAATCAATTCATGATCTCTAAGGAGGATCAACACAAAACTGCATTCACTTGTCCATGGGGAACATATTGTTGGAATGTGATGCCATTTGGCCTAAAGAATGCAGGAGCAACCTATCAAAGTACAATGACCCTCATATTTCATGACATGATCCAAAAAAAAGTCAAAGACCATGTGGATGATATTTTGGAAAAATCAAAGAAAATGAGTGAGCACATAGAAGTATTGGGACCCATCTTTTACAGACTTGAAGAATACAAGGTGTGAATGAATCCAAAAGAGTGTGTCTATGGGGTTACATCAGGGAAGCTTCTTGGATACATCATATCACAAAGAGGGATAGAAATTGATCCATCAAAAGTAAAATCCATCATTGACATGGAGCCACAACAAACATTGAAGTAGATGAGAGGATTACAAGGAAGATTGCAGTCCATTAGAAGATTTATAGCACAATTATCAAACAAAATTCACCCTTTCTCGCATCTTCTCCATTAAGTAATAACTTACAAGTTGGATGAGAATTGTGATAAATCTTTCTAGCAGATCAAGGAATACCTATTGACACCTCCAATTCTCATGCCACCAATACAAAAAAAACCATTGATTCTATATATCTTAGCAACATCAGCAGCACTAGGTGATCTTCTAGCGTAACATGATGAAAATGGAAAGTAAAGAGCTATATATTACATCAGCAAGACCTTGGTGGGCTCTTTAATGAATTATTCATCCATTGAGAAAGCATAATTGGTAGTGGTTTTTTCTTCAAAAAAATTTAGAAACTACATTTTGTCACATCAAATCAAGCATATTGTAAAAATCAACCCATTGAAATACCTCTTATCCAAAGCAACTCTCACTGGATGAATGGCCAAATGGGTAATGATCTTGACTGAATTTGATATAGAGTATGTGGAGTACAAGGAAATCAAAGGAAAAGTAATTACAAAACAACTAGCAAAAGCACCTAGCTATGCAGAGAACCCATTGATATCTGAATTCCCTGATGAATCAGTGTTCCTTGTCAATATAATAGAACAATGGAAAATGTACTTTGATGAATCATTTACCCAAAATGGATTAGGGGGAGGTATTATTTTTATCACCCCTCAATTTTTTTGCATCCCAAAGTCATACAATATATCATTTCCATTTACTAACAACATTGCAGAGTATGAAGCCCTGATCACAGGTCTAAGGATAGCAGTTCAATGGTAGATACAAGAGATGAAAGTCTATGGATAATCACAATTGGTTATCAATGAAGTCAATGATGAATACCAAACTAAGGATAATAAAGTCACTCCTTACAAGAAGATGGTAGAAAATATAAAGGAACTTTGCATTGATATAAGTTTAAGTAGATTCCTTGCATGAACAACCAAGCAATAGATGTTATGGCAACAATTGGATCATTGTTAGACATGCCACACAATGTCCTTCAATGTGAATTATTGGTATAACAACTTCTCATACCAACTTTCAAAATCCTAGAATATAAGTTTGTGTGTGTCATCATTGGTCTTGGCTCCCCATGGTATTGTGATATATTCACCAACCTTAGTAAAGGAACCCTCTCATCCGATATCACCTCTAACCTTAAAAAGATCTTTGTTAAAAAGGCATCTTGATTCATGATCCTAGGTGATACCTTATTCCACCAAAGCATCAAAGGGACATTAATATGATTTCTTAACCAAGAGGAAGCCTTGACCACCTTAATGTAAGTACATGATGTCATATGTGGTTCCCATAATTCTAGTGGTATGACTTTAGCTAAGAAAACGTTGAGGATGGGGTAGTACTGGCCAACCATGGAAAGAGAATCCCATCAATATTTCCAAAAGTGTGTCCAATGTCATTAGCATGGAGATCTTATTCATGCTCCAGCTTAGGAGTTACAACCAATTGGCACACCTTGGCCTTTCTCACAGTGGGGACTTGACCTCATAGGAAAAATTACTCCCACCTCATCTAACGGCCACAAGTTCATCATAACGACCACTAAATACTTTACCAAGTGGGTCAAAGCCATTCCTATGACCTATATAATAGGAAATAAAATTTCCAAATTTATCCTGAATTACCTTATCTGTCATTATGGTGTTCCACAAGCCCTTATCTCAGACAACAAAACACCCTTCAAGAATTAGGATGTGAAAGAGCTAGGTCAAAGATTCAACATCCAACATCAATTCTCTACCCCATATTACCCCTAGGGTAATGGTCAAATTAAGGCTATAAACAAGTCCATTCTAAAAATCCTAAAGAAAACGGTCAATGCAACTGGTTGTGACTGACATCTATAGTTAAATCCCATCATCTAGGCCTATCGAACCAGTATCTACATACCTATAGGTGAAAACCAGTTCTCCTTGGTCTATGGATCAAAAGCAATCTTTCCAATCAAGGTTGAGCTTCCTTCACTATGAGTGCCACTATAGAACCTATTCACTGATGAGGAATACAGAGTATCTCAACTAAATGAGCTAGAATTCTTGTTTAGAAAGACAACTAAGACATGGGGTGAAAATTTTTTCACAGATTTAAAATTTAATTCATTCATTAGAACTAAACCTTAATGTTGCTTAGCATATTAAACATTAAATACTAGTGCAGAAACTGAAAAACCATCACATAAACACTATAACATCAGATTTACATGGAAAATACAATAAGGGAAAAAACCATGGTGAGGATTAACTCACACTATAGATAATATCAAAACTAATTACAAGAGCCTCACTGCCTAGGAAACAAGGATTATTTCCAAAAAAAGGACTCACTGTCCAATAGGGCTAACAACCTAGAGGGCTCACTACCATAGAGATACAAAGAAGATAAAGAAGACTTGTTACAGAGAGAATACAATATCAATGCAACAAAATATTCCACCACAATTCACTCAATCCACTTCCAGACATGCATGAATGATAGAGTGCACCTTCTTCTAACTACTTCCAGAAACTCAACATTTAGGCTTCACATTGATCTTCCATACTCGCATCACACACACACACACACTGATTCACACTTTTTAGATCTATTCTCTTTTTGGTCTAGTATCTATTTTCTTTGTTCTCTTCTTCTTCCCTAACTCATTCTACAGTTAAACCATCTTTAACTTTGAAACATATCCAAAGTCAGCCATCCAAATTCAAATTCAAATTAGTTTGATGCCAAAAAATTATAGGGTAGAATTAGAATGAGGGAAACTCAAACACTTGCTTCATCTAGACCCAAATAGATCCAACACACTTCACTAACTCTGAAAGTAGTTTTGCACACAAGGTCAGCCAAACAAATGTAAAACACATAGAACAATTAAGCATGAACTTTCTAGATACAAAATTATCTTCAATACAATCCAAACAACTCAACTCTAGAACCACAAGTCATAAGACTTCATCAAAGAGAAATCCAAACCAACAATATTTCTCCAGACCTCAACCAAAAACACAAAAAACCATAGTTCACAACTAGTGAACATAACTCGCACTGTTCAATGAATCAACAGCCAAAAATTAGGATATAACAGCTTCCAACAACCATGATCAACAATCTAAACCACACAAATATAGAAGAAAATCTAGAGAAAAACTTGGAGAAACTACTGAACACTTGCAACATTTCTTCATTTAAATTTTCTCAATATCCTCGACATATACAACCAATAACCTATATCCATGACACTAATGACAATAGCAATCAATTGATAACCAATTGACCAATTGACATAAATGAAAACACCTTCAATCCTTCAATTCTTGCAACAATTCTTTGATGATCATCACCTTGATGCCCTTAATCACTTCCAAGTATACCAAAACTGACTGAAACAAGGCTATAACAAGAAGATCAAGTATCGATCTTTCTAGGTAGGGATCTCATTCTAAAGAAGAATCAAAAAAATCTTCTAGATCAGGATAGTAAAGGAAAGTTTGAGCCTAACTAGTTAGGTCCCTTTGTCATTACAACAAGCTATGGATCAGGAGCATATCAATTGTCAATGCCTTAAGTTGAACCCTTGCAGGAACCAACCACTAGTCTGCATCTTAAAAAAAATTATGCTTAAGCTTGAAGGGTATAAATAAAAAAAACACAAAAAAACTAAAAAAATGATAAAAAATCCAAAAAAGAAGAAGGATTAAAAATAGTAAAGAAAAAATCATCTTCTAGTGAAAACCACTTCGTGTTGCTTTGGGTAAGTAACTTAGTGAAAACCTAGAAAATATGTGCCTTGCATAAATAAAGAACCTCCATCTATCTATGGATCTTTATCCTATCATTCTTTGCATCACATACATCCATCACATCATTCATCTTATTTATTCCATCACCCATTTGTGTCTGTATCATAGCTTGATTTTATAAAGTATTGTATTCCCCTTTAGTACTACTTGGAATATTCCAAAGGTCAGTTTGTCCTGCCTATATCAAGGTAGTCTATTGTGTAACACTAGAGGAAATTCGTTAAGGATTGGATCAGGTTCTTGTGTATCTTAAGGTCATTGGAAATATCATCAAAAATCCAAAAACATCCAAATCCTGTATAGCTAAAATCCAAAAACATTCAAAAATTGTAAATTCAAAAAAACCAAAACATCCAAAACACATCAAAATCCCTAAAAAGGTCAAAACATCAAAAATCCAAAAAGAGTACCTTGTCGAACTATGAGTCTCTGAGCTTGAATGTAGGAAATCCCATCATTGATGTGCCCCTGAGACACCCTAGGTTAGTATTTAGGTGTCTATCACAATCAACTAAAATTCCATCAACTTTTCATCTCTCATAATTAATAAGTCAAGTCAGTCAAACTACATGGTCTCTGCATGTATAACCTAGGCAAGGCTAATCTTTGATAAGCCCCCGAGGTCCCTAGGATAGTATTTTAGGTTAGGTTCTTGGTCAAAGTTCAAAAAATCCCTAAACATTCAAATATCAGAAAAGCCTTAAAATTTTGAAAACTTAGAAAACACATTAACATTTGAAAACTCATAAAACACAAAAAACCTTGGAAAACCCTAAAAAACCTCAAATAATCGAAAAAAATATAAACATTCACATAAACTTTCAAAAGGATCAAAACAACTTCAAAACATTTTCAAAACAACAAAAACATTGAAATATTCAAAAAACTCCAAAACCATCCATCTCATCTTGCTTTCACCTACAATAAACTTCCATCCATAATAAATCAAATCATCACCTTCAACCTTTGGCAAAACAAGTAGAAAGCAAGTATATAAAGTCATAAAGTGAGAACCTAAGTGTTAAAATATAAATTCTAAATAGTAGGTAAATGAGTCAATGAAGTTTGTATCAATGGATTATCACATGCACCTCATCCTAATCAAGACATCTGATAACATGTCCAAGGATGCATCCTTCCTGTGATGGACATCAACATCAAAAATCACCTTGGCTATATTAAACCTAGAAAGAGATATAGATAACACTAATTTTTTGTGTTTGATATTTTCTTCTCATTTATCTCAATGACCCATTATGAGTACCTCTCGATGATGTCTCAATGATTTAGGGAGAAAGTAATGGGGCATTGATCATTATATTTCATTTTCTATCCGTGTTGATACTCTTGTAAAATAATCTTGGTGCATACTTGCTTAGTTGTGTGTAGGGAATTTGTTTGGAATAGATTGTTGACTATTGCATATGCTTTGGTACGATATATTTTAAACTACTAAACCACATTCCAATGAGTTTTTATATGTCAAAGTGTGAAGAAGAGTTATCCTATCTATTTATAGACTCAAAGTCCATTACACTAGATACAATGTCATCCTAGTTATCAATATCATGATGCATCATGTCTATGTGTTATATCAAACATAAGGAATGAAAAAAAATCCCAATCCCAAGATATGAGAAAAATCATCATCCATCTAATAACCATAATCTAGTAAAGTCTCTATGGAACATAGGCTTGTTGGACTTCTGAATGAATCTCAAAATTAATGGTTAATCTATCCATCTTATTCTTCTTATTCTTCTATATTTACTAACATTTCTATCCAAGTATCGAATCTGTGTGATATATCAAGATATACATGAGCCTACCCATGGCCAATGACTATCTATACATCATCAAATCTATCTACATAAGATATCTAAGCTTTCTAGTCCTCTTTGAGTTGAACTAATCCTAAACCTTTGTCGACAGATCAACCCAAAATTCAAAAAAAATTCCCGATCTCTTGAGGGGGGAAAGGAACTAGCTAATTCCTTCCATTGGGGAAACAGTGGGGCATCCAAAATTTAGAAAAAAAATATTTTTTGATCTAAGCAACAATTTCTAATTCGAAAAAAGCATCAGTCTTTGAACCAACATAACAAGTACCTCACTTCAAAGAGGGGGAAAATGTAGAAACTTAAAAATGTCCTAAATGATTTCATGCACTTAAATCAGATACACTAACATCATTTCGTCCTAAAACCCATCCTCTTTTTACTTAATTGATTAAATTATCCTATCTATTTAATTAATCACATCATTTTTGTCTATTAATCTAATTGACCTAATTAGGTAAATTCACCCCCTTTTGCACTAACCTTTTGTGTTGTTAAATTGGTTAAATCAAATTATCTAATTTAATCCATAAGTCATCTTATTTAATTAAATAACCCTAAAGCTATTTAACTAAATATCATATCACATTGCCCTTTTTCATTAAATAATTTATTTAATGAATATCACTTAATCCTCTAATTTGCATAATTGAAACATTGTTTAATTATCAAATTATTAATTAAATCTAATCCTTCCACTTGCAAGGGAATATTCCTTGAGAATATTTCTCCTTTGTACATTCCTCCAAAAAGGACCCTTTGCGCAATTAAATTTTGTTTTAATTAACTAAATATCTATATTCCCCACCCATGAGAAAATCCTTTGAGAATATTATCTTTCTTCATTGATTTGAAAAAGAGAATATTCCTTTTTATAACAAACTTTCAACAAAGCTTCTTGTGCAAGTCTTGAAAGAGTGTTTGTTTGGATGAATGTAAGCCCTTGATTAAATATCATCTTGAATCCTCAACCCTTGATAGGAATCCATGATCCATGCCTCCATCTTCCTTCCATTCTGGCCATTCATTGATTCTTTAAATCTTGACCATCAGATTAATTTTACCTATTCTATAAATAGAGCTTGCCTCGATTACATATGGATCCATCTTTTAAGAGAAAAATTATATGGTTTTAAATCACTTTCATCTTGCCCTCATATTTCATGTTTTAAAATGCATTTTAGGTGAATTTCTTTCATCATATTATCTTAGCTTCCATCAATGGCTTCCATGGTAACATAGGTGCATCCATTTAGCATGTTTTGAGATCAATTTTTTAATATTTTGAACTTAAAATCCATTTAGATTAGCTTTGCATACACCCATATCGATTATCATAGAATATATCATGTTAAAATATCTTTCATCATGCTAAAATAGCTTCAAATCGGGTTTTCATACACATATTTCATCGGTTTCATCAATTTTGTTCAATAGAATGGATCGAAACAAGCTCATTATCCAAGGGATTTGGAAAGGGTCACCATTCCACATCAATGTGACACCACTCCCCCAATAGGATAAGTTTTAATGGATTAGAATAAGTGTTTTTGAAGCTTTCATATTTTAATATGTTATTTTTAATGGATTCTTAGTTTAGTTTACATTGAATGATCTTATTGGGACTGATGCATATTGGCTTATATTATTCTTCAAATCCTCATGGATCAAGTGTTTTTATCCCGTACTACGTTCGTTGGTCACAGTGAGTCAAAATAACAAGAAACTCAATGAATATTATGAGAATCAGAGAATATTGAAAAGAATGTAGAGGGCTAAAATATGAAGTGTAACCCAAATTTATTTTGAGTGTATATGTAGCCCATTTATGATAAATGGAAATATATATGACACATATATGTGAAGATTAGAAGAAGAAATCTATGTGAAAATATTGGCATGATAATGATTAGTCTTTTTTGTGAAATGAATTAGTGCATGATTAGATAAGATTTATGAAAGAGAAGTGTTGAATACCCAAAATATTGAGAGTGGGGGTGAATCAGTATTCCTTTAAACCAATTAAGCATAAGCCATCCAGTTATCAAAATAAATATAACTGTAAAGTTGCATGAAAGCATGAAGATAACCACAAAATCACATGACACATGAACACTAGTATGTTTACATGGAAAACCAAAAATGGGAAAAACCATGGTGAGGGTTAGCTCACAATATATTATATTTGGATATAGTATATTATAGAAAGGCTCACTACTAGTTGGACTTGCTATCAAAGTGAACTCACTACCCATAGGAAAAAAGAAGGAAAAAAGAAGGGGTGGCTATACAACCTATTTGAACTGATATAATAACATCTATCAAATGTTGGATTATAGTTCCAATGAAGTACAAAATGATCTTCACACTAATCTAAATCAATACTCTTCTCTATTCACAATCTGCTTAATTTTGCATCACACACATTTAGGTGAAGCACCATACATATCATTTATCTCTCAATACTCGCATGCAATCTGCTATCTCTTCATCATCTTGTGTTTCTCATATTTTTCACTTCTAAAACTTTGAAGTTAATCTCCTATATATATCCATATAAAGTGTAACTTCAATGTGTAACTTCAATTAGATCGACCTAATTAGAAGTAACACACAAAATTAAGCATGTCATCCTCAAAACATTATGTCCATATCTCGTGCCATAATTCGAAATTCAATTTACATCAAGATAGATTGGCATGGGCCTAATACAAATCCCACATAAGATAAAGTTACTTGTTTACACTTTCCAAAACATCAAACATGTTAGGTCAGCCCAAAAATAGACCTAAACAAAAAAACTTCATGTGTACATGCAATTCCCCAAATGTGCAACTTCAAAAGTTGATCTTCCTTCGAATTCCTACTCAAACAACATATATTAACTTATCTTTTTCATCATAGAAAAAAATAATTATCCACAAACAAATGCAAAATCTCCCACATTGATACACTGTACAAGGAATGACTGTAAAATATAGAGTTGAACTCTGTCATTCATGGAATTCTTCACAAAATGTCACCAAATATTGAATGTAGCTACACCTGATGATCTCAAAACTATAGTTAGAATCACAGAGGGTTATACAAATTCGTGGTGGAGTGCAAACCCAAAAATTGATGCACATAACCACAATACTTATAAAGGAAATACTTAGCCAAATTCTTATACAGCCATATTATCTGGACCAACTTGCTCTGTACACATTTCATCAAAAATACTTCCAAGTTGTGCTAGAATAATCATAACAAAGTTAGTGTCAATGACAACACTAGATCAAGCAATATATGCGACTCATGCTCATTTTTCCAAACAACATCATAAATTAAATACTTCCAAAAATCTCCATCTTTTTCATTGATGACAACATGCATATCAATTTAAACATCTTCAAAAGCTTGTCTCTCCCCCTTGCACATATCTCTCCCAAAAAGTATTTCTCAATATCTCTCCAAGTATTTTCAAGTATCTTTGCCTAATTCTCCAAATGTTTTGACCAAAATGTTTTTCAACTATCTCTCCCCCTTTGACATCAATGGCAAAGGGTGTACCATCATCAAAATAAATTTGTATACTCCTCCTTAGATATATATGTGAGAAAAAAATAACTAAAAGAGAGTGTTGACTCCCGCTCAAGGAATTAACCAAAAAGAAACTTCTATATATTCATTTATGCAAAAAGAAGATTCTAAAATACTTAGAAAATGCATGAGTGTGATAATGTCAACTTGAGGATGTTGACCCTTGAAGGTTTTGCAATATGTCTTTCCAAGTATATTTTCCTTCTTCCCAAAGCTTCTTTGTTTCTACTAGTGTCTTATATTGTGATTCAAGGTTTACTATGATTTCCTTTCCTTCTCTCGAAGTACTGGAAGTTAGATTTATCATTGAAGTCTTGTCAGTATTTACAAGGGCCCTTGTGATAGGTATGTACTTCATCTTCAATAGGTCCCTTAACTTCTCAAATTGTTTGATTAATTCATCTTTTTGACTCTACAAAGTAAATTTCACTTCTTGTAAGATCACCAAAACATTCTAGTTTTGATCATCTCTTTCTTGCATAGGGTCATAATTTTTTGATGCACTTTTGATTTGTGTCTCAATTGCATTCAAATCATCCTGTATACTTTGAGCAGTATGAGGCCACTTCATGCAAAACAAGAACAAATTCCTTACTTCATCTCCACAAGCTCAAACATCCTTCAAGGTCTCTTCAACTTTGCTATGTGTAGTTGTACTCTCTGTAATATCCAACAAACTCTTTTCTACTAGCCATGCTCCAAATTTTCCAACTTGTTCTTCTAATCCAAAGATATGTTCCTTGAAGGAATTTGTAAGTGATTTAAGGTCTATTTCAATAGCTTCACCCACTAATTTACTAGTCTCATTCTCATGTTGAGCATCATCTATATGAATATGTCCTTCCATATCTTCTTTGGATGTCATAGTGGTGCCAATTTCCTTTTTCCTTATTTCCTTCTATTTAACTCTCCTAGTGGTCTTCTTTGCTTCAACCTTGATTGTAGGAACTTCCAGAGGGAAATTATCCCTTACCAGAGGTTTGTCTATATATCTCTTCTTCATACCAGCTATAGGCAAAGATGTAGTAACTAATATTCTAGAACTTTTAGAGGCCTCTTCTATACTCATATCAGTTCTTGTAATTTCTATAGCTATCTTGAATCTATCTCCTGAAATACCAAACTCTTTGACATATGATTCTACTTTAGCTTTGATCTATCTATTCATCTGTGATTTCTTGAATTTTTGTTGGACTTCTATTATCTTCTCTCTGTAACTTCCAAATCTTGGTCTGCTAGGGTCTTTGGGGTTGTTGAGCAGTACTTATGCATTGCCAATGGGTATGTGCAGCATCATCATGAAAAAAACATGCCCTTAAGTGGCAAAAAATTCATAAAAATCGGAGTTAGGAAACTTGACGTAAAAATTTGAATAAGTTATCTATATTATTTCAAAAATATTTAAGAATAGAATTTGTAGCAAATTGAATGTAGTTTCTAAACTAGTAGGTTTATTTAAAAAAAAACATATATATTTGGTGAAAATTTGAAATTTCAATGCAATAGTACTTAAATTTCAGGGAAACATAAGAAGTACGTGTCTTCCTGACCACCGTAACTAGAATAAAATGATAATATTTTTTTACAATATTTTAGATATAAGTAGAGGACTCATGTCTTGATGTGATGCATATTTTTCCATAATTTTTTTCCAAGTAAATAATTAATTATGAATTTTTTATTACAACTTTTAAAAAATATAAAAAAATCGTATGTCTGACCACCTTAACTTGGTCAAAACTTCATGAAATTAAATTTTTCTTTTTATAATCCTATAGTATGAAAAGCATAGAATGTGACACATGTTTTAGATTCAAAAAATGTGATACCATTTGAAAGCTATAGATGTTTTTCAATCAACTTATCAATCAGGACTTTAGTCGTAATTCAAATAAAAAATGAATAATAATTACTTATTAAATTCAAAGTAAAGAATAATTTATATTCGTGGAAAGTCGAGAATCTCCTTTAAAAACTCTTTTCATTTCATCAATTTTGGGTTTAAAAAAAGTCGTCAGCTATATACCCATCATTTTGCCACTTTTTAGCCCATCGTGATCCTACACATACCCCAATATCTACATCTATTATTTCATAAAAAAGCTCTAGAACCCAAATGGTTTTTGGTTCAATTACTTCTATAATGTGAAAATTGATAGATACCAAAAAGGTAATGTCACTCATATACTTCCTTATAAAATTTCTCGGAATCCTCTATATCATATTCATTTTTCTTTGAAATACTAAAAATAAAGTTGTAAGGGCATCACTCTGAGCCTCTATGTCTCCAATATTACTCATGTATTCATTTATTTGGTGAGAGGGGATTTTCATTTGACCAATTGACTTTCCCAACTCTTGGAACTTCATTCATAAATTAGAAAACCAAGCATATTACAAATGCACCATACCTAAATACCTACTTTTTCTTCTTTATTTCTTTCAAAATTATCCAACAATTGTTGTTGGAGCAGCTCACAAATATCCTATTCAACATTATTCTCAATCATATCCAAATCCACTTGAATTGTGGTGGAAGAGATCAAATTGTCTCCATAAATCAAATGTCCAATCATCATAGTTGTATATTGCACTACTATATTTTTGATAGGGTTTGTTGTAGTACCTATTTGTAGCATTATATCTTTTTTCTTGCTATATTTCCTTACTGGAATCAATTTGGTGAACCATAATCTAATGATTTCTTTGATCACTTCTTTGGTTATCATGTGGGGACCATCAATCCACATGAACTGATCATGTATTCTACTTAGTGCCATTCTAATGCACTTATCTTCATTAACAAAGTATGGAAACCAGTGGCACACATCTAATTTCTTCTCTATCAAGATCTTGTATTCTAGTTTCAAGGTGTAATCTTCTCCAACAAATTCTTCTATCCATAAATTATGCAACTTTCCATTGGTGTGTTCTTCCAAACTTCCATGAATGTAGTTCCTAACATCTTTTGTAAGCAGGACCCCAAGAGGAATTTGTGAAAATGCAACTAGGGGGTCATTTTCTAAGCTTTTGGTGGAGCGCCTTCTAAATTTAGGTTGTGGTCTGTGAGATATATCTACTTTTCCTTGCTTGACAAAGTAGGGTTTGAGATTCTACAACTTGGAGATGCTTTGGACGCTTCAAAATTATTTATATCTCCTCTTTTCTTCTTCAAATGCATTTAGTGAAATGAATTTTTCTTCCCAAGATGCTCTTAACTCTTCGATTTGACCCATTTCATCAATAAATGGTTCAAAAAGATGGAAACCCCAAATTCTACATACACATTCATCTTTCTAAGCTCCACAAATTGCTGCATTACTATATTTTCTTATGCAATTTTTGCAATTTTCTTGCTCGAATTAAGAACTTTATTATCCACATGTGACATATCTTTGTGTTATCTCAAGCACCTCTTTTCTGGTGAGGGACATATGATTTTCATTAAAGCTCCCCATAAGCCATAGCTCTAGGCTTAGTTACTGGAGGAAACATCTGCACCAAAGATTGGTACAAATTCTCCCTTACCCTTAGTCTCATCTTTTTTTCTCCATATCTTTTCCATTTCCTTTTTCACTTCATCCAAATCAATATTTTTGACTAGTTAATTCTTCGTTGCTAGATTTTTCTTCCTTATATTTCTTCTTTTGTAAAATTTAGCAATATTTCCATGCTTTCTACAATTGTTACATGTGATATTTCTTTTATCATTATTCCTTCCATTCATTCTAGATCTGCATTGATTAGCCTTGTTTCCAAATCCATAGCATGTATAGTAGTAACCATTGAAAGATTGAATCATTCTACCATTGTTGTATCTATTCATCATTTGACTTTTGCATTCATTTTCTCTATGTCCAAATTTCTTGCATGTAAAGCATTGACTAGTAAAGGATGAAAGATTATGATTTATTTTTCTTCTAAAATCCACAACTTTATATCCAATTTTATTGCAAAAATAGTAAAAATCATTGAAATATGGTTACCTTCGAGCATTTGGTTGTTTGATAGGAGGTCTTCTAGCATTTCTATTTGATTTCAGAACTTTCCATAGCTCCTCAAGTGTCTTTAGTCCTTTTTTGGTTCACTAATCCTTTTGCATTAGATGTTTGATCTTCTTTAGAGCTTTCTCATTTTTCAAGTCCTATACCACCCATGTCTTTAAATGCTTTTTGTCTAGCAATCAACTCATCAAGCATTATAGAACTTGTTTTGAATTTTTCTTCATGAATTCTTTCCTTCTCTAGATCTGATCTCATATTTATCACTTCTTGTTCAAGTCTCATGCATTCATTGGATTTTCTTTCTACCATTTTATTTAGATATTCCTTAATTATTTTATTTTCTTCCACTTGCACTTTAAGTTTAGTGATGTCTTCATTTGCTTTCCTCAATTGTTCATTTAATTCCTTATTCCTTTCTCTAAATTTCTTGATCTTCTCTCTTAGTTTTCTCATGAACTCATTTTCTTCTTTTATATTTTCCTTCAGATCTTTGTTCTAATCTTCAACTCTATTAAGATCTTCATGAGCAACTTAGAGTTATCCATCTTTGTCTAACATGCAATATTCTTATGTGTATTCAATAGCAGGAATCTCTTTTGAAGGAATAGGATACTTTGTATCTTCCATGTGTTCAAACTCTAAGATCTTTCAAAATCATTCAAGCTCCTTCCAAGGATCTAGAAGCTCTGATACCAATTGTTGAACATGCAAAATACTGAGAGGGGGGTGAAACAATATTCCTTTAAACCAATTAAGCATAATCCATCCAATTATTAGAATAAATATAACTACAAAGATGTATGAAAGCATGAAAATAACCACAAAATCACATGACACATGAACACCAATATTTTTACATGGAAAACCCAAAATGGGAAAAACCATGATGAGTGTTAGCTCACAATAAATTATATATGGATATAGTATATTATAGAAAGGCTTACTACTAGGTGGACTCATTGTCCAAGTGAAATCATTTCCCATAGAGAAAGAGAAGGAACAAAGAAGGGGCAGCTATACAATGTATTTGAATTGATACAATAGCATCTATCGAATGATGGATTATAGTTCCAATGAAATGCAAAATGATCTTCACACTAATCTGAATGAATACTCTACTTTTTTCACAATCTGCTCAATTTTGCATCACACACATGTAGGTGAAGCACCATATATGTCATATATCTCTCAATAATCACATGCAATATGCTATTTCTTCATCATCCTGTGTTTCTCATCTTTTTCACTTCTAAAACTTTGAGGCTAATCTCTTATATATATCCATATCAAGTGTAATTTAAATTAGGCCAACCTAATTAGAAGTAGCACACAAAATTAAGCATGTCTTCCTCAAAACATTATTTCCATATCTCACACCATAATTCAAAATTTAATTTACATCAAGATAGGTCAACATGGACCTAATATTTAAATCCCACATAAGATAAAGTTACTTGCTTACACTTTCGAAAACATCAAACATGTTAGGTCAGCCAAAAAATAGACCTAAACACAAAACCTTCACGTGTGCATGTAATTATCCAAATGTTCAACTTCAAAACTTGATATTCCTTTGAATTCCTAGTTAGCCAACATCTATTAACTTATCTTCATCATCGCAGAACAAAATAATTATCTATGAAGAAAAGCAGAATTTCCCAACTAATACACTATACAAGGAATGACTATAAAATACAAAGCTAAACTCTATCATTCATATCTTTTTGAATACTTCACAAAATGTCACCAAATATTGAATGTAGTTTCATTTGATTATCTCAAAACTATAGTTAGAATCGTAGAGGGTTATAACAGTTTGTAGTGGAGTGTAGACCCAAAAATTGACACACTGAACCACAAGACTGCCAAAGGAAATACTTAGCCAAATTCATGTACAACCATATTTTCTTAACCAACTTTCTCTATACATATGTCATCAAAAATAATTCCAAGTTATGCTAGAATAATAATAACAATGTTGACATAAATGACAACATTGGATCAAGAAATATATGTGCCTCATGCTCATGTTGCCAAACAACATCATTAATGAAAGATTTCAAACAAGAAGTGTGTATGATTTATAGTATATTTTTGAAAGAGTGGAAATATATGAGTGTGAACCTGATTTAAAAAGGAAATAATTACATCATACAAAATTAGAGGTAGTGATTGTATTTGGGATTGGATCAAAATTATGTTTGATTTGAGAAAGAAGTATATTGTATGGGTTTTAATAAAACTTAGAAGGATAAAATCTAGTTTGGAGATTAGTTTGTGGGGGTTAAAGCCTATTAAATAGAGGTTGGAGACTCTTGTTTATGTAGGTTGAAGTCTCTAGTAATTTTGAGCCTATATATTTGTCTAGTGGAGTTTGGAGTCTCTAGTAGGTTGGAGCGTACAAAAAGAAGAAGAAGAAGATTAATCTATAATATATAAGAATTGTTTTTTGTGGTTTGGGGTTTTGACATAAATCATGTGTTCTAAATTGCTATATCTTGCATATGTATGGTCGATGTGATTGATTGAATTTAAAAAGTAAAATTTTGTATTATATTGATTCTTCCCCTTCTCAATATAATCATGTTATCATCAATTGGTATTAGAGAAGGTTCCTTTGAATATATCCTAACCGCTAGAAGGTAGATCTTAAGAGCACATGTGAAAATAAAATTAAAAGGAAATAAGTGAAAATGAAATATTAAGTAGAATGTTGATCACCTAGCACAAATAAAACCAAATGATAATGATTTGGTGGCACTCGGTATACACAAGACAACATAAAATAAAGATGACCTTGCGAAAGAAAGAAAATAAAAGTTAAAAAGGGAAGAAAATTTTGAAATGGATTTAGAAGAAGAAAAATATTATGAAAAGTTAAATATAAAGTTAGAATAAGAGAATTCATCTAAAGAAGAAGGAATATTTAAGGCACCAAAAGGGCTGTAGAATTCAAGGCATGATTCAAGTGATATCTTAAGAAATAAATTGTATGCAAAGAAGCCCATGTTGATAAAAGGCCCAAAGAAGAATCTAACATATACAAAGGTAAGTATAAATTTTCTAGTTATAATAAATCTATTATGTTTTGGAATGTGTGTAGGCCAAAAGTGAAGAAAAAATGAAAGAAGAGATATTATTCATGGTGATAGAGATTAATGATGATATTGAGAATCAGAAGGAGGATAAAAGGGATGTGGAAGATAAGAGGAATGAAGTTGATCAAGATGTGGATCTTGAGGAAGAAATTTATCTTGTGTATAATGAGATTCATTCACTTAAAATAATTAATGCATGTCTAAATAAAAAATTTAGGAAGAAAGTGAATCCAAAGTGAAGATATCACAAGCCCTTAAAGAAGCCAAGAAAAAAATTATTGACAGAAAAGTACAATATGATGAATAAAAAAGGAATGAGGAAGAAGCCAAGAAAATAATCCAAGATCTGAAAGCTAATCTTGAAGAGGAAAAAAGAATTAATAAAGGATTGAAAACCTAGTTAATGGAAAGGGATGAGAATTGTGAAAAGTTAGAATATGAAATTATCTCCTTGAGAAAGGAATTGGATAAAGAAATTACTCAATAAAATAGGACCTAAAAATAGAGAAAAGTATTGACTATGAAGAAAGGAAAATATCAAATCCCAATGAATAAAAAATTGGTTACTTAAGGAAGCAATTAGAGAGAACAAATACCAAGCTAGATAGGAGCCTCGGAGTTGATAAAAGTATTGAAACCATGGATGGTATTATAGATAGAAAAAAATAAAAATACATAAAGGTAAGTCTTGGTCATAAAGAAAAGGAATATAAACCTTCAAATGAGAAATAAAAGAAAGGAAATGAGGAAAAACCAAAAGGCTAGATGCACGTATTCTAAAAGGCCCAATAAATAATGAGAATAATAAGAGGAAAGAAAACAATGCCCCGCATAAAACTAATTTTCCTCGTAGATACAACAATGAGAAATTCACAAGATCATTTCCTCCAAGGAAAACAAAAATGAACAAGTCTCAACATTCATTTATGGTTATTTCTAGTCATCTAATAACTTTTTTCATAAAATGGTAGATTATTGGACGCATTCAAGAAACAATGGTTGGGTCAAGAATTGATATTCTTATGGGTTTCCAAATAGAAAGGATGAAATCATATGTTACAAATGTAATATTCATGGTCATAAGGTAAGAGATTATGGAATACGAGCAAGAAATGATGGTTAGAACAATAATAGAAGTGCTTACATGAGTCTTTGAAAGAAGCAACTATAATTCCTTTGGTCATTTGGTGGATTAAAATGTTGTGTGCTACAAGTGCAACAATTATGGGAATATGGCATGCTTCTATATAAGTGATTTTTAACTCCTTGAGAAGAACAAGAAAATGGAATCCATGTATAATAAAAATAAACAAAATACAAAATTATGGAGAAGGAAACACGAATAAGATAATGAGAAGAGAGAATAATCTATAGTTGTACAAAATGCACTTCAAGGAAAAATGTGAGGAGAAGTATGATTTTATGGGTAGATAACCAATGCATTATTCTTTAGCTCCATGGAGAAGACAATTAAAGATAAATAAGCTAGGACATATTTCATATGAGCATTTTGTTGTCATTGAACAAAGGGAAGAATTATTATAGAAAGAGAAATATGATTGGAGAAAATAAAGAGAGCCTAAAGAATGGCTAGGAATACAACTAGATTATTGAGTTATGTTATTGGGATGGTGAAGGTTAAAGCCATGAGATGTAAAAACCATAAACACTCGAAAAAAGTGTAATTCAAAGCATGTATGATAGGATGGTAGAAAAATTATGCATGGCAACATTTTTTTAAGACAAGGTAGAGTGGGAATGGTGACAATATAGTCATCAAAGGCATAAGAATCATGACACATTGAGAATGGTGATAGTTTTAAAATTAGGGATAATGAGATTTTGATAGAATATTGAGAAAGGAAGGTTATAATATGAGTGACAAGAAAATGAAAAGATCATGTGTGAATTTTATAACATCACAAATAAGTTAATGATAATACAAAAAGTGGTAGAGGTTATAGGAAAATGATGGAGAATTATAGAAGGATTGAAAGCTATACCTCCATGGATGAAAAAAATCAGAGATAGATGAAATATTCCTTACTCTTAATATCAAAAAGAAAGTTTCAAGCAGAGATAGTTATAGAATGAAAGAATGATGCCACTAATGTCAAGTGGAAGAATTACAGAAAGGGGGAGATTCTTTGTGAAGAGTTGAAAGCATTTTTGTAAGATGTATATTGAATGGTGGATAGAAAACAAGTTCTTTATGTGTTAAACTTGAGAAGATCGTTCAAATTATTTATTTGGACAACTATAGAAGAAGTATATCATGAAAGTTACAAAGAGACAAAGGTAGATAATTAGAGAAAAGGGAAGCTAGAGAAAGGGGGACCTTTACAAATAGGGGAGAATAATAGAAAAGAGAGAATCATGACAATGGGGAAGATTGTTGGAATTTTTTTCATGGATGTCAAAGATAGGCAAGATTTTCAAAGAGTTTTTCATAGAGATTTCTTTTCCAAGGTGTATGGATGAGAATTTCAAGATAAGAATGAAGAGATTTTCATAGTAATACTAATTTCAAGTGCATGAACAATATTGTTATCCTTAATATTGAAAAGAGCGAGATTGTTGGTGAGATTGATGTTTAAGAGATCATTGTGGAGATTAATATTTATGGATGAGAAAATAAAATTTTCTCATTGGTGTCAAGGAAGAATGATGATATTATCAAAAGAGATTATCATTGAAGACACATATGAATGAAGAGATTAAGTTGGAATATGATTAATAGATCCATTTAAAATAAGTGTAGTCTATTACACATTTCCCTTGAAGAAATAATAGAAGGAAAACTTAGAGATGAATATGTTTCAACTAAATATTTAAACATAAATTAATGATTATAATATGACCATTGAAGAAAGATCATACTAACTGAACAAAAAAAATACAATCAAATAAAATAATATCTGTGATTAGGGAGTAGTTTTTAAGAGGAGATGAAATGATTTATTAAGCCATGATATTATGAATTAGCACAGTCGACTTGAATGATATCTTATGGGCTGACCCTTGATAAAGTTATCACTCTCCAAAAGTAAAACAAAATTAAATAATTACCAGTGTTGGTCGACCACTTCTTTGCACTCAAGACTAAGAAATATAAATAAATCACCCAATACAAGTTTGGAAATCATTATTATGGATAAAAAATAATACGAAGCATTGATTAATATTCTCCATAAGAAGCAATTATAATTAATGTAAATGTAGTGGTTAATAAGAGTAAAAAGAAGGGATTAATATTTATAAAAGGAAATGACTAGACTTAAGTCTATGTGGCCAAATTCTTTAAAGGAAGTTTAAATTAAAATAAATAAAGTTAATAATTAATTATGTGGCCAAAACCCTAAGAAGTGTGCTCCCATATAAGGATAAAATCATCCATTTTAAAGAATATAATGAAAAGGAATGCATTTAACAAAATTTTCCTCTTTCATGATCAGGAGTGTCTAATGAGTGAAGTCACCTCTCTTTGTAAGAGATGTGGAGATATAAATAGATGGTTGTTTGGGAGTCAGAATAGCAAGAAAATGAATAAATATTATGATAATAAGAGAAAATTGAAAAGAAGGTAAAGGGAATAAATATGAAGTGTAACTAAAATTTATTTTGGGTGTATATGTAGCCCATGTTTGAATGATAAATACAAATATATATGGTAAATATATCTAAAGATTAGAAGCAAAATTCTATGTGAAAATATTGGCATGATAATGATTAGTTTTTTGTAAAATGAATTATTGCATGATTAGATCAGATTTATAAAAGAGAAGTGTATGGTTTATACCAAATTTGTGAAGGAGTTGAAGTATATGACTATAAACCTAATTTGAAATGGAAAGACTTACAACATATAGAATTAGAGGTGGTGACAAAAATTGGGATTGGATCAAAATTTTATTTGATTTGAGAAAGAAGTAAATTGTATGAGTTGTGATAATATTTAGAAGGATAGTATCTGGATTGGAGCTTAGTTTGTTAGGGATTTGAACTATCCAATAGGTTAGAGCCTATCAAATAGAGGTTGATCATCTTGCTAGGTTGGATATAATTTTATGTGGGGTGGTTGAATCCTCTAATAGGTTGGATCCTATATTTATGTTAAGTGGAGATTGGATTCTATAGTAAGTTGGAGCCTAAAATAAGAAGAATAATCTTAAGATCTATAATATATAAGAAATACTTTTCTATGGTTTTTTTATTGAAATATTTTCCATGTAAATAGTGTGTTCTCATTATGTTCTCAATTGATATATTTTGCATATGTGTGGTTTATGTGATTGATCGAATTTGAAAACTAAAATTTTGTATTATACTAATTTTTCCCCACTCAGTATAACCATGTTCTCATCACTTTTTTTGTTATTATTTCATAAATAGAAAATAAATTGAGAGAAATAATTAATTATTAATCCTTGTTTGAGTGGAAGTTTTATTGTTTTTCTTGTTTTGAGGAGATAAGAAAAATTTTGAAGGATGGAGAAGATAGAGTTTTAAGGTTTTCATCATGTGGTGACATTTGATATGATATTGATCTAGATCTCCTATCTGACAATATATTATAACCCTCATGCATGGTGGTGTTCTTTCATTCTATGGTTGTGTACAATAGAGTATTCATGTTGGGTGTTTATTTTTGGCTTCCTGGTCATATAGAGAAATTTGGGTTTTCATGACTATGGTTTGATGTAATTATGTCAGGTGCTTGGTTTTAGTCCTTGGAATTAGAAGACACTATTTCATTAGTCCTGAATTCATGTAGGAAATGGGGTTGATTATTAGATGATTTGAAAGATTTTGGAATAGCCTAGCTCCTCTATATGCTTATATGTGATGGTGGTTGTTGAGTTGGCCTAAAATTAGGCTTGGAACTTCCTTTGACCTCTTCTTCATTTATTTTATTTTACTCACATATCTTATTTTCATGTGATAAATACCTGAAATATTGAGAGGGGGTTGAATCAGTGTTCCATCAAACCATTTACATAATATCCATCCAAGCAATAACATAATTCTAATTGTAACAATTAGTGAAAGAATGGAATCAACACAAGATGAAAATACACATGAACACCAATATTTTTACATGGACCAAAAATGGGAAAAACAACAATAAGGATTAACTCACAATATAATATATCTAGATAAATATTACAAGGGCCCACTGCCAGGGCACACTATCCTTGAAGGATCGCAGCCTGACATAATTTACAAAATAGAGTATGGCTCACTACCAAAAGATGAACTGACATAGAATGTACCTTGTGTTGGAGTTCAATTCTGATGAAGTACTATATAAAAAACACTTCCCTGTAAGTAAACTATCTGCTCACATATTAAACTTCACACATTCGCACTTTATGACTTTCATCCCTTCAATTATTTCACATCATCCACACACTCTTCTCCACAAAAATGTCTTACATATATATGGTATACATTCACTTTCACTAATTAGGTTGGCCTTTCACTAATTAGGTTGGCCTAACTAGAGAAACCCCATCTCACATCAAAACCAAGTCTCTCAGTATTATCCTCAAAATAACATTCATCTTTGCATCCAACACAAGCATCTAACATATGGCACTAGTCAACATGGACCTAAGATAGATCCATATATCATTCCCAACACATATTTAATCTTCTTAACACCAATTCATAATTAGGTCAGCCTGAGCTAGACCTAAAGCATCAAGAATCCAAACGTATATGTAATGCATCAAACATGTAACACAAAAAATTGTTAACACATCAAATTCTTCTTTGGATGACATCGAATAGCTTATCCTTAAATCCATAAAGTAAAATAATTAATCATTAAAGAAAACAAAATCTCCCACATGAATGAACTATACATAAACTTACTGTAGTTCTCAAAGTATAACACTATTACCCATATCTTCTGAAAGAATTCACATATCATCCCAAAACTTTGAAGTAAGGTGCAACTTATAGTCACAAATCTATGTACAAAATCCTAAAGTGATATCTTCGTAGAGGTGAAATCCAGACCAAAAAACTGATGTATTAAATTAGCATAACACTATTTTCCAAACTATTGGTAATTGTTTCTTTCAAACTATATAGGGGTATGTGCAAGATCATGATGAGCCAAAAACTGGCGATATGATGGGTATGTGTAGGGTATGTGGCTGACAACTTTTCTCTTACCCAAAATTGATGAAACAAAAAGGGTTTTTAAAGGAGATTCCCAGCTTTCCACCAATATAAATTATGCTTTACTTTGAATTTAATTAATAATTATTATTCATTTTCTATTTGAATTATGACTAAAGTCCTAATTGATAGGCTGATTGAAAAATATCTATAGCTTTCAAACAGTATCACATTTTTTGAATTTGAAACATGCATCACATTCTATGCTTCATATACTATAGGATTAAAAAAAAATATTGAATTTCATGAAGTTTTGACCAAGTTAAGGTGGTTAGACATACGATTTTTTATATTTTAAAAAAGTTGTAATAAAAATTCATAATTAATTATTTACTTGAAAAAAAATTAAAAAAAATACACATCACATCCAGACATGAGTCCTCTACTTATATCTAAAATCTTATAAGAAATATTATCATTTTATTGTGGTTAGGGTAGTCAGACAGACACCTACTTATTTTTTCCTTGAAATTTAAGTACTACTACATTGAAATTTCAAATTTTCACCAAATAGATTTCTTTTAAAAAATATAAACCTAGTAGTTTAGAAACTACATTCAATTTTCTATAGATTATATTCTTACATATTTTTGAAATAATATAGATAACTTATTCAAATTTTTATGGCAAGTTGCCTAACTCTAAACTTTTTGAATTTTTTGCCACTTAAGGGATTGTTTTTTCCATAATGATCCCGCACATACCCATAGCCAAGTCAACTAAAATCTTGTCAGCGGATGCAAATGATTTTGAGATAGAACATAATATCACCTTCTGATTGAATCTTACCAAATAAGGTAATCCAAACCAAAATATCGGATCAACAATCTTCCAATATCAGAGTGTCCATAGCTCAGATAATATTTGTCGAAGCAACTAAGTAATGTACATCAATGAAAATATTCCAATTTCCATTGTTGACATCAATGAAAACCTTCCAATTTTGAACAATCTCCCCCTTTGTTATTAATGGCAACACATGATGTTAAAACCATAAAAAATTCTTCTTCTTAATTTTTCATTTCTCTCCCCCAAAAAATTCTCTTTTCACATGGTAACTTCTCTCCCTCTTTGAAATCAATGGAAAAGGATAAAAATATATTTAATGCTTTAAAAATTTCCATTACATACCTGAATACTCCCCCTGAGGAGTACATCCAAAACAATAACTATGAGTAATCAACCAGAGGAGGTTGTCCCTTGAAGTTTGCTAAGATTATTTGTCCAAGAGGATTTCCCTTCATCCCAGAGCTTCTTAACTTCTGAAAAGGCTTTCCATAGATAATTAAGATAAACTACGATTTATTTTCCTTCGACTAGAGTCCCTGGAGTAACATTTGAGTTCAGAATCTTGTCAGCTAGAGAAAGAGCATAGTAGACAGGAGTGCACTTAATCTTTGTTAGATCTCTAAGTTTCCCATATTGTTCAACTATTTCTCCTTTCTCCTTATGTAATGGAAGATATTCTTCATGTAGCTTTGTTAAACTGTACCAAGTTTTATCATCCAAATCTAAAGCTATATTTGTTGGAAAAACAAGGACAAACAATTGAGAAGGGGGGTGAATTAGTTGTCACAAAATACTTAACATTTTTCAAACTTAACTTAATCTCATATCTGATGAATGAATAATAAACCATGAACAATCAACACATCAGAAACACAGAGAACACCAATATTTTTATGTGGAAAGCCTGTTAGGGGAAAAATCACGGTGGAGGTTAGTCCACAATATTATACCCTACTAAAAGTATAATGAGAAATAATGGGAATGCACATGAATTCAGACACACTTCCTAGAGCTCACTACTCAAATACAAAAGATGACTCACTATCCAAAGAAAGGGTTTGGATTAAAACCATCCAAATTGTGAATTGAGAAAATAGCTTCTAGACAAGCCTGATTACAGTTCCAGTTAAGCACAGAAAACCTTCTTCACTCTTCACTCAAAATTCTTCACACTTCACTCAATCTCCTTCACACTCTTCTCTATAATCAAATGATATTCACATATACATACGTATGATCACACGAATTTTATGAAGTAGACTTTACACCGATGAAACAATCAATCTTATATATCCACAACATGAGATTACATCAACTTAGTCGGCCAAAGATATAAAACATATTTTCAATGTCGGCCCAAATTTACAAATAAATTTCCAATGCGAATCCACCAAGGTCAACCACAACATAGTGGAGACCGAAATTAATAATTCCAACACAAAGAGACTTCAATTAATTTCACCTCGAAGATCCACAACATGCTACAACCATCATGTTGGCCAAGAACATGAAAAATGGAACATACAGAGAAAAATATTTGACCACGAGTACACCAATCAATGTGGGTGAACCACAAAGATAGAGAATGATCTAGAAGCATCCAAAAACAACAAGAACTAACAAAGAAACATCCAAAGCAATAGAGATTACCATAAACACATAAAATTCACTCAAGAACACTGACAAAACCCACAAAAATAATGTCAGAACACAACTGCTCATAGCATGACCAAATCTTTATGCGGACCTCTGAAACTTCTAGTGGATGAACTAGATATACTCAATAGAAAACCCTTTAATCCACAACAATTGATCTGAAACATACATAAAAAGATACCTTCATGACCTTCACAATTCCACTAGGAACCTAAAACACTTCTTTTTATAATTTTCTCAATATCCTTGACATATACAACATCTGATGTATTGAAGGATAACAGTGTTGAAATCAATGACAACCACATATCAGCAACACACCCACAACATCCAACAATCTCCCCCTTTGGAATTGATGGCAACACATGATGTGAGAAACACCATCAACCCATCTCACAATTAGCACTTACTCCTCCTTAGATTTTGACTCTTCTTTTCACAACTCTTTTCAAGGTCTTCTCCCCACAAGGCTCTTCTCCCTAGATAAGCAACATTTTTTCACATTACTCTTCTCCCCCTTTGACATCAATGGAAAATATAAGCATTATCTTTCCACATACAAGCTCTGAACCACATATCTGCACATCTAAATACTCCCCCTAATTAGTAGCCACAAAAACATCAGTCTGGATCATAATATAGCAATGAAGCTCATGAATTGATGCAAGTAAATGCATATTTTAGTTCTATCAAGAGGGGTGATTACCCCTAGCATCCCTCTGAGACACTCAAAAGTATCTTTTGGCAATGGTTTAGTGAAAATATCTATAATTTGTTATTTGGTAGGCACATACTCCAGTTTGACTTCTTTCTCACTTACTTTCTCCTTCAGAAAGTGAAACTTGATTGATATATTCTTGGTCTTAGAGTGTAGCACCAGATTCTTTGAAATGTTAATAGCACTTGAGTTGTCACAGTATATGACAATAGGTTCATCATATACTACTCTGATATCTTTCAGCATCTATTTCATCCACATCACTTGAGTGCAGTTGTTTGCAGTAGCAATATACTCTACCTTAGTAGTAGATAGAGAAATGGAATTATGCTTTTTGCTCAACCAAGACACCAACTTCTTCCCTAAGATGAAGGCACCACCACTAGTACTTTTCCTATCATCTACATCTCTTACCCAATCTGCATCAGTATATGCATTCAAAGTAATATCATCATCCTTTGGATACCAAAGTCCAAAATCAATTGTTCCTTTCAAATATCTAAAAATTCTCTTTACAACAGTCACATGAGACTCTTTTGGATCATCCTGAAATCTAGAAACCATATACACAACATTCATAATGTCTGGTCTAGTTTGAGTTAAGTAGAGAAATCCACCAATCATTGATCTATAAGTTGTTTGATTTTCCTTATGAGAATCATCATTTTGTATTAATTTGCATCTAGTTACCATGGGAGTACCAACAGGTTTTGAGTCATCCATACCAAACTTCTTCAATAGCTCTCTCACATATTTGGACCGAGATATGAAAATTCCCTTGTCTAACTAAGTAATTTGCAATCCTAGAAAGAACTTCATCTGTCCAATCATACTCATCTCAAATTCATTCTTCATTTCATTAGCAAACTTCATACATAAATTATCATCTCCTCCAAAAATAATATCAACAACAAAGACTTCAATAATTAACTCTTTGTCATGATCTAATTTAAAATACAAGTTGATGTCAAAAATACTTTTATTGAATCCAAGCTTCAATAAGTATTTGTCCAATCTAGCATACCAAGCTCTGGGGCTTGCTTGAGTCCATATAGAGCGTTCTTCAATCGACAAACCATGTCTTTTTTGTTGATCAATTGAAATCCATCTAGTTGTTCAATATATACTTCTTCTTCTAGCACACCATTCAGAAAAGCTAACTCCACATCCATTTGATAGAATTTATAGTTCTTGTATGCAACATAAACAAGAAATAACCTTACAGCTTCAATTCTGGCAATAGGGTAAAAGGTTTCTTCAAATTCAATACCTTCCATTTGTGAATACCCTTTACATACCAGTCTTGCTTTATTTATGACCATCTCACCTTGATCATTCATCTTATTTTGAAAGACCCATTTAGTACCAATCACTTTCTTGTCTTTAGGTCTGGGAACAAGTATCCATGTATTATTCTTTTCAATTTGCATTAATTCTTCCTTCATAGCTTCCATCCAATGCTCCTCATTGCAAGCTTCACAAACATCTTTAGGTTCAATATTAGATATTAGGAAATACTCTTCTGCAATCTTCCTTCTAGTTTGTACGCCTTTATTCTTATCTCCTATAATTTGATTTTTAGAATGATTTAACTTTACATACCTTGGAGTTTTAGGATTCTCTTGAACTTATGATTCTTCTGTTCTTTCTTCTGTACTTGTCTCTACTTCTTGACTATTTTGATTTATTGAAACAAATTGAAGTTGTCTTACTGGAACATATGGCACAATTTGAAGTTGATTTTTTGTCTGAGCATTCTTCCCTTTGTTTGTAATGTCTTCATCATAATCATATCCACAATGTCTAGATGATTTAGTAGAATCCTCATCAACTCTGACATTTTCACTCTCAACCATTCTTCTTAGTCTTCTATTATAGCACCGGTAGGCCTTGCTTCTAGTAGAGTAACCTAGAAATATTCCTTCATCGATTCTTGCATCAAACTTGTGTATATCATCATCTATCTTGATGTAGCATTTGCTTCCAAAGATCTTGAAATACTTAACAGTAGGCTTATAACCAAACCATAGTTCAAAACGAGTCTTACCAAAATTGCAATTCACATTTACCCAGTTCAAAGTGTACACAACAATGCTTACAACTTCACTCCAATATATGTAAGGCACATTTCCTTCAATCATCATTGTTCTAGTAGAATCTAGGATTGTTTTGTTCTTCCTTTTTCCAACACCATTCTATTGAGGGGTTCAGGGAGTAGATAACTATCTTCTAATTCCATGCTCATCACAAAAAGAATTAAACTCTCTAGAGGTGAACTCACCACCTCTGTCTGACCTTAAGAATTTTATTTTCAAACATTTCTCATTCTCTGCCATAGCTTTGAAGCTTTTGAACTTCTCTAATGCTTCACATTTTTCTCCTAAGAAAGTAACCCATATCATTCTAGAGTAATCATCAATAATCAGCATAAAGTACCTTTCACCATGGAGACTTTTGACTCTGTAGGGACCACATAGATCAGTGTGTACAAGCTCTAGTAATTCATTTCAATGATTTTTTTTCTCTGAAAAGAAACTCTAGTTTTTTTTCCCATTTGACTCTCCTTGCAAATTGTGCTAGTAGGCTTCACTAGCTTAGGTAGATCTCTTACTTCTTGAGTGGAACTTATTTTGACAATGTTATCAAAATTCACATGACACAACCTTATATGCCATAACCAACTTTCATCTACTTGAGCGATTAAACAACTTTCACTAGTAGCATTTAGGTGAAAAATAATACCTTTTGTCTATTTACCTTAAGCAATTACATTTCTAGAGCTTCCAAATATCCTGCATCTTCCATCTTTGAACTGAAGATAAGAACCCTTTTCCACCATTTGTCCAACACTCAACAAGTTGTGTTTCAAGCCTTCAACATAGAGAACATCATCAGTGTTATGCTTACCACCAAGACAAATAAATCCTCTGCCATGAATTACACAAGCATTGTTGTCACCAAATCTCACAACCCCACCATCATACTCCTCTAGACTTACAAATTTTCTTTTGTCACTAGTCATATGATGCAAGCATCCACTGTCAATGACCCAGTCATTCTTTTCTTCAATTCGGGTTGTAAGAGCTTTCTCAAATTTAGTAGATTCAATAGCCGCATGACTATTTTCCTTAATAGCAATAAACACCCAATCATATTCATTTCAATTATCTTTATCAGACTCATCATCAGTCACTCCTTCAGAAAAATAACATTTGTTTTGAAATCTAGATTTGTAAGGCTTAGATCTAGGAACTCTTTCAGGACACCTTGATGCAAAATGGCCTATTTTAATGCAAGAAAAACATTTGATAGGAAAGTTTCCTTTATACTTACCTTGTCCTCTACCTTCTTTCCTTACAATCAGTGCTTCCAACTCTTCTATTTCTCTTTCCTCGTCTTCAAGCTATTTCATTTCTTCCTCATACTTGAATGTTTTTCTAGAACTCTCTCCCAGATCAGATCTTTTCTTGTTTCTTCTGGATATAGTAGCCTTGAATGCAGTTTCAGTCTTAGGAACATAATCACCAAATTTTCTCAACTCAAAGGCAACAAGTTTACCAATCAATGTATCCCTTGTCACACTCGTCAATGATCCGGTTTCTTCAATAGGATGAGATTTTTCTTTGTACGAGGGAGGCAGTGATCTCAGCACCTTAGCCACAATTTCTTCCTCTTCTAGGATACCACCAACACATCTAATTCCCATCACTACTTCATTTACTCTCTACATAAAAGAAGAAATATTTTCATCTTCACCCATCTTTAGATTTTCATACTTACCTTTCAAACTTTGTAGCTTGGCCATCTTCACATGCACATCTCCTTCATACAAAGTTTCCAACTTCATCCACATCTCATGAGCTTTCTTCAAACCTAACACATTTGTCATCTCTGAATCTATTAAAGCACTCAACAAAGCTTCCATAGCTCAAAAATTATTCTCAACCTCTTTAATTTCATCAGCAATGGAAGGACCATTCTGATGAATAATATATTGATTGTTTGTAATTTTCCAGAAGGGTTCACCAATACATTTGAAATGAAACTCCGTCCTAGCTTTCCACAATGAGTAGTTTGTTCCTTCTTGTATGATGTCATCTCAGATCACCTCAATATTTTAAACTTCTTTAGAGAAACCTTCTCTAATACCAATTGTTCGCAAAACAAGGACATAAAACTATGAGGGGGGGTGAATTAGTTGTCACATATTATTTAACCTTTTTCAAACTTTACTTAACTTAATCTCAGATCTGATGAATGAATAATAAGCCATGAACAATCAACACATCAAAAACACAAAGAACACCAAGATTTTTATGTGGAAACCCTATTAGGGGAAAAACCATGGTGGAGATTAGTCCACAATATTATACCCTGCTAAAAGTATAATGAGAAATAATGGGAATGCACATGCATTTAGGCACACTGCCTAGATCTCACTGCTCAAATACAAAAGAGGACTCACTGTCCAAAGAAAGGGTTTGGATTAAAACCATCCAAATTGTGAACTAAGAAAATAGCTTCTACACAAGCCTGATTAGAGTTCTAGTTAAGCACAAAAAACCTTCTTCACTCTTCACTCAAACTTCTTCACACTTTTCTCAATCTTCTTCATACTCTGCTCTACAATCTAATGATATTCACATATACACACATAGGAGCACACAAAGTACACGTCACACTTTACACTGATGAAACAATCTCTCTTATATATCTGCAACATGAGATTACATCAACAACTTAGTCAACCAGAGATATAAAACATATTTTCAATGTCGACCCAAATTTACAAATAAATTTGCAATGAAAATCCACCAAGGCCAACCACAACATAGTGGAGACCCAAATCAATAATTCCAACACAAAGAGACTTCAATTAATTTCACCTCAAAGATCCACAACATGCTACAACCATCATGTCGGCCAAGAACATGAACAACATAACATATAGAGAAAAATATTTGACCACAAGTACACTGATCAATGTGGATGTACCATGAAAATAGAGCATGATATAGAAGCATCCAAAAACAACAAAAACCAAGAGAGAAACATCTACAGCAACAGAGATTACCAGAAACACATAAAATTCACTCAAGAACACTAACAAAACCCATAAAAATACTGTCAGAACACAATTGCTCATAGCATGATCAAATCTTCATGTAGACCTCTGAAAATTCCGATGGATGAATTAGATATACTCAAAAAAAAAACCTTTAATGGACACCAATTGATCTGCAACATATATAAAAAAATACCTTCATGACCTTCACAGTTCCGATGGGAACTTGGAAAACTTATTTTTACAAATTTCTCAGTATCCTTGACATATACAACCTTTGATGTATTGAAGGCTAATAGTGTTGACATCAATTACAACCACATATCAGCAATACACCCACAACATCCAACAATATTAAAGGTGTTGGATGCATAGTTTATGTGTGTCTCAACTGTGTCGTCAACATCCTTGAATCTTTGAACTACATTAGGCTGTGTCTAACAAAAAGAGAATAGACTTTTGGCCTCTTTCTCACACTCTTGAACCTCTTTAACTCTGTCAAGTCTAATGCTATTTGTATACTTGCACCTATCTTCGATTTCCAACAATCCTTTTCCTTTGACCCAAGTGACCATTACACTTACTGCTTAACTCTTCATTTCTTTGAATTTATTGGTCAATGAATCTATGCTAATGAACTGTGAATAACTAGTGACTGCTCTAGGAACTTTCTAAAGATGTACCTTTTTCCTAGCTAGTTGCTTGGGTCTCCTTGGAGTTGCCTCAGTCTGGGCAGAAATAAATGCATGAACCTCAGTAAATTTTCTCTTTTCTCTATAGGAAATCATATATTTACCAGAAATCAAATCAGATTTTTCAAGTATTTCTCCTTGTGCATCTGAACCTCAAATGTTTCTCATTAATTCTTTGATCTGATGAGCAACCGGTTTGGTATTTATCCAAACATCTTCTCCTATACTAGGAACTTCTCTCATAAAATAGAAGGTTAGACATAATATCAATGTTCCATATCTAAATTCATGTTTCTTCTTTTTGATATCATTCAAATTTTTCTAACAGTTGTTGCTGGAGCAACTCACAAAGATCATATTTTATTATTTTCTCAACCATTTCTAATTCTAAGTCAATTGCGGAGGTAGAGACATCATTATTATTGAAAATCAAGTGTGAAATATGTAAAATTTTATATTAAACTATTGGGTTATTGATTCCAATAGTGGTGTTCTTTATTAATCCATTTACCTTGTCAATTTTACATTCAAGAGTAGGTCTGGTGGATAATAAACCAGTTACATCTCTAATTGCCTCTTTGGATATCATTTATGAATTGTCTAGCCATGCAAACTAATCATGAAATCTACTAAGTGCCAACCTAATACATCTTTCCTCATTGCTAAAATCCATAAATCGATTCCGCACATCCAATTTCATCTTTGTAAGCATGATGTTTTCCGATTTCAAGGTAAAGTCTTATCTACTTAATTCATTAAACCACAATATTCTTGTTTTTCCATAAGTAGGTTCTTCAATTTTCTATGAATACATATCCCAATGTCTTCAATCAGACTAACACCAAGGGGAACATCCAAAAATTCACCCAAGAGGTCAAGTTCTAGGGTTTTGATAAGATACTTCTTAAATTGTGGTTCTTGTCTCACTGAGTTGTCTACGAATTGAGGTATATCCATCACATTCAACAAAATTCAATGAATAATTCAGAGGGAATAATTTATAGTAGTTGTAACTTACCTATTTCCCACACACCAAAGTCGAGCACTGAAGTTTAGTGGTATGGAAGCGCTCTAGTTTCTTCAAGCTTTCTCTACATGCTTCTACTCTTCCACAAATTCCTTTCATTGAACGCATTTTCCTTAACATACTTAAATTTATTTCTTTGATCCCAATTTCTTCAACAATAAATTCTTCAGACCACAAGTAGATGACCTCAAAAATAATGTATACTTCCATCTTTTCAAGCTCTGCAAAATTCATTTTTCATACATGTGCACCTAAATTAAATTATTTTCACATAAAATGTTGAATTCATCACCTTCAATAGATGTATTTATGTCACAACATGACATAAAATATTGAAAAAGGGAATATTAAATTTTTTGATTATTGCTCCCCCTTAGCCACTACCTGGATTTAATTTTTGATGGGATTATCTGAACTGAAGGAGGACACAAATGAAATTGATACTTATAATTCTCCTTGATTTTCAGATTCTACTTCCTTCTTCCATATCATTTCTATTTCCTTCTTAACCTCTACTAGATCAATTTTAATGATTGGTTCATATCTTTTTACCAGA
Organism: Sequoia sempervirens; assembly: GCA_007258455.2. Classification (NCBI taxonomy): domain Eukaryota; kingdom Viridiplantae; phylum Streptophyta; class Pinopsida; order Cupressales; family Cupressaceae; genus Sequoia; species Sequoia sempervirens. The sequence continues at coordinate 48,201,281 of VDFB02105785.1, forward strand.
GAGTCTCTTTTCATATTTCTACTTTTGCAGTCTCTGGAAAAGTGTCACGATTTGTTGCAATTATAACAAACAACATTCTTCCATCAAAATTGTCCTTTATCAAATCTATACTTGCACTAGTTAGCCTTGTATACAAATAAATTGTAGTGATAACAATATCGGGCATGAATGGATTAATCATTTTTTTCAACATCTAACCTCTGCATTCTATAGCTTTATGTCTAATTATTTTGCATTTGAAACATTAACCGGCGAATGATAAAGTATTTTGATTCATTTCATCATTTTGTTTTATTTTATTTCCATAATATTTTTCTCTATTTCCAAATCTATTGCATGAATAACAAATACCATTAAAAGATAAGTACCTTTGAGCATTGGGTTGTTTGATAGGAATCCTTCTAGTATTGCTTCTTTGATTCTTGATTTTTCTGAAATTTCCTTGAGTCTGCTTTTGATTGTCAACCATGTCAGGGGATTTATTTTATTTTGAACTTTGTCCTTCTTCAAATCCCAAACCACCTTTATCCTTAGAAGGTTTTTGAAATGCAATCAACTCATCAAGCATTGTAGTACTTTCTTTAAATTTTTCCTCATGACATTTTGCTTTCTCTAGATCATATATTAGGTTTACCACTTCTTGTTCAAGCTTTGTACATCCATCCATTTTGTAAGAATTGGCTATGAAGGTAGCCACCCAAGATCTAGAGGCCTAATAGAAAGCACAAGAATAAGAGAGATATGATAGGAATAAGCTGTATTCTATCAATGATGAAAATAGAATGTGCTAAAAAAATGTACATAGCGGACCCCTTGGTTAAATAGCCAAGGTGAGAACATAGAAGGTCATAAGATTATGAAAAGTGTTGTACTCTTATGAAATGAGACAACTATGAAAAGCTATCACTCCACCTAAAGTGGAAAAGTGATAATGTGATAATCACCACAAATGGTGGATCACCCAGAAAAAGGTGGAGAGTTAATCACATGATATGTCCACAAAAGGTGGATGTGATAAATTAATGACATAATAAGTCCAAAAGTGGAAATGCTCCAACTACCTCCTATGTGGTCCCTAAGTAAACTTAACTAAGGTGTAATCATGACCTAGGACAAGGTACAACACTTTTAATTACACCAACACCCCCCCTTAAGTGCAACTTAGGGAGAATGTACACAAAAGAAAATAATGCAAGATGGGTCCTAGCTACTAGGCCATGTTAGGTACCCATGTACAAATGCAATGAAATATCTCATAAAGTGGGGAAAAGGAGAAAACCACGTGGGAAAAAACTCCCCCCCAAAAGAGAGATGAAACAAAACAAAAACTGCACTCAAAAAGATGAGAAGAGTAAAACCTCAAATGAGGAAAAAGCCCCCCCCCAAAAGAAAGAATGAAGAAGTCAAGTGACCTCCTTAGAAGAGATATCCCACACCCCCAAGAGAGCTCACAAATGATGATATATACTCTCACTAAAGGGTTTGGTGAAGATATCTACAACCTGCTGTGTTGTAGGAAAATATTGCAAAGCAATGACCTACTCCTGTATCAACTCCCAAATGTAGTGCATATGAATCTCGGGAATGGCACTTTGATTCCCACAATGAATGACTGTAGGATGTGGAATAGTGAAGCCAAACTCAACGAGAATGTTCTGAAGCCAAATAGCCTCAGTAGCAACATTAATAGCTCCTCGATACTCAGCCTTAGTCGAAGAAAGAGAAATAGGATGCTACTTCTTACTCTGCCAACAAATGGGGCCAAAACCAAGATGAAAGCTATAGCTAGAAGTGGACTTATGATCATCAAGATCACTAGCACAATCAAAATCTATATATCCCACCAAGGTAAGCCTTGTACCTACTACATAGTGAATCCCATGATGATATGTACCCTGTATGTAATGCAAGATGCATTTGGTTGCTTTCCAATGAAGCTCATGTGGTTCCTGCATAAAGCGTGAAACCATGCCAAATGAAAAGGAGATATCAGGGCATGTGTGAGTCAATTAGATGAGACTTCCAACAAGCTGACGATACAAAGTGGCATCAACAAGTGGAGTAGAACACTTAGCCTCAAGCTTGACTCCTGAAAGAAAGGGAGTCAGAGCAGGCTTACAATTAGCCATGTGAAATTGAGCTAGAAGATCAAGAGCATACTTGGGCTAAGAAAGAGAGATCCTAGAAGTTGATTGAGTGATCTCAACCCTAAGAAAATAGTGCAAAAGGCCCAAGTCAATCATAGAAAATCTGTCCTGCAAAACAAATTTGACACTACTAATGATGGATGAGGTACTCCCTGTAATGATCAAATCATCAACATAGAGCACAAGTAGCAAGTGATGAGTAGAAAAATAGTGTGGCAATGATGATCATCATGACCAAATTTCTTGCAATATGAACAAGTTGGTCTCTCCTTCTTGCTTGAATTTCCCTTCTTGGTAGAAGATGAAGAATTCCCTTGTGGAGAGGATGAGAATTCCCTTGTTTTGGAGAGAATGATTGTGCTTTATCTTGTTGTTTCCTTGGCTTAGATTGCTTCTGCTTCTTGTTGGAACCCTTTCCTTGAGTCCCTTGATTCCCTTGATTAGTCACCAAAGCTTTGGACTTTGAAGACTTGAGAATCCGCATGCTTATCAACTTTACTTGCTCTAACATCAACATTTCTATGAATGCATCAAATGATGGCATAGTGAAATAATAACCCACTGTCAAGCGATGGGTTTGGAAGCTAGAAACAAATGTTGCATATTCTGATGGAAGCTTTCCCAACAAATTGTATACCAACTGCACATCCTTCTTGTCAATGCCAAAATCCTTAAGTTGTGCTCTTAGGTCATTTTCCTTAGTGGAATAGTCTTGGATTGTATTAAAATTCTTGGAATCTAACATTGTGAGATTATTGTCAAGATGATAACCTCTAATCTCATCAACTTGGCCATACAATTGACCAAAATTTTCCCAAGCTTCTTTGATTGTTTAACACTTTTCAATTTGAAAGATGAGATCCTTTGATACATATTTCCTTGAAGTTCCAAGAGCTATAGTATTTTTAGTGAGCCAATCCATATGAGTATTAGGATCAACTTTAGGATCAGATAGTGCAACAACAGTTCTATCAATATAATGAGTTAATCCTTTTTCCATTAACTTACTCCAAGCATCAATTTTCCAAGAAGCATAGTTATGTGGAGTTAACAAAGGAAACTTAGGAGAACCCATAACAAAAAAATGAAAGAGAACAAGATAGAGAGAGAGGCACAATCACACAAGACACCCCCCCAAATTCACTCAATCAAAGAACCACCCACAAAAAAGATGATTTGGCACTTTATACTTAGTGCGTGTACAATGCCCACTTGCAAGCCAAGCAAAGTCAGCTTTTGATTTTCAATGTTTTACAACAGCCTTTAGTAGGCTACAATAGACTCAAATGAATGATACAAAAGACCAAACTGAGATCTTATCTTTAGAAATTCCAAAATAGGCCAAATATGACCAAGTGTTGAAAGTAAAATTTATGATCATAATCACCTCAAACTAATAGCACCACTGCCAAGTTTAGAAAAAATCATGCAATTAAAAAAAAACGCATATGAAAAGGACTTCATATGAGCTTGAATAGAGCCCCAAAAGTTGCATAAATGGTGACTGGATAGGTATAGTTTGAAGAAACTTAAAATTATGGAAAATATTTCCACCAAAATTAGAAAATAATTACACCACTGTGAAGTACATGAAAAATTAGCCCAAATAAAAAAAAAATTGCACAGAAAAAGGCCTCAAAATGACCAAGATATGAGCTTCTGAAGATGAACTACAAAATCAAAAAGCTCAATGGAGAGGGGTCTGCCAATTTTCAAAAGTGGCTAATGCAGTGCTGATGTAAAAAAACCACTAAGTTAAATTTGATGGTCATTCAGCCATCACACATTCCAGTAGGTTAAATTTGATGACTTGCAAGTCGTCGCAGCCGCTATCGCTCCTTTACAGAATATTTTCCAAAATATTCTGTGGGTTGTTGTCAAAATATTATCATGGAATATGCTACTCGCTAGCTAGTATGTGAATCTCAGTGGAATATTCAATGTTCGGCTAGAATCTATGAGTAATCTCTGAGGAATCTGAATGTTTTCCTGAATTTTCAATAAACTCCCGCCGAGTTTGTCATCATTGTTGTTTGTTTGTAGGTGTCGGGAAATGCCAACCGCCGATGGAAAAATGCCGCACCAGTGGAGAGAAAAGGTGGGGCTAGGCCGATGCCATGTGGCACACCATGTACAAAGCAGTACGCTCTGTGGACTCTACAGTCTGTAGGGTGTATAATATTTTGTTTTTCATTTTTAATAAAACTTTACAAACAAATAAAAAAATGCGAAATAAATTTTCTTTTTTTGATTTCTTTTTTAAAAAGAAATTTCACAGAAAAATAAAAAATATTTTTTTTGAAATAAAATAGTACCACTGTGCAAGTTGGTCATACAGCCTGCCTACATAAAAACATTTTTCTCTAGAAATGACTTTCATCGAATATAGGAAAATTTATAGTCAAAATTCTTGGAAATGGCCTCCCGGACGCAATGGTTGGCTCGGATTTGATGTAGGACGCCCCATAAATGTGCTACTGCCCAGATCTAAAAATAAACCAACCTTCAAATGTACCAAGATCTCTCCAAAATGATGATCCAAAGGCACTCCAATCGCTCTAATACCATGTAAAGAATTGGCTATGAAGGTAGCCACCCAAGATCTAGAGGCCTAATAGAAAGCACAAGCATAAGAGAGATATGACAAGAATAAACTATATTTTGTCAATGATGTAAATAGAATGTGCTAGAAAAATGTACATAGGGGACCCCTTGGTTAAATAGCCAAGGTGAGAACATAAAAGGGCATAAGATTATGACAAGTGTCATAATCTTATGACATGAGACAACTGTGAAAAGCTATCACTCCACCTAAAGTGGAAAAGTGATAATGTGATAATCACCACAAATGGTGGATCACCCACAAAAGGTGGAGAGTTAATCACATGATATGTCCACAAAAGGTGGATGTGATAAAGTAATGACATAATAAGTCCACCAAAAGTGGAAATGCTCCAAATACCTCCTATGTGGTCCCTAAGTAAACTTAACTAAGGTGTAATCATGACCTGGGACAAGGTACAACACTTTTATTACACCAACATCGTTGAATTTCAGCTTTCTAACAGTCTTCAATTTTCCTCTTTTATTCCACTTTTTCTTTCAGTCTGGTGATGTCCACACCTACTTTCTTCAATTGATCACTGACTTCTCTATATATTTCCTTGAATTCCTCGATTTTTCCTCTCAGTTTCTTAATGCTCATTTTCTTCCTTCAATATTTCCTCCAAATCCTTGTTTTCTTCTTCAACACTATCAAGATCTTCAAGAGCAATTTCAAGTTCACTATTATTATCTAGGATATAGTCTTCTTCAATATGTTCAATAGGAATCTCTTCCGGGGGAATAGGAAATCTCTTATCTTCCATGTGTTCAAATTCCAAGATCTTCCTCAAGTTGTTAGGCTTCTTAAAAGGAACTAAGCTCTGATACCAATTGATAAACACCTTGAATAATGAGAGGGGGGGTGAATCAGTATTCCATCAAACCATTTACATAATATCCATCCAAGTAATAACATAATTCTAACTATAACAATTAGTGAAAGCATGCAATCAACACAAGATGACAATACACATGAACACCAATATTTTTACATGGAAAACCTAAAATGGGAAAAACCACAATGAGGATTCACTCAGAATATAATATATCTGGATATAGAATATTACAAGGGATCACTACCAAGACACACTATCCTTGAAGGCTCATAGCCTAAAATAATTTACAAAACAGAGTATGGCTCATTTCCAAAAGATGAACAAAGATAGAATGCACCTTCTTTGTGTTGGTTCAGTTTCGGTGAAGCATTGTATATAAAACACTTCCCTATAAGTATACTATTTTATCACATATGAAACTTCACACATTCACACTTTCTAACTATCATCCCTTCAATTATTTCATATCATCCACACACTATTCTCCACAAAAATGTCTTGAACATTTACTATATACATTCACTTTCACTAATTAGAGAAACCTCATCTCACATCAAAAATAAGTCTTTTGGAATTATCCTCAAAATAAAATTCATCTTTGCACCCAACTCAAGCATCTCACATATGGTACTAGTTAGCATGGACCTAAGATAGATCCATATAGCATTCACAATACATATTTAATCTTCTTAACACCAATTCATAATTAGGTCAGCCTGAGCTAGACCTAAAGCATCAAGACTCCAAATGTGTATGCAATGCATCAAACATGTAACAAAAAAACTTGTTAACACATAAAATTCTCCTTTGGACGACATCGAATAGCTTAACCTCAACTTTGCAAGAAAAAATAGTTAATCATGAAAGAATGCAGAATCTCCCACATGAATGCACTATACAAAAACTTACTGTAGTTCTCAAAGTAGAACATTGTTACCCATATCTTCTGAATGTGTTCACATATCATCCCAAAACTTCAAACTAAGATGTAACTTATAGTCACAAATCTATGTACAAATATCTTTCTTAGAGGTGAAATCCAGACCAAAAAATTGATGTATTGAATCAACATAATGTTGTTTTCCAAAATACTTGTAACTGTATATTTCCAAATATATAGCCAAGTCAACTGAAATCTTGTTAGTGGATGCAAATTACTTCAAGATAGAATATAATATCATCTTCTAATTGAATCTTACAAAATAAGGTAATCCAGACCAATATACCAGATCAATATTCTTGTTGTACAAGAGTGTCCATAGCTCAAATCATATTTTCCAGAGAAAGTAAGTAATGTACATCATCTTCCAATTTCCATTGTTGAAATCAATGAAAACCTTCAAATTTCCAACATCATGTTGGTTGGATATGAGGGTTTTGTGGATTTTACATTTAAAATCTATGGTTGTGCATATTCATGTTATTCCATTGTTTTAGTTTAACTAATATGGTTTTTTAAAACTTGTGGGTCTTATAGATGATAAGTGGATATAGATTTTCATGTATGTTTCTAAACATGGTGGTTTTGTAAGTTTATATACATTTAATCAAAGCTTTTGGTTTTGAAGATCTGGATAAAAACTATTTTTCATATTACAATTCTTCAGGGTTATTTCTTAATGCAAGATAGTTATGAGTTTTTTATGTATTATTTATGCATGTTGTGAGGATTTTTGTATCTTTCTCATTGAGAAAATGTTGGTATATGTTCTACCACTAGTTATTTGTGTGTTTTGAAGTTGGTATATTTCATATTTTATAGGATTCTAGACAACTTGTTTCCTCTAAATGGTTTGTAGTTTTCCTATCTTCTAAAAACCAATGGGTAAATGCAGATCTCAAAAATTCCATTATTTCAAATGAAAAATGTGATTAAATATTTATAAATATGTTTAAGTGGATCTATATTTACATGGAGACTACTTTTCAGGTGTTACATGTTAGTGAAAATCTTTTAGCTTTTAGATTTATAGTGAAATTGTGTTCAAAATCTTGGAGCTTTCAAGATGAAAACAATTTTATATTTATTAAAATTCTTGATTAATTCCTCAAATATGGAACTCAATTGAAAATTGTTGCAGCTTGATAATATTGTTTGTCATTAATTTAAAAAGTGTGCTTAGGATTGCATATGCTCCAAATATTGTTAGTGTTTAGAGATATCTATTGGTGCAAGTCAACATTACAACAATATGGAAGGCTAGTAGTCGGTTTTCTATCTTAATATGATGTGGAGGTGGGTACACATGTCTTGATGTGATTTTATGATGACTACAATGATATTTTATTAGTTTGGTGTACCACACTCAGTGACAAGTTACAAAATTATTACCTAAGGCTTTAACAATATATACTCTAAGGTAGAGACACATTATTTTGGCTTACATCCTTCAACAGAGCAAGATTTATTCTTGCAGTTCAAAAGTTAAGCTCGTGGATATATGAAAGTGTTATATACAAAGTTCCATATCGTTATACCTACTACAGTGAAAGATATAAGTGACAAATTTTTGGTTCATGCTATGGTAGAGAAAAGTGCTTCAGAAGGCTTTTTGTAATGCTTTGCATTCCTCTAGATGTGAATTTTTGGTCAAAAGGTTTTGAGGACATACTTAGTGATTTCTAATGTATGCTATATTGAAGTTTCAAGTAATCTTGTGCTCCAGAAGTTCAGTTTTCTAGGTAAAAAATTGATACAGTTAGTTCTAGATGCTTAATCTTCATTATAACATATGTTTGGATACTTGCGCTAGTAGAAGATTATAAAGTTTAGTTGTATGAGTTTTTGTGGACACTCCACATGTCTCATAGAGTCCAAGGTATGAAGCACATGAAGAACTTTCTTGTTTCCAATACTATGCACAAATTTTTCAAGTCATTTTATGAAGTTATATTTTTGTTGAGGCTAACTAAGGTATTTTGATGAAATGCACCAATAATTCAAGATTGAGAGAAGTTTATGGATTCTTTTTAGATGTTGTATAAGTCATTACAACTCATTTGAGAGAAATATAAATAATGTTTTATCTCTTTTTTATACTGCCAATGGATATGAAGGATGACATACTACAAGTTTCATATTTTCTTCTTTATGGTCAACTTAATTTATATTTTACAAGTGTGTAGATGATATATACAAGATAAAATGTGAGAAATGAATGATTGAAGTGTGAAAATTTATAAGTGAATAATAATAGTGTCATAATATGTGCCTCATATCTAATGTGCAAAACTGATGACTATCGATGTGTTGAAGCTATAAAGTTAGTCATATTTCAATTGTTTTCAATGAGGGAGTTGTAACTTCCTTGGGAGTGACCCTAAAACTACAATCAGGGAATTTTAGCTTCCTTGGGTTGTAGCCCTAAATGAAAGTTGTAATTTTTTCTCATTTGTGAGGTTAGATTTGGATAGTATATATAAGAAACATTTATGACCATGGTTATTCCCTTGTGGGGTTTTCCATGTAAATTTGGTGTCAACTGTGTATTGTGTTGATGCTTATCTTCTTTCCTATTTTGATTAAGTAGGTGAATGCTTAATTGGTATAGCGTAGCTTCAATAGTTACTAATTGGGATTGAAATTTGAAGTATGCTAAATCACCCCCTTCTCATTATTATACTATGTTCAAAAATTGGTATCAGAGCAAGGTTCCTTTGATATAGCCTAATAGTTGAGGTAGATCTTGTATTTGGAACACAGGGAATGAAGCAGTTCCTAAGAGGAAGTGCTCTTAGGAAGAAGAAGACATACTTCATAAGGATGATGATGAATTTGAATTTGAATTCAATAAAGAAGATTGTCCAATGGATTATGAATGAGAGCTCATTTTTGCTCTTAATGATCTGGATGAAGAAAGAGAAAAGAATGAAGAACTCTATTACAAACTTGAAAAGTCAAAAAAAGAAAATGTCAAGTTGAAATTTCAAGTCGAAGAAGGTAAAATAATTGCAGACTACCTAAATGTCAAACTCAATGAAAAATATATTGAATGCTCCAAGCTTGAAGAAGAAATTTTCTCCCTGAGGAAAGAATTGGATAAAGAAAAATAATAAATTGACAAAGGTCTAAAGCTAAATGGAGGTTCTGACATTCTTGATGAGATAATCATCTCTCAATAACTTTCGAAAGAAAAATTTGGTCTTGGTTTTGAGAAAGGTAAAAGTCCAAGAACCAGTGCTTCTGTAAACGTATATGAAAATTTTAAAATAGAAGGAAATTATAAAATAAAGGAATAAAAAGCTTGAACTAAAGAACCAAAGAAGATAGCATCCAAAAATGTAAAATAATATCATTATATCAAGAAGAAATAAGGTGGTTTTATCCTAATCCATAGAAAAATAAGATTCAAAGGTCCTCCACTTGCTAGTCAACATTCCCCTACCAGGTTCACTCAATATTTTCAAGGTTATTATTATTCTTGTAATAAATTTGGACATAAATGTGTTAATTGTAGATCTAGAGCAAGAAGAAATGACTACATGGGTATAAACCCATGTGTACCTCAAAGATATGATGCTATTTATTTTCATGGATATTACTATGCATGTAATAAATTTGGTCATAAGGTTGTAGAGTACAAAACTAAGATTAGGAGAAATAAATGTTTTCCAAAGTATAATGTTGTTTTCTATAAATGCAATAAGGTTGGGAATCAATAAAAATTTTGTAGAAGTGGTTTTGTGAAACTTCCTATTCAGAATCAGAAGAAGGAAGAAACCATAATTCAAAAAAGAAGGGAAATGGAAAAGTTTGGAAAGAGAAGAAAGGTCAAGATAATATGAAGAAGGATGATACCATGTTGCACAATATTTTGTGACAAATTGAGATAGATAATTATTTCAGGGGGGCTATTATTGGCAAACCCTTCAACCCCCTGGGAAGGATAAAATGTTGAACACATTAGAAAGAAAGTTGAATTGGATCAATTCCTCTAGGGAGTAGGTCTGCTAAGCAAGATTCAAACTATTGATTAAGGTTATAGAGTAAAGAAATAATTTGTGAAGGTTTGTTTATCTTTTTTGTATCCCTATCATGACACAAAGAATTATGGCGGAAGATTTACTAAACAAGTATGAATGCATTAATAGAAAAAATTTAGGGAAATGAAATGGTTTTTATGTTTTGAACATTGTGTTCTCATTTATAATCAAAAGAATTCATTTTGAAAAGTAGATAAGTTTTTTTAAGTTTTAAAGCTATATGTGGGATTTCCTACTTGTAGCGTAGAAAAATGGATCTTTGGACATTTTTCATGCTCACATTTGGGTCCTTTGTGTGGATGTTGGCTTAGTTTTGCCTTGATTTAGTGTTGTGAGGTGTTTTACATGCCCACATTAGGTCTTGGGCCCATTTTAAGCTAAATTAACTTAACTTTTCCTAAATCAATGTTGTAAAATGTATTTAATTGCATTCTCACATTAATCTATAAGTCTTGTAAATTGAACTTGGTTTAATCTAGTGTTGTAATGTATTTTACACATTTACATTAGATCTTGTGCCTTTTTAGGTTATGTGGACCTCATTTTAATGTTGTAGAGTGTATTTAAACACACTTTCACATTGAAATTGGTGCCCTTATCCCTAATCACCCTTTATATTATCATTAATAGGCCTCTATGACCCCATATTGTGCATCCCAAGGCATATTTTGATCAAAGACCTGACTAGATCAATATAAAAATTAAAATTCTTCACTCCCCGACATCCCTGCTGGCAAAAGATCCCATGTGGGATCCATTCACCACTTTGGTCGAATGAGTCCCATTTGGGCTATTTTTGAGGTTTGAGCAGGAAAAATTGGGTTTTAAGTTTAATTTTCTCCAATGTCGGCCTTGGGGATCAAATTAATGGCCATTTGGGTGCCTTGCCTATATAAAAAATCCCTCAAATCATTATTTCATCCATGCATCATACATTTATGTTCTCAAGTCAAGCAATCTAGGGTTAAGCATTTCAAGTCTTCATAAGGTCATCAAGATAGCAATCAAGATCAATTCTAAGGAATTCGAGGGGAAATTTCTTCATCAATTACCATAGCAACTCAAGATCCATCATCATGGAAAATTTCTAATTGTATTACTTCATATTCATGCTTCATTATCTCATTTTATCATTTTGGTTTAATTACCTAAAAGGGGTTTGACCAAGGCAAACCCCTATTCCCTAATAATCAACATTTTCTCTTTGTGTGATTGCAGATCTAGGTGCTTTGAAGGCTTGGAGATCATTGAATATTAGGTTTCAAACTTCTTGGAATCATCTCCCTATTATAAAGGTCAAAATATTCAAAAAAAGTCACTTACAGCCTTGGAAATCAAGGTTTTAGATCTGGACACCTAGAGGAATAGAAAGAGCAGACCGAGAGGTACATATTCCACTTCTGAGTTTTTAGAAAATTCAAAGTGGACTCATTCACCATTAGTGGAAAATGAGTCCCACTATACCTATTTTTTAGATATTTTTTTGGATTTAGATACCCATTTGGCTAAAATAGGCTTCAGTGTAGTTTTCCAGAATCAAAACTAATTCACCCAGAATGGCGAATGAGTCCCACAAGGCTTAAAAATTAGCATTTCCAAAATTTTAGAACTATTTCCAATATTCAATACATTCCCAGGTGCACACTTTCTATTTTATAGCTTTTGGTTTTGCTTTATTTTCATTTCTAAGTCATTTTCTAGGCCATTTTACATATCATAGTGTGTTTTCAAATATCTTGTATTTCTTAAGTTTCCACTTAGTAGTGAACCCATTTTATCAGTTTTTAGCCTTTAGGAAAATCCTTTTTGATAGATTTCAATCTCCTTTTCCTTGAAATATCAAGGGTTTCTTCTTGAGTGAAGCATTAAGGTTTTTGTATCTCTCTCTTTTTAGGTCCAAAACCCTAGAAGTGTAAGAGAGCCCCACATACAAAAATATTAGTTTCACTACCAAACCCTAATGATGGTGTCTGAATCTTTCAAAAAAAATATTAGTGGTGATCCCATAGTTTTTTGATGTTGTGGAGAAACCCAGGCTAAAGTACAAGAAATTTCCTTTCAAGCTAATGGAGGTCAATAAAGATGGTGAATTTTCAAAGGTTCATATAGATGTGGTGTATTATGAAGATGTAAGAATTTATAACCTGCCTCGCTCAATGAAATTGATCACACATAATCATTTGAAGTGCTATGACATGAAATCTTGGATGATAATGATGTATACAAGCCCGAATATGCAAATTTGACAGTGAAAGGGTTGGATATTTGGAAAGTTTTTCCAAATTTGTTTGATTGCAAAGAATGGGTAAGAATTATTCTAAGTTGCGTTCATGAGGAATTCGTTTGGTTGGATAAAACCTACATGATAATAAAAGAGGAAATTAGATTTTTTACTTGTCTTTGTGCCATTAGACCAATCATGTTGATGGATTCTATCAAGAATGAGAAGGTTACCAAGATTACTAGAGCCAAATTTGACAAAAGAACCCTGGCAGTGAAAGATATCATTGATCCTAGAGTCTACTATTCCACGATGGGGATTTCTTAAAAATTCTATTTCACAAATAGATAAGGATCAGCCATTGCTACCACAATCCACACTACATGTCATATGGTTAAGGAAGGTTCCAACTTTGACCTATGTGAACTATTGAGGGAGTAGTTGATGGACAATCTAAAGAGAACAAAAAAAAATGGATATAATTTCAGGTTTGGATAATTGATTATTTGTCTTATATTCTATTTCTTGAATGAATTATCTATAGTTTTAAAGGAAAATTATGGGATAAGTTCTCTCTAGTAGCAGCACAAATAAAGAAACATATAAACATTTTTTAGGATAAGAAAGAATACAATATCTTCTACTAGAGCTTCTTTAAAAACTTGCAAACAAAGATGCAAGATAAAGAGAATACAATTTGATTTGGTTTGAAAATATAAGAATGAGGTCACATTCATGGTGGAAAAGGATCATTGTTACATGGAAGCAATGGATCCTAGAACCTCATGGATTCTTACATTTCCTTATTAGGTTACATCTAAATATGTCGAAGGTTGTGTTGATATCCTATGGAAAAAGCCAAAAGATGCAACTAATGAGAGATTTTACATGTATGATGAGATAATGAATAAGATGTATAAGAATAATTCAAAGGATCATCTATGAAAACATAGAGAAGAGCTTCACAAGAAATGGGGTTTTTACCAAATTCTACATTTGATGCCCCTATGGAGAGTTCTAAAGCTAAATCTAGTCCTCTAGAATATAGTAAAGAGCCAAGAAGGTCTAGTAGATCCACTTTTTCTACTACAACTCCTCCACAACCCACTAAATATGCATAAACATCCACTGGAAGAATATTTGTATTAGAGACTCAACCACAAAAGAAGGCCACAAAAGATGTACATGTTAGGATTAAGAAAAAGGAAAAAAGGAAGAAAATGAATGAGGAAAAATTAGAAGAGGAAGAAGTTGGAGATGAAGGTACCTCCAAATAGAAAAATAAAGAGAAGAAGATAGAAAATGAGAAAATATAGAAACCTCCTCTAATTACACATGAGCCCCTCAAGTTTCAAGCCATCCTAAATGGAATTTTTCACAATTGTTTATTGGATGTAACCATAGAGCTCCATTTGAAGGTCCCTCCAAAAGATAAAAATACCATAGAAATGACCATCATTGTGTATATTCTCAAGAAAAATAGGTCTTTGAGTAACTTCATTGAAAAGGATCTTGAAAGCCTACAATAGGCTTTGAGACAAAGAAGAGAAAATATAATCAAATTTGATGAGGAGTTGAGACAATAGGCTATCAACAAGGTTGGGTCCTCTATCTCCCAAGTAGAAAAGGATAGGGTAATTTGGAAGAAAGCTAAAGAGCTTTGCACAAAGCAAAGAATAGACCTTCTTAAGAGCATGGATGATGATCATAGAAAGAAGATTTAGAAGGAAAGAAAAGAATTCACAACAAATATCATTAAAGAAGTGAAAAATGATGTTGACATGAATGCACAGGAGCATCTAGATGAACACGCTACTAATAATATGCCCCCTCTGATGAGTAAAAATAAGCAAGTTGTCTCTATTCAACAAGAGGAGTGAGGTGTCTCCGATCACCAAGAGGAGAGGATGTCTTTGGTAAGGAGAAATTATTGAAATAAAAAAGACAACTAAGAGGAGGGGTTGAATCAGTTGTAACTTAAAACTTCAAAAACCTCATTAACATTTAGATCCACATTCATTCATTAAACCCTTAAATCTATTATGATGAGTTAGCAAAGAAAATAATAGAAACTTAAACAACTCAACACCAAACACAAGGAACATCACATTGATGTGGAAACCCCAAGAAGGGAAATACCACCTTGAGGATTAGCTCACAATATTAGTAATATCAACACCAAATACAATAGGGATCACTTTCAGAAGGACTCACTGCCCAAAGAAGAAAAAATCACTACCAAAATAGAAAAGAAGATAGAGAAGGAATGTAACATGGATAAAAGAATCTCAATGCAATGAGGAATCCACCACAATTACTTCTACACCTTTGTAGTCTGATTGAAGAATTCTAGCCACCTTCTGCTCACTACATCTAGTAAACTAACACTTGAAAGCTCACATTGCAGAACTCAATTTTGCACTCTAACACACTAAAATTCACATTTTTTCTAATATCACACATCTATATTTCATCTATCTTGTCCTCCTTCAACAACTTAACTCATACTTATACCAATATCAACCTTGAAACCTTATCCAAGTTCAACTATGCACCTCAAAGATGCAAAGTCAAATTAGGTCGGTGCCAAAACACTTATGTGGTGGATAGAAGTGAATGTGGACCACATCAAAACTTAATTGGGACCCAAATCAACAATACCACACAACCACATGATTCCTTAAATAATATTTATCCTTTGCATGTAGTGTAAACACCAGGTCAATTATTAGCCATGCAAACAATATTAAACTTTGAAGTACACTCTTCATCAAACCCAAGGATGACTTGCAAACCACACTCCACACTTGAACACAATCTAGAATATTCCTCAAACACCGTAGAATCCAAAAAACTCCTTCACGACAACTTCCACATGAAGAATGTACAAACCCAGTACACTCAAACACTTTTTCCATACACTATTACTTGAAAAACCATCTTTCGAAGCATAAAACCTCAAATCCTCTCAACTGATGTAAACTACCAACACCATCAACACACCTTCAAAATTGCAAGACGTGAAGCATAACTGTGGAGAAACATGGAATAGAAACATTTATCCCATACACCTTTGCAATGCATAGTCACACACTAGTGAACATAATTTATACTATACCAAAATAAAACACACCATCTCTTGAATATAAATCCTTTGAACACCTTTCACCAAAATATCTAAATCACACAGGAATATCTTTAACCTAGAAGAAATGAAGAACAAAACTAAAACACAAATATGTTACCTAGAACACCACCGCAACATATTGTTTCCTCTTTTTATTAAATTTTATCAAAAGCACTTGGAAACAAAGCACCAAAGACACATCCTCATCATCTTCAATACTTACACAACCATATATAGAAGCTTATCAAAGAAACATTAGAGGTTGACACCAATAGCTTTACTAATGACAACACAATGCAACTAATCAAAGCATCATCTACACTCTTGCAACCATCTCACTCAACTATATACATCAATGAAAAAGTAGGATTGTTGACATCAATGACAACGTAGGCTTGTTGACATTGATGACAACACATAATCTTTAACATCAATGACAACACCAACTGTGCATACTTGCAACAATCTCCCCCTTTGTCATTGATGGAAAAAAATGATGTGAAAAACCATCAATGACACAATAGCTCTAAACCATACCAATTTCATATTCTCTTTTCTCCCCCTAAATAACTTATCTTTTATGCATTGTTTTCTCCCCCTTTGGAATCACCTCTGATGACTCTTTCTCTTGCTTATTACCTATTCTTTTTACATTCTTCTCTCTCTCTTCTTGTGTTTATGACTTTTTCTTTTCACATGATTATCTCTCACCTTTGACATCAATGGAAAAGGACATAATATTTGTACTATTTTATTGTCTTACTTCATCGTCAAACAACCTGCTTACAACTACTCTACAACACCTTTGCTTTACCTTTCCTCATCCATAGCACTTGTGTGTAGTAAGATGTTGCTGCAATGTACTCATCCTCTGTAGTGGATAAATAAATTGAATCTTATTTATTACTTAGCCATGATACCAATCTACATCCAAGAAAGAATGCACCACCACTTGTACTTTTTTTTTCATCCACACAACCAACCCAATCTGCATCTGTGTAAGCACTCAATGTGAAATTAGTATCCTTTGGATACCATAAGCCATGATTTGGAGTTCCCTTCAAGAATCTAAATATCCTCTTCACTGCTACAACATGTGACTCTCTAGGATCTTCTTGAAATTTGGCCACAAGACAACTTGCATGCATGATATCCAGTCTAGTAGCAGTTATATATAGTAGTCCACCAATCATTGATCTGTACTTGCTCTTGTTAGCCTTAGGGGATTCATCATTATTTCTCAGCTTGCAACCAGTAACCATAGGAGTACATACCAATTTGGAGTCTTCCATTCCAAATTTCTTCAACATCTCTTTGACATACTTTGATTGTGAAATAAATATACCTTTATTTTTTTGATTGATTTGTAACCCAAGGAAGAAATTCATCTCCCCAAACATAGACATCTCAAATTATTTCTACATCTCTTTTGTAAACTTCTCACACATAGCTTCATTTCCTCCAAAAATTATGTCATCAACATACATAACTACAATCAAGATTCGATATTTTTTAACTTTAAAGTAAAGGTTACTATCTCTGGTACCTTTATTGAACTCTTTTTGTATCAAATTCTTATCCAACCTTGTATATCAAGCTTTGGTAGGTTGCTTCAATCCATACAATGCCTTCTTCAATCTGTGGACCATCTTAGGTTTATTGGATAACTAAAATCCTTATGGTTATTCCATGTATACTTCTTCCAACTCTCCATTCAAGAAACCAAACATCACATCCATCTAATAAACTTTGAAATCCTTATTTGTTGCAAAATCCAAAAACATCTTGATAGTCTCCATTCTTGCCACCAGGGAAAATATTCTTTCAAAATCTATTCCTTCAACTTGTGAATATCCCTCACACACAAGCCTTTCTTTTTTTCTTACCACTTACCCATTCTCATTCAATTTGTTTCTAAACACCAACTTAGATCCAATTATGTTTTTGTTTTCAAGTCTTGGTACAAGTTCCCAAGTCTAGTTTTTCTCAATTTGCATAAGTTCTTCTTCCATAACTTTCATCCAATGTTCATCTTTGCATGCCTCAATCACTATTTTAGGTTCAACTTCAAAAAATAACCACATATTTACCTCTTATTCAATAGCTTTTTTCTTGTTAGTAAACCTTTGCTCTTGTCTCCAATTATTTGTTCTTCATAATGCTTTTTCTACACATACTTAGGGGTTCTAGGAGTCTTTTTTGGAGCTTCTTCCTCTTCTTAAAATTGTACTTCATTTTCCTTAGCCTTCTCTTTTTCTCTACAATCAAGTTCATCTTATTCATATCCATCTATCACCACTGAGTTCCAAAAATATTCATCAAATTTGACACTTGCACTCTCAACAATATTTCTCACTCTTTTATTGTAGCACTGGTAGGCTTTTATTTTAGTAGAATATCCAATGAAGATTCCTTCATCAAACCTTGCATCAAAATTTCCCAAATTTTCTTCATCTCTTCTGATATAAAATTTTCTTCCAAACACTTTAGGGTATTTAATAGTAGGTATCCTTCCATACCACAATTCATAGGGATTCTTTGTGTTTTTTTCTTTCTATTGAACTCTATTAAGTATGTAAAAAATGGTATGTATTGCTTCTCTCTAGTATACTTCCAGTAGGTTTTCTTCTTTCATCATATTTCTTGCAGCTTCTTGAATAGTTTTGTTTTTCCTTTCAACTACTCCATTTTGTTGATGAGTCCTAAGGGTATACAAGTTCCTCTTTATGCCACGATTCTCACAAAACATGTTAAATTCATTGAAGGTGAACTCTCCACTTCTATCAGACCTCAAACATTTGATCTTCAAATCCATTTAATTCTCAACCATAACCTTAAATGATTTGAATCTATCTAGGGCTTCACTTTTTCTTTAAGAAAAGTAACCCATTTCATTCTTGAATAATCATTAATAAAAATCATATCTTCCTAGGGGAAAAAAGCCATGTTTTCCTAAGGGATAAATATGTTAGAACACCTATACCATGGTCTCAAAAAATAATCATTATGAGACATAGAGTCCCATGACTTATACCCTACTTCAGGTATGGTATTTTGAGAATATCACTTGATACCCCATGGAGGTGCCATGGATATATCATCATTCATTTTTTTATCCTCTTAGGAGACCTCAATAGTACAAAGATCTTTTGTATTGGTGCATCACTTTTGATTAGCTAGACATTGTGAACCTTTTTTGGAG
Source organism: Sequoia sempervirens (assembly GCA_007258455.2). Lineage (NCBI taxonomy): Eukaryota > Viridiplantae > Streptophyta > Pinopsida > Cupressales > Cupressaceae > Sequoia > Sequoia sempervirens. Next base: position 48,220,401 of record VDFB02105785.1, read on the forward strand.
ACCCTATCATACTTTGCAGCTCTAGGTAGGCTCATCATGATAGCTAGCTATTATTTAGCATGAATTCTTCTTTTTAAATTTTTATCATTATATAATAATTCCATTCTATAATGATCAAGTGATGAGACAGTTCAATTTTATATAGGGAGTACCCATCCCTCGATCGACCTATCTCAATTTGACTTGCAATGAAACTAGGCCATAGGAAATCTCTCATCCTACCATCACGGATGTTCCATTTACTAAATAAAATAATGAGGAGTGAGATAGACATACTATATATGTCTAATACAAATGATATTGGATCTACTACTGCATACATCAATTTGTGAAACATCCAAATTATGTATTTCATGTAGACCACCCTACTAGTGATCTTGAGAAATGAACATGATATATATAGGATCATGAGGAGGAGAATGAGGATAATAAACAAGATGCAAGAGAATATGATGAGGAGGATGAGGAGGAGAAGCCAATTGATTTTTTTTTGGGTGGTTTAGAAGATCAGGGAAAGGCCATAGATTCCCCTGAGGAGAGACCTATGTCACATCCTCGTATATCACAAGGACATCCTTCTACATTGGAGAGACCACCTATATATGTGCATGAGGAGAGTATTAAATAATTTTGCACTATTCACTTAACCTCCCAAGTGAGTCTAGATGTAGCCACCATACTTGCATGTTGAGATATCCATTGGTGAGTTGGAAATCTAGGTTATATAATATATTATGTTGTCACTTTTCTTTATATTCTACTAGATACTATGATTTTAAGTTTAAGATATGATTTTATATGGTGTAGTTATCTGAGGCTATTCTATGTTTGTCTCTATTTTGAATTTTGTACTTGATATTGGCTTGACTTTGTAGGTCAAGTAATATTAGATATAGTTCCTAATATGTACCCACATCAACTAGTGCGAGCTAAGGATAAGCCACCACAAAGTGTGAGGTGTCGTGTGAGGATATTTGAGACTATATCATGAATTAAAGACTATACATAAGGATTTGAGAGCTACCTAAGGAGTTTAAAGTTGAGACATCTCAAGCTCCTATAGAGAGTGAGATGCATGCCTATCTAGGAGAGGAGCTGAGTAGGGTATGGGTAGAGAGAGATTGGCTTCATGAGAAGCACATATCTACACTTGAGGCTAATTTCAATATTATATGTGAGCTCATAGTTGTACTAGCATGTAGTAGCTTTAGGAGCCACGCATCATCTACTGTCTCATATATCAACCACCACCACTAGGCCTAGAGGAGCGTAGTAGCCATAGGCGTATAGGTTGATTATATTTTTTATGATATGATACACCACATTTTTTTAGAGTGATGATATGATGATGTATATAAACACTATGATACATATATATGAGCATATTTTATGTAGTTTTTCCTCTTGATTATTTTTAATGCTACATGTTATATTATGCATTACATTTCCATATATTGAAAATTGAATGCAATTGTGATCAATTAAACAATCCAAGTTAGATTATTTCATAAATAATACAATGATCTAATTTATATATGTAAATGAATTATGTGATCTAACTAAACGACTAAATGTAATTGTCCAATTATATGCTACATTTTTTTATCTAAGTGTACACATATTAAACTAGATGCAACTATGATCTAATTTGGAAACATTAAGTGTTTGTTATAATGATATTATTTAATTTTCAAACAATTTATTGAATAGCATGCATAGTAAGTAATTCAAATTATGAAAATAACCCTGAGGACTCAAGAAACACAATTTTTTTCATGAATGAAGCAATACGAGACTAAATAGAAAAGGAAAATCCGTCTAGTCTAATCAACATTCTTTAAAGTACAATATATTATTTAAATAATTAAGCATAAAAAATACACAAGTTCTTAGCATTAATAGGTTCCTTCAAAGGCATACCATGTTTTGTGGAAAGTTTGTATGCTCCTAACCCATAATCTTGATCAATGATATGAGTTCCTAACCATTTTAGACTAAACTTTCCCTTTTCTCCTAGTACAACATTTACATTACATTTATGCAAGCATATAACACCAAGTCAACTTTCTTAAATAAATGGTGAATAACATCATCATTGTATTTGTATTGAATACCGTTTTACTAGCCTTGAAGATGTTTGTGAGTGTGTACATGTTGTTCATTGAGTAGTTCAATTTGTTGAAGCCACTGTTCTCTATAAGAATTATCAACTATAATGGTATTGAGATAAATATGTAATGAAGGAATTCTAACTCTAAAGGCATAAAAAAATCACTACCATAGAAAAGGTTGTACAAAGTATTACCCATAGCCATAAAAACACTCATGTGATAAGCCCATAATGCATAAGAAAGTTGAGTATACCAATATTTACGATTTTGTTAAAACTTTCTATAAAGTTTTCCAACTATTTTATCTATTTCTTCTATTTTTTCATTCGATTGAGGATAATATGGTGTATAAAAATGGTATTCTATATGAAACTTTCCAAGAACTTATTTAATTATTTAATATTAAATGGTGTACCGTTATATGAAATTAAAGAAAAAGGACTATCAAATATTCATACAATGCTATCCAATTCAAAATGACAAATAAACTCAACTATCATGGAATGAAGCGAGGCTGCTTCGACCCATTTCATGAAGTAATCTATAGTTGTAATAAAGAATGTGTATCCTAGAGATGACAAAGGAGAAATATTACCAATTAGATCCAAGATCCACACAAGATAATGTAGTAAGATGCAAACCTCAATCATAAAATCCCAACAACATAAGATTCAACTCAAAAATTGTTTGAAATAACACAAAAATCTGCAAACAGTTTGATTCATTAACTATTAAACTATTCTTTGTATTACATGGAAATCATTACCAAAATGAAAATACATCATATATAGCCATATGGGCTGTTGGAAAACCTTAAAAATCAGATATTGAGGCCTGATACAATATAAAATAACAGCCACAAATCATAACTCTTCAATCCACCTTCTTGTAGCATCAACCCCTTAATCCTGCAATCTTCAATTGAGATCCACTGAAGCAATGAACTTCCAATCTTCAAAATTTCTTGCTGCTGTTAAAAAACTCTCAAACCTACAATAATTTTTTTTTTATGGACATATTCATCACATAGTAATCCCTTTTGAGTCACTTCTACCCAAATCCCTATAGAAATTAGCTTCTCTCACAATTCCTGTTGAGTGACTAGTTCCAAAATTGTCAAGTCTTCCCTTTTATGCTAAATCTCCATTTTTTTTTCTGTAGCTTCCATTTGAAACGTCCCAACATGATAAAAATGTCATTAATAACACTAAAATAAAATAATAAATGCTAGAAATCATTATCAAATCCACCTCCTTGAAATTGCCAAGAATAACAAACTTGCAAGATTCTAACTCCTAGAAAATAGGGACCCAATTAGAAAAGTAACTTCCAACTCAACTTGGGCACTCAAGATCTCCATTATTACAATTTAGGAGGATTTAATTGAGTTTTAAATTTTTTAAACTCCCCCAAAAATCCATTCCAAGATTGTATGTTTAAATCTCAAGTTCAACACTGCCAGCTAGACTATCTCCACTCCAAAATTTAGCAATATTAAAATAAAAGACCAATTATTGGCATAATATTTTAATTGATTACTCCAACAAAATAATTATAAAACCTTAGGAAAATATAAAATTATAATGTTTATTTTTGTTTGATGTTGATTGCCTATGCACCCGGATGCTCCTGCATCAAACACGCTGAGTAAATTGAATTTTGTGAGTATGACTCACAAAATGGAGTTGAGTAGTAGGACTACCCTTTCAAGTTGTAAAGAACCTACAACAAACTCCATCACTATAACAAGTCATCTTCCATATTTTCTTCTAGCATCTACCAGGGTCATTTTGCATCCTTCTCTACCTATTGTATCTTCTTCTCTCCTTCACCCTTGTGGGACTAAACCCACTATAATAATCTAACCACCTCCACCAATATTAATTCACCTCTTGACCTTCATAGATTTCATTCATCTCTACAATATTCAAATCAGATTTACTTTCATCTTCATAAAATTCAAGAAAATAAGGCATTGCCTTAGCTGCTACAACTTCCTTTTCACCTTTATCTACAATCAATGCAAGCCATTCACTTTCAATTGCTGAAATTTTTTCTTTTACCTCATCCTTTTGCATGATGATCTCATCTTCAATGTCACATACTTGAAATTATTCTACACCTTCTCTTTTACCTATAAACAAAACAATGTTAGCATAATCATAGGACCTTTCTTCTCCCATCCGCATCTTCTTTATCTCCTTATCACATTCATCTGACTCTTTCCCTTCAAACAAGATATCAATATTTCTCATAGCCTCTTTGAGTAGGAGATATTCTTCATCTTCACCAAATTCTTCATCAAATATAGGACCCTCAAATTCCATCATCTCAACTTCTACTTCCTCATTTACCTCATTTTTTCCTTCATTCTCCATTGTAACATCTTTATCCTCTTCAACTGCTGCAATTTTATATTCATCTCCATTCTTTGCTGAAACTTCTTTCATATCATCTTTCATGCCTTCCAAAACACATGTCTCATTAGCTTTAGATTCAAAAATTTCTTCCTACTCATCCTCTTCTTCTTTCTCAGTGTCACATGCATGACACTCTGCTTCATTTTCTTTCTTTCCTTCATTCAAAATATCATTAAAATGATAAATAGAATTACCATCACCTATTTTATGATTAATTTTTCTTCTACTTTCTAACTCTGTTGCAATTTCTTCCACTTTCAACTCTCAAAATTCTCTCACCCTATCCTTCCTAAGTCTTTCTCTAATTTCCTCAAGTCTAGGAATTGTCAAAATCCATCCAATAATAAAATTCCTTTTTATAATTCTCTTTTCCATAATCAAGGATTCACAAAGCCTCAATAACAAAATTTTCAAAACACTCTAAGTTGCATATACACATGAAACAAATCTCTCACACAATCCAACCCTCAGGTCCTAGTACAAACTTCCTCCAATCTGCGCTTCTACCTGCACACTCAAAAAAAATAGCTCTAATACCACTAATGTATTAAGATCCAAACATCAATCATAAACTCCCGACAACATAAGATTCAACTAAAAAAAAAATTTAAATAACACAAAAATCTAGAAATAGTTTGATTCATTAACTATTAAACTATTCTTCGTATTACATGGAAATCATTACCAAAATGAAAATACATCATATACAGCCATATGGGCTGTTGGAAAACCTAAAAAATTAGATATTGAGGTCTGATACAATATAAAATAACAGCCAAAAATCATAACTCTTCAATCCACCTTCTTCTTGTAGCATCAACCCCTTAAACCTGCAATCTTCAATTGAGAACCACTGAAGCAATGAACTTGCAATCTTCAAAATTTCTTGCTGTTGTACAAACAATATCAAACCTGAAATAAAAAAAAAATTGATGGAAATATTCATCACATACTAATCCCTTCTGAGTCACTTCTACCCAAATCCATGTAGAAATCAGCTTCTCTCACAATTCCTGTTGAGTGACTAGTTCAAAAAATTGTCAAGTCTTCCCTTTTATGCTAAATCTCCATTTTTTTCTATAGTTTCCATTTGAAATGTCCCAAAGTGATAAAAATGTTATTAATAACATTAAAATAAAATAATAAATGCTAAAAAGCAATATCAAATCCACCTCCTTGAAATTTCCAAGAATAACAAACTTGCAAGATTCAAACTCCTAGAAAATAGGGGCCCAATTAAAAAAGTAACTGCCAACTCAACTTGGGCACTCAAGATCTACATTATTAAAATTTAGGAGGATTTAATTGAGTTTTAAAAATTTTTAACTCCCCCAAAAATCCATTCCAATATTGTTTTTTTAAAGCTCAAGTTCAACACTGCCACCTAGACTATCTCCACTCCAAAATTTAGCAATATTAGAATAAAAGACCAATTATTTATTACAATTTTTGGCCTAATATTTTAATTTATTACTCCAACTAAATAATTATCAAACATTAGGAAAGTATAAAATTAGAAAATTTATTTTTGTTTGATGCCCTGTGCACCTAGATGCTCCTGCATCACAAGAAATGGCCAAATAGCAACTTGGGCACAAAGTTCATGTGTAGGAGCATGAATCAAATTGTTATGTTGTTGAAACTTACAAAATTTATAAACAAAGTCCAATGAATATTGTTCCATATTTTTCCACTAATATCCAACTTGAATTAACTTTTGAACCAAAGATCGACCAGCAAAGTGTCCCCCAAAAGCACTTGAATGAGCTTCCTCAAGGACCATAGGGATCTCTTATTTGCTAAGGTAATGAAAAATGATACCACTATAATCCCATCCATATAACATATTAGACAAAATTATATATTGTGCTACAATTTTCTAATATGATCCCGAGTATTTTTCATATTTGTTTCAAGAAAAATAATTTTATATAAATATTGAAATAAGTGTAAATACCATTCATCATATGTATATCCATGACATATTATATCCTATTTTATGTTCTCATATATTGATGGTGATGTGAGATTATAGATAGTAAGCTTAAAATCCATAGAATAATCATTGATGGATATAAGGGAAGCCATGCTTTCTATTACATCCACATGCCAATTATCCTTTCATGGACTACTGTCTATATAATGAAAGGTAAAATATTTTAATATTATCAATACCAAATCACGATACTAGAATAATTTTTCTTGTTTCACTTGATACAATCCATTAATTTATTTTAAATTAGTTGGGAATCCCCAATTACATGAAGATGTTGAATATTAAGAGATGATACCACATGCAAATAAATATGAGCTTTATATTCCTATATTTTTTGATGTTATTTATGTAGATAAAATTTATATGGTAAGATAAGGGAACTGGCTTACCTAAAGGAGATAATAATATTACCTCAGCACCAAAGCTAGTTCAACACATAGGACCATCAAAATATAAATCACATGTTTCATCTTCCTCTAATGTTAAAATATATTCATTGGGAAATGAGTCTTGGTTTGGTAGGGCTAATGGTGAAGGAGCTTCACCTAGATGTTTGATCAATGCTTGACCCTTAATTATCTTTTGAGAGACAAATCTAAGATTAAAATCTGTTAATAACATCACCCATTTAGCTAAAAATCCTGATAAATCAATTTTGGTGAAAAAATGTTTTAATGGATCAAATTTAATGACAACATGCGCCTCAACATTCAACAAATAATGTCTTAATTTCTTGGTAGAAAAATAAAATCTAAATATTGTTTTTCTATTATTGTATATCGTGTTTCATACTTGATTCATGTTCAACTAATATAGTAAGCATAATGTTCTTTACCATTCACATATTGTTGTTCTAATTATGCAATAAGAGCATTAGATGAACTAGAAGTGTACAGAATAAAGGGGCATCCTAATGTTGTTGATTGCAAAATAGGAGGATTAGCCAAATACTATTTTAATTTCTAAGCGATTTTTGACAATCTTTGTTCCATCTAAATTGGGATTCTTACTTAAGAAAGTGACTAAAGGGAAGAGTCTAATCCACCAATGATGCCACAAATTGATTGATAAATTAAAACTTTCCTTGTAATATTTATACTTGAGAATTTTTTTTAGGATTTGGCATGTTTATTATACCATCAATTCTATTTGTTCCCACCTCAATACATCTAGTGACATGATTAAGCCTAATAGTTTTCCACTATCCACACCTAAGACACACTTTTGGGGGTTTATTCGTATATTGTACTTATGAATTCACACAAAGATTTTATGGATGATTTTCACATGATCTTGATGTGTTATATATTTAGCTAGGATATCATCGACATAATCCTCTATAATTTTATGTATAAAATCATGAAATATTAATTTATCTAGCTCTTTGATATGTTTCTACAACATTTTTAATCCAAATGGCATGACAACCTAAAAAAAATTTCCCCATAGTGTAATATATGTTATTTTATATTGTTCTTAAGGGTTAATCAAGATTTAATTATATCCAAAAAAATCCATCCATAAATTATAATAAAGCATGTCTTTTGTTTGAGTCAATAATCATATCTATGTTTGGAATGGAAAAATTGTCTTTCAAAGGTGCTTTATTAAGGTCACAAAAATCCATGCACATTCAAATATGATTATCCAATTTTTGTGACAACCACTATGTTTGGTATCTAAGGTGAATGGTAAATAGGGTGGATGAATCTACCTTGTAAAAGGTTTTTAGTCTTATACTTAACCAAAAATTCCATCTTATGGTTCATTTTACAAATCTTTTGTGTCACAGGTTTAGCATCATCTTCTAATAGAATATTATTAATAACTACCTTAGGGTCTATGCCAAGAATATTTGAATAAGAGAATTAAAATAATTTAGTAAAGTCATATAATAATTCAATATGCTCTTGTTGTTCATTGGAATTTAAAAATTTTCCTATTAAGATTACTTTCTCTTCATTGGATGGGTCATTGAGACATTGACAGTATCTCCTATAAGTAGTGTACTATGATCTAGAATGTTAAGGAATTCTTGAGGTGTGTCTTGAGAATCAACTATATCATCTAATAAACTGTCTTATTTCCTAAAGTATGCTTTAGTATAGAAACAATTGGGAAATATATGATCATGATGATAAGTGGGAAAATTGTCATATACTCGCAGAAAATCCACCAAGGACTTATCATTTTGAAATATATCCAAGGGCATGTTTTCACTTTTTTCACTTATAAATTTAGGATAAATTAATTCAAGGGACACCTTACGGGGGTATTGTGTGATTTTTTTGACATAAATTGAAGGTCTTTGTGAATCTTTTGTAGATTTCAAAGGATGATAACCGAGACCATTTTTTGTCTCCTGCATATTTAATTCTATAGGGACTCTAATACCTTGTTCTCTTATACCACTCTTATACCACATCCCTTACCATTATATCCCTATTGTGAAAATATTTTATACCATCTTCCATAAATAGATTCTAAATTTCTTTTGAGGATGGTGGTTTTTATAATCATTCACCTCATATTTGGATTTGGATGTATAATCGGTATCATCTTTATTGTGATAAGTTGAAAAATTAGATGTTTGAGGAGGATCTATGATATACTATTTAGATGATATCATGGTTTCTTTCTCTTTTTCAAATGCAAAAGATGAGATTTTATATTCTCCTATATAATGGTGGGTATAAAATCTAATGATCCACAATCATCATCTAGGATTTTTATCGTGGGTGAGATACATTCATATATATCTTCAACATTTATAGGTTCAACCTTTAATGATAGGATTAATGTGTTAAAGGGTTGTTTTTTCCCCATTTTAGTTTCCAAGAAATTCTCAGATTTAGGATTATCTTTTATCATGTAAACTTTGTTGTTTTATGTGTATCTCATGAGGTGGTGAAGATTTGAAGGAACCACTCCTGTGGCATGGATCCATGGTCTTACTAGAATAATATTATAGGATAGAGAATCAAGCATGACATGAATAATGGTAGGTAACACAATAAGACCTACTTTGATAGGTAATGCAATTTTTACTAATGGTTGTCTACCCACATTATCAAAACCACAAATAGATAAATCATCAAGTTGAATAAGAGGCTTTTCCACATGAAACTTGTTTAAAAGGTCAATACTACAAATGTTAAGACCTGGCCCATTATCAAAAAGGGTACACCTAATACCATATCTACTAATAAAAACCTTTATCATCACTTGGCATCATTTTTCTTTTGAATTTCAATAGGGGGTAATTCACTTTGATAAAAGACAATATCCAAATTCTTTGAATTCATACCCTCAAGAAAAGATGCTAAATCATTTAGTTTAGCATAAGGATGCATGAAAACATTTTGTAAGGCCTCTTGAAGAATGTTATGTTAAATAGGTGAGTTTTGAATCAATCCCACAATGAAATATTCGCAGGAGTGACATGAATCTGCTCCCCAAGATCATACTCCCTACCATTATTTTGAGGCCAAAAAGTGTAGTAGGGGGAATAGGTTGTGGGAAAGGTATCAACAAAGGAATAAGTAGCATCCATTCTAGTTGCTTATTATTTTGTGTGTTATATGTATGAATGATGGCATGATATTCTTTGTATTGTGATATATTTTATTCGGTGAAGTTATGTTTAGTTAATTGTGCTTTGCCGTTTAAAAGATATAAAGGGTTTGTTTGCTGTTATAGTGGTCCAAGGATAGAACAAGTTTTATTTTAATAGTTAAGGGATTAGTTTGGAGACGGGTGTGACTTGGTAGAGAGTTGCGATAAATTTGGGACTGCTGAAATGTTGGCTCCCAAAATCTATGGTGGAAGGAATTTAAATTGAGATGCAGTCTTCAAGGGAATCAAATAACACATATCTGAAATAAATAATATTCCAAGGGGCGTAATATATATTGTAACACCCACTTGCAAAGAGATTGTGGCATGATTAGTTATTACTTGAGGTCGTCGGCGCGAACAGTAAATTATGGCCTTCCATTTATGTTTATGTTTGCGCAATGTTAATCCCTAACTTCGCCGGAATTTAACTATAGACGGATGAGAAAAGGTTCGCGCACGATACGGTTTTGCACTAACATGGATCAATCTGATGGAGGTCAAGACAACATACTAGGACCATGTTTATAGTTGGCCTGCAATTCTAAATTATGGCAGATACTAGTGATGCAGGTATAGAGGTTTGAGATTGGTACATTCTAAGCTAAAATTAGAAATTCTACTATTTGCATCCAGTGCCAAAACCTCCTTGGACCAATATTGCAATGAATTAGGGTTTCAGAAATTTTAAAAATAATATTGGCCACGGAAGCCAAATCATGCACTAACTTGCAGAAAATTTATCAAATTCTCCTGCAAATCAAGTGTATTTCAAAACCAAAAGAGCTTAATATTTTAGTAATTACAAATTTTATGAAATAAACTTTTCTTTTCAAATACTAAAGAAGCTTACCTTTTTCACAAAAAAAAAGTGATTTAATTTCTAAAATTTATTTAAAAAATTAACTAATAATTTAGATCTATAGAATTTTAAACATAAATGAGAATATTTATTTAGTATAGGATATGTTGGTTTCAACAATTTTTTTCCTTGAAAAAGGGATACTAGACCTAGTATGTAGGTCATTAAGATCAATCATTCTTGAAAGGAACATTAGAAGCCAAGCCAAAAAGGGTATGAGATTGGCTAAGAACCTAAAAGGAGAGTGAACATGTCATGGATTTGGTTCTTTTATTGCTTTGAAAATTGATTGAATTTAATGTAGATTAATTGATTTAATTTCGCTATGTAACATAATTTTGAAAACACAAATTTTTCACATTAACAAATCTAAAAATTCAAAAACAGAGAACAACTCTAAGGAGGGTGGAATTTTGTGCACCTATGAAATGAATTTGAGGCTAAAATGATTGGTCAATAGAATGGGATTCCCTAGATTGGCTTCCTAATTTTTAGGATCTGATTTCACAAGCCTTTAGCTCTTGGTATGCACTCTACAATCCTAATCTATAGTTTTGCATCTTCAAATATGAACCTACAAAATCATAGGAAAGAGGGAAAAGGTGGTGGCTATATAGGATTTTGCCTAAGTCAAACCCTCATTTTGGTATTTCTACCTCCATGAATAGTTGATTAATTGGCTAGTAAAAATTTTGTGCTCTTAACCTTGAGTTCCTCTAAGGTTACAATGAGAAAAAATGCTAAAAATTTGACTCAAATTCGTTAGATAAGGATTCCTAAATGACACAAATGAGATCAACCCAAGAGAAATTCAAATACCCTTAGGAAAATCTAAAATGTAGCAATATCTTGCTTAGGGCAACAAGTAGATCAAATTCTAAAGATGGGAACACTCTAAAAATAATTCATTAGGTGCTTGAAAGAAGCCAAATCTATCTTGAAAACCTAGATTCAATCATGTTCTTTCATTGGCATGAAACTCCAATCATTGTATCAACTTGGTTAATTTTAAAATTCTTCTTAAAAACTTATAAAAATAGATGTATTTTGGTAGAGTCTTGTTATATACTTATGATTGCTTTTCCCTAATTTGAAATAATAGTTCATGTTTATACAGTGGAACTTAGAATAAATTAAATTGTAGGTTGACTCATTTAATTTAAATTTTTAGGATTAATTTACTGCCAAGTCTCAAATTTGAAATTACATATCCAAAATTAGAGACTAAAAAAATGGGAAATTAATTTTGTCGAGAAAAATAGTTGGACTAGGGTGCTAGGTGCCCCTATCCATCTCTTTCACACTCAACAAAACTTAATTTTTTTATTTAGGGTTTGCTATTATCAGAACTTCCCCAACATAAGAGCACTTATTAGGGTCATTTTAATGTTGTTTAATTGATAAGACATTTTCTAATGTAGTACTAACACATTCTCCTAGGTTGATAGGAAGAACTAGGGGTAGAGGATGTCTAAAATGCATAAATAGATAGGTTGCTAAAGAAAGTTCCAAATAAAATGTGAAATTGTACTTTTTCCTTAAAGGTAGTATAATTTTTTATGCTACACTACATCTATATGCATGCCACCAAAATGAAAGAATCATTGAGGAAACTATTGTAGAGGAACGATAATACATAGAATCAATAGGCCAACAACTAATATACAAAGGTTCAGAAATATAAAAATTAGTGGCATCATAGAAGTAATGGCTATTCATTGAAGAAAGGAGAATTTACTATTATAAGGAATGAAATCAATAGGTGTAGAAAATAATGGATAAAGGGTGTGAACTAGGTATTTCTAGACTAAAACCATCACAAAGATCAATGATGGATGGTTTGATGATTTATCATGGCATCATATTTATAATGACTTATGATAGTCATAATATATGGTTTATCCTCATGTTTAGGGGATGAACCATGCCAAGGAGGGGTGATATTTTATGTACCTATTGATACAATATTATAATTTATTTAGGTAGATAGAGATTCCAACATGTGGCATATATCCCTTAAGTTAGGTATATTAGGTCATAAATTATATTAGGTAATTAGGAGGCCTACAAGTGTTTAGTTTCTTACTCCTCCATTATGTTATTAAGAGGAGGTCTAAATAAGGGAGCTTAATATCATTGTGATGGTATGTGATAACTATTGATAAAATTGATAGTATATAAATAGAAAAATGAAACAAAATGAAAAACACACTAATTTATGTAGAAAATGTAATAATGTACAAAGAAAAACCCAAAGGAGAAGGTCTCACAATTTTATTAATCTCATGAATCAATTCACTATTATAATAGTATACAATATATATGTAAAAAAACATGACTGACTGAACCATAAAAACATAACTTTTAAATCCTATTCAAAGAATAATTTCAAAAAATATAAAGTATGATTAATACAACTACATGTCTTGATTGGAGGTAGAAAACGGGTTTTGAAGGGGTCTGGAACCCTTTACAAAATAAAGCAGCTGATAAAAAAAGATAACAACATTACGCAGTAGTCAGCCCAACAACAGCAAACCAACAGCCAAAAAGCAGCTGATACAACTACATGTCATACACATGTAGTATAAAAAATAAAGTCCAATAAAAAATTGGCACTCATCATTGACTCTGAATTAATTCTATATAAAAAAACCAACTTCACATACCATCAATAAGTGTGTTATTCTACTTGGGATTTGATCGCACCCACCTCCCTATAGGTGCCCAAAAACCACTTAGAAATGAGCTAATAGGTGGAAAAGGAGAGGTTCTATTGTTGTAAGAAACTCACACAACCTCTACAGAGGTCTCAACATGTGATGTAGGTCAAAAAAAGGTTTTTGAGGCATAAAATAAGTTGCAAAGGAAATAAATATGTTGTTAAAAATAGACTATTGTTGTGGGTAGTTGTAGCGATGGCTGTAGGTGGTTGTTCATAATTTCAGCAACAAAAAGTACTCTAAACTTACAAATAGAAGTTCATACTTTCAAAACAACAACTCATAACACATATACTAATAACCACAAATTCATAGAGACAATAGTTATAAAAGAGGAAGATATTATATCAAATTTAAAAGTTCAAATTTTTACAAACTTTTACATGCATTTACATAGTAGCTCTAGAACAAAATTCACTTTGTTATTTTTCCTTGTTCCTCTTTATCTACCATGATTATCCAACTATCCTCTACTACTCTCTATTGTTCCTTCTGGCACTATCTTCTCTGTTGTCCCCTTTTTGTCTCTTCTATTCTTCTTTACTCATAGTTGTTTTGACCTATTTTTCCCCTATTCTCTCTGTTTTATCCTCTCTTTTTGTTGTTCTATTCTTCTCTCCAAAAAATTATGGAAACCCAAAAAATCCCACCTAAATAGCTGCAACACCCAAAATTTATCATTAATTTCGCTAACTATCTATTTTTGAGTTTAAAATTTCCCACTCAGATTTTTCCTTTATCATTTTATTATTGCTATTGCTCATTAAATGAGCATATGAGTGGGTATTGTTGTCCTCAAAACAAACAAAAAAATCAAATTTTTAAATTGAAAACCTGAATGGAATAGTATGATGGAAGTGGAGGTAGATAAAACTCAAATAAAATATTTAAATTCCATTGCATCAAACTATCGAGCTAGAAAATTTGTGAGCCATTGCTCACTATGAAAAAATTTGTATTGCTATAGGTTAAAGGTCTTGTTGTTGTAGACTAACAACTCTATCTTTTTGTGCTAACTAGAGTGAATCCAAGTCTTTTGTGTTTATCTACATCGCATACTCCACTAGTCTACTCTTCCATTTCACTAAATACTCACTATACTCCTTGACCTTTGTCTTCCTAACCACTCTAGAGTCCAAAATATATTCAATTTCCTCTTGTACTTTCTTGGCTAGCTGCTCCAATTTTTCAAGTATTTTTTTCTCTTTTTCTTTATGTTGTGATACCTCTCCCTCATGGTAAGTATATAAATCAAAAAAAATAAAAATTGGAGATATTTCCAAACCTTTAGATAGCTCCAATTCATACACATTTGGTGGAAACTATTTGATAATCATGCATGGTCCAATATTCTTTCACTTAAGCTTGTTGTAGGCATGGCTAGGATATGTTTCCTTTCATAAATGTGCCAATACCATATCTCCCAATTCAAAATTATTTTCTCTCATCTTCAAATCAGCTTTCTCTTTATACTATTAGCTACTCCAACTGAGTTTATCTCTTACTTATTGGTGTAAATCTTGCATTTGGAAAACTCTTATCCTTCAGCACTTCTCTTATATCCCTCAGTATTTGGAATCTCCCTTAGTTTTGAAATAACTCTAGTACTAGATAACCATATACAATTTGAAATAGATTCTTACCTATAATTTTGTTGACTAAGTCATTATATGAAAACTCATCTTGATGCAATACTAAATCCCATCTCTTAGGCTTTTCATCAATTAAACATCTTAGCAAATTCCCTATGCTTTGATTAATGAATTCAATCTACCCATTCATTTGAGGATGATATAAAAAACTAAACTTTAAATCAGTCCCTAATTTCTTCCAAAGTGTAATACAAAAATATCTTACAAACTTAGTATCATGGTCTGAAACTATACTAACAACCTCTATGAAGAATAAATTTTCTACATGTGTTGCATCATATATCTTCTTGCATGCTATAAAGTGAGCCATTTTAAAAAATATATCAATAACCACAAAAATAGAATCCTTACCTTAATGTGTTCTTGGTAGTCGAAGCACAAAATCCATGCTTACATCTTCCCATAGCTTCTCTGGTATGGGTAATGGTTGATATAGGCCTATATTTTGACTCCCTCCTTTGGCATATTGAAAAAATTGTCATCCTTGCACAAATTTTCTAATTTTCAAAATCCATGTAGAGAATAAACTCCTTTGGAAGCAAATAATGATGCCACTTCTTTAAAGATTGCATAATAGCATATAATTCTTGGTCATAATTTGAATACCTCTTCTTGGAATCATTAAGCTTCTCACTAAAATATGCAATAGATTTGTCCTCTTGGCTTAAAATCACTCCTATGGTTGTCCCACTCGCATCAAAATCCACTTGAAACACCTTTTAAAAATAGGGAAATGCTAATACCGGTTCCTCATTAACGTTCTTCAAAATCTCAAAACTTCTATCTATTGTTGTTGTCCACTTAAACTCTTTCTTATCCCTCCTTATATTTTTAGTTATGGGTGCACATATCCCACTAAAATTTTGAATAAATTTGTGATAGAAACTTGCTAAACCATGAAAAATTCTAACATCATGTACACTCCTAGGTGTTGGCCATTCAATAATAGCATGTACCTTTTTTGGATCCATTTGCAGCCCTTATTGTAAGATAACATATCCCAAATCAACCAATTTCTCTTTCACTACATTTTTTTAAAATTCAATAATAACCTTTCTTCTTTGAGCCTTTGTAAGACTTTTCTAATGTGTTACAAATGCTCTTGTTTTTTGCTGCTAAAAATTAGAATATCATTAAGATAAACAATCACAAACATCACTAAAAATGGTTTTTGCACTTCATTCATTAACCTTATAAATGTGTTGGGTGCATTTGTTAAACCAAAGGGTATTACTAACCACTCATGCAGCCCCTCTTTAGCCTTAAAAGTAGTCTTCCACTCATTACCCTCCCTTATCCTAATTTGGTGATACCCACTCTTTAAATCAATTTTGGTAAAATACCTATCCTTTCCCAAATAGTCCATGAGATCATCCATTCTTGGTAAAGGAAAATGATACCTTATTGTTATTTTATTGATGTCTCTTGAGTCTATACACATTCTCCATTCACCATCCTTCTTTGGTGCTAACACAGCTGGTACCACACATGGGCTAAGGATTTCTCTAACCAATCCTCTTTCCAGTAGTTGTTGCACTTTCTCGTTCACCTCTTCATTTTATGTAGGTATCAACATACAAGTAACCTTGTTGGGTAAAATTTCACCCAAAATCAAATCAATATGATGGTTGATGCTCCTCATAGATGGTAGTCCTTCCCATAATTATTTGGACACAATTTCATCAAATTATTCAATCAACTTCTTTACTTCTAAAGGAATTTCATTGTTGTGATTTGTTCCATCTACTTGTAGCTCCTCATGAACTATTGAAAAACATAGTTTTTCTCCCTTAATCTCTTTCAAAAAAAAAATCCATGTCGCTAGCAGCTTTCTTGGACCACTTTCCACCTCTTCTTCCTTCGTTACCAATGGTGTAAGAGTGTGTTTTCTCTTACATTATGGTTTTCCTTCCTATAAAACTTACATGGCCTCTCTAAGAGTAATTGACATACATTCATAGGCATGATATCACACCAAACCTCATCTTCATAAGTGCCTAATAAAAAATTAACTAGGCATTTCTAATCAACCAAGACTTGGTGCCCTTTTTGCAACCATGAAACCTTGTAACTTGGGGTAGGGTGAGTTGTCCTTTTTAACCCCAAATTGTCCACCATTTCAACTGAAACTAAATTATTAGTGTTGCCACTATCTATTATGAGTTTGCAATATTTTCCACATGACTTACATATTGTCTTAAACAATTTTTCTTTGGACCGGTTCATGTTCTCTTTTCGTTGGTTTTAGCAGTTGGGTATGTGTAGGATCATGATGGGCCAAAAAGTGGCAATATGATGGGTATGTGGCTAGTGACTTTTTTTTATCCAAAATTGATGAAACAAAATTGGTTTTTAAAGGGGATTCTCAGCTTTCCACCAATATAAATTATGCTTTACTTTGAATTTAATAAGTAATTATTATTCATTTTCTATTCAAATAATGACTAAAGTCCTGATTGATAGGTTGTTTGAAAAACATTTATAGCTTTCAAACAATATCACATTTTTTAAATCCAAAACATGCGTCACATTCTATGCTTTGCATACTATAGGATTAAAAAAAGAAAAATTGAATTTCATGAAGTTTTGGTCAAGTCAAATATATGAGTTTTTTATATTTTTTAAAAGTTGTAATAAAAAATTCATAATTAATTATTTAATTGGAACAAAATTACAAAAAAATATGCATCACATTGGGACATGAGTCCTCTACTTATATCTAAAATCTTATAAAAAAATATTATCATTCTATTATGGTTAGGGTGGTTAGACAGACACCTACTTCTTATTTTTTCCCTGAAATTTAAGTACTACTGCATTGAAATTTGAAATTTTCACCAAATAGATTTTATTCTTTTAAAACCTAGTATTTTAGAAACTACATTCAATTTTATATAGATTCTATTCTTACATATTTTTAAAATAATATAGATAACTTATTCAAATTTTTACGTCAAGTTGCCTAACTCTGATTTTTCTAAATTTTTTGCCACTTAAGGGCTTGTTTTTTCCATGAATATCCTGCACATACCTAGTTCCTCTTTATCATAAGTGATTCTCCTCTCTCAAGTTCATTTGGTTGACTCATAGACCCTATAGATTCGGTATCCCCCTTTTCTATGTATGCACTTGTTGCCCCTGTTCTCTTTGATCCTTCTAGTCTATGTTGTGGGAATTCATAAAATCTATGGCTTGACTATCCACAAGAAGAAAATGTGCATTGGAAGCCTCTACCTTGGCCTCTTGCATATCAATCGTTACCTCTCATTAGGTAGGGTTTTGATGTTGTTTCATCTTTCTCCTTTTAAATTTTTGAAGGGTTGGTCCTCCTTACCATGGATGTAGCTTTTTTTGTTGTTGTACTTTACCTTTGCTAAATCCACCTCTACCTTTGTTTGTTCCTTACTTTCTTTCCAATTTCTCATCTTCCTTTAGAGCTATTGATATGCTTCTTCCACATTTTGTAGCCTTATCATACTTACTTCATATTAGATATTCAACCTTAATGCATTAACATATCTTGCTACATTTTCATGGTCTAATTCATTATGGCTAGATCTGATAGAAATTTTATTTAAAACACCTCTATATAGGCTTTCACACATAACTCTCTTTGTCTTCGATTCTGCAATTTCTTGAGAAGTTCAAGCTGATAATCACCAAGTAGAAATTTAGTCTTCATCTTTCTTACCATTCGATCCCATCATGTAATCTTATCTCTATCATTTCTTTTTCTCTCAACCTACACCTCTTTCCACTAGAGTGTTGCATGACCTTTCAACCTTGAGAAATCTTCACTTTTCTAGGGTCCTGTACTTCATCATATTAAAAGTATTCCTCCATCTCTGTTATCTAGTCAATTAATTCATTTTTTTCTAAACTTCTTGAGAAGCTTGGTAATTCTACCCTTGTTCCTTTCCCAATGTTGGAAATAGCTTTTATAAGCCTTATTTCACTTGCATCCACATCTCCATCTGCATTTTCACCTTCTTTTCTAGCTATAGCTAATCCTTCATCATATTCACTATCACTATCTTCATGTGATTTTCCTCTTCTCATTCCACCTTCTAATGCATTCATTCTTTCTTTCATTCCCCTCAAAGTTTCTAACACCTCATCTATTCTTCCTTCTACTTTTGTAGCTACAAAATCTACCATCCTTCTCCTTGGTGGCATCTTTTTGCTCCAAATATCCTTCTTTCTACAATATCTTAGCTACAATATCCCTTACTATAGGGACACACCCATAGTTCACACTCAATTGGATTCCTTCAACCAAACCTTAAGCCACTAAATTTCTTCCCAAAGTCATAGTTGTGCTCTGATACCACACTAATGGCACCCATCTCCATGTAAGTGCCCAAAAAACACTTAGAAATGAGCTAATAGGTGGGAAAGGGGAGATTGTATTGTTGTAAGAAACTCACACAACCTCTGCAAGATGGTCTACACACATGCTACATGTCAAACAAAATGTTTTTGAGGCATAAAATAAGTTGCAAAGACAATAAATATGTTGTTTTTCAAAACAAAATTGTTGTTGTGGATAGTTGCAATGATGGTTGTAGGTGACTATTCACAATTTCAGGAACATAAAGTACTCTAAACTACTAAATAGTAGTTCATACTTTTAAAACAACAACTAATAATAAATATACTCATAAACACGTGCACATAGATAATGGTTATGAAGATGAATATTATATTAAATTTAAAATTTAAACATTTTACACACTTTTACATGCATTTACATAGAAGTTGCAGAACAAGATTCCCTTTTTTATTCCTCCTTGTTCCTCTTTATTTGCTATGATTCTCCAACTGTCCTCTACTGCTCTTTGTTGTTCCTTCAGGCACTATCTTATTTGTTTTTCCCTTTTTGTCTCTTCTATTCTTCTTTATGCACAACTATTTTGACCACTTTTTCCCTTTTTCTCTCTATTATGTCCTCTCTTTTTTTGTTTTTATGTTCTTTTCTCCAAAAAATATGGAAACTTCCCAAAAATCCCACCTAAATAGTTGCAACACCCAAAATTTGTCATTAATTTCTCCAACTACCTATTTTTGAGTTTAAAATCTCCTGCTCAGATTTTCCCTTTATCCTTTTTTATTGTTGTTTCTCATTAAATGAGCATATGAGTAGGTATTGTTGTCCTCAAAACAAAAAAATATTAAAAATTTTAAATTCAAAACCTCAATGGCATTGTACAATGGAAGTGTAGGTAAATAAAATTCAAATTAAATATTTAAATGCCCTTGCATCATAATCTCTTGGAGATATATTTTGGAGTGGCTTCTTTCATAAGATATATATATTAGATATTATTACATTATCTGAAGGTTTTATTATATTTTTCCATATAATAAGTATTAGGGTACCTTAGACCACATACATTTCTTATGTGTGGAACTTATCAACACATTATATTGGTTAATCCTAAATATCGTGTCTTAATTCCTAAGGGGTGGGTTATTTTGAGCTTTGGGTTATAGGTTATTATGAAATTAATGTATTAGGTGACACTATATTTCCTCTTGATTTAAAACATTTTAAGTATCTAAATATCTCAATGAATAAGAAATACAATTAATTTGAAATATAAAATAAAACTATAGAAGTAAATTAGTCACTAGCCTTATGGAAGAATAGTGGGGTTATGATTATATTCTAAATAGTCAAAAAAGTAAATTGAGTGGGGTTGTTACCATTTGTGCTTGAGGTGTTGAGATAAATTTAATCATCCCATATTCTTATTCTAGTGTTTGAATTTAATTAATCGGTGGGAAATATACATGTTGAACCCTAATATTAATAACTTGATCAAATAAAAAATGATTAAGTAAAAAAAGGCACACCCAACTCATTGATGGACCAATGTAGGAGTGCCTACCATTATGGATGTGGCACGTTATAGGTCCCCTTCCGTGGTTTTTAATGTTATTAGGAAATTATATATAAAAGGTCTTTAATTTCCATGCATAAAATATTTTATAAATTAAACAATATTACAAATCTATTTACTTTTATTTTAAGGGGTCAACACTTTTAACCTTGAGTTATGAACCCATAAGGTCACAAACAAGGGATCTCATCCCCAATGTAAATATTCAACAATTACACCCCAGTGGAGTTTAAACCTGGATGGCAAGAACAACACCACAACAACTTAACCATCATACCATTCCACTATTGGCTACAAATCTATTTATTGAAACACATAGAAATGTAAAATATTCTATAATACCAAAGGCCCTTAACTTAGGATTTAATGGTAGTTAGATATCCCTATACTTTATATGAGTGCATGGACATTTTTAATGCACTAAAAGAAATTCCATAAAAAAATATACTATAAAATTTTCAATGACATTACACTTCCACTTCAAACAATACATGAAATTGAACTAATGCCAACCAAATCTTTTTTTATGTAATTAGTATATTTAGATTATTCATTTTTAAACATCCTCTATACACAAAATGAGATTTATCTAAGAGAACAAAGAATTCTTCTCAAATGATTGACATGCCAAATTGTGGCATTGTTGTCATGCAATGGGGTCCTCATTATTGTATAGAAGGAAATAATCTCTCTTAAATATTCCTAGATAAAAACCCTCTTGCTCTTGTTGCTAATACTATCTACATTGAATCTTAGAATGGGAAAATAATTGATACTATTTTAACAACTAAGTATTCTATTAACCAAACCTAGAAGGAACATATTTATTAAATATTAAGACTAAGGGCATTATATTACCTTTCTCATCCTTATCATGGAAAAAAAATTCTTTCTACAATTTTTACAATTGCACCTTATTAATGTAATTCAAAAAATTATCTCCTTGGAAAAGATATTTTTTTTTACATTAGTTTCATTTTGACAATCCACCATTTTGATAACTTAAATATATTTTTTCATTTTAATTGAGAAAGTGAATGCAAAAATAAATTTCTTTATTAATCAAATAAATAATTACCCAAAAATCTTATGTTGATCAATTAGAATTTGACTTGAGCTATATGTTAATATCAATGCTACAAAACCACACATAATGGAATTGATGAATTTTTCTACATTCAAAGAATTGATAATGTTTCGTTGGGTGTCAGAAAGATTTGTAACTTTTTCCAAAGGTTATAAAATAAGAATCATCCACTAGGTTTTAGTAGTGTCATATCCCACCAATCCTGAGCTTTAGTTTGATAATTTAACATATTTAGAATTTAATAGTTATTATAGTATGTGTACTATTATTACAAGCTTTCAACGTCTTAGTGTCCAATAGATGAAGGTGCCTTATACTTAATGAAATCTCTAAATTTACCTAGCAAAAAAAATCCTTTTAAATTGTGTAATAAGTAAGAAATCATGTAATACCTAATGTCATAGTGATAGCCACAACACTATTTAATACTAGATAATAAGATAGGAAATGTTATTCACATTAATCAAGATGAAAAATAAAAAATAAAAATAGATGAATACATGTATAAATAATGAAAAGCAAGAGAAAGGTAGACTAGTCGTCTACTAAGAAGTATAACTCCTAGGACAACTCTTCTAGAAAAGAGGTACATATTCCTCCCACAAATGTATAACTCCTACGACAACTCTTCTAGAAAAGAGGTGCATATTCTTCCCACACATCACTATTAATCTTGAATGAGCCTGCCCAATCTGGTGTAGGAAAATATCTAATAAACTAAAAGAACAAAAATCTACACTAAAAACCTATTATTGTATATTAGGTGGATAAAAAATGGGTCTTAATAAATATGTAGTCTAATGAGCTACCTATTAATATTTGGTGGAATTTAGTCCAAATAGTCTATTAAGAGGTTTCAAATAAATTTTAGAAGATCATATTTTTTTATTAATAAATCTTTGGAGATCTTAAGTCATTTTCATGATAACATAGATTTTTTTTGGTGTAAAGAACAAGAAAAAGAAAGGTGAGAAAAAAAGGAAAAAAAAATACTTTTAATGCATTAAGCCCCATGTTAATGTAGAGATGAGTTGAAAATGTCTTCTCTTAAAAATTTTAAGCATTTCAACCACTCTACATGAGAGTTTCTAGGGTTTGGTTGAATGCTAAAGGATTATGTCCCCAACCTTGGCGTGAAAGTTCATTGCAACACCTTGCTACCCTATTCATATCCATGTTGCATGAAGGTTCAAAAAGTCTTCTTCTATCTCTATTTTAGAAGATATACCTAGAAGATAAACCTTGTTTGGTTAAAAAAGTCCATGTTGTAGGATAAAAGTACAAATCTATGTCACACTTTCAACCAACTTATCAACACAAGTAAATTTTATTATTTATAACTTAAATCTAAGTTTTCTAAAACATATGATCTAGTAAGATTTATTCTAGATAAGTTAAATATTTTCACAACTTTTCCAACTAAAATTGTTGGCTAAATGCATATGGAGCACCACTTTGAGGCCAATTTACTAAAAAAATGAATTTATTTGAAAAAGTTAATGTTTTAGCAACTCCTACTCATATAAATAACTTTTTTTTTTAAATGTAAAAATATCCTTTTGTAGATCCATAAGTGTAGTTTTTAAATGTATATTTATTTTAATAGTTCAATTATTATTTATATTTTATTTTTATGTTTTACTAAAAAGCAAGTTATCAGCACAAAAAAATTAGGTTGATTACTATGTCAAAAAAAATTATAAAACTTAAAAAAAATAAAAAAAATATGATGTCCTAGACAAAAGAATCTAGATTAAGATAGTATAATTTTTTTTCTATTTTAGATAAATATTTAATATAAAAGTTGAAGTCAAGTGGAAACAACCATGTTTTAATACACGCACATTTAAATATTTATTTAAAAATATACATTTATTAAAATTGCTAAAAAAAATCCATGCCCTAAAGTTTTAAGTTATAAACATACCAAAAAAATAAGGAAAAAAAGTAAAATTACTATATAAAGTTTGATGTCTCATGTAACGTCATTTTTCAGCATTTTATCAGCAACTAAATTATAGTGTTAATTTATAAAAAACTATATTCAAACAATTTTTTAATTTTGTCAAAAAAATATAAACATAAAATATACTAAAAAATAAAAAAATTATTATTTTACATCATTTCAAAATTCATTTAACATAAATGCCACTTTCTAGTTATTCAAGTTTAAAAGTTAGATCAACATTGGTCGGTTCCTTTATAAAAATATGACACAACTTTGTACTTTTACCCTGTAGAACTACATATACACATGTTGCATGGAAGCTAAAGAGGTGTCAGGGGCTCATTTACACCAGTCTCCGCGTGATAAAGATTCGTGAGTGGCTAGTTCTATTGTATGTGCTCCATACCTTAACGGGCACTATATTGTTTTTAACAAAGGAAACACTATAGAGAGTGTTTAAGACTCATTTAAAGTCTCCAAAGTTCAAGTAAGCATGCAGAAGAATAATGATAATAGATTATATGAGTCTTACCTCAAAGGTATCCATGAAAGTATGTGTTTCTAAGTTGTAGAACTACGCAAATCTGCTAGGGTTTTTAATCGTATCATTCTAGGTTTGCTACTATGACTAAAAGAGTTTTTCGGGGACATATCCAAGTTCCATTTGTGATAATTATTGTGAAAATCATATGTTCCTTATAGCAGATATATATCTTATACCCGTAGGCAGTGATGCCAGTGAGCAAAGAGGACAGACCAGTTAAAAGAGACATATGTGAGTAAGGGGAACATAGATAGTATATCATGAGAACAACTTACAACTAAACAAGCGCCAAACAAGGTTCATTGTCATCAAATTCATGATAATGCCTAAAAATTAGTAGATCCCAAGGCTATTAAGATTCATACAAATATGTGTAGGATCCTAGTTGTACTCATCATCTTAAAGACATCCACCTACAATAATGATGATTATATTGTCAAACTATCTTAAGAGTGTTTGAGAAGAAGATGGCCATAGGCGGTAGATTGGAAGATAGTGTCATGACAGTCTGTTATTGTCTTGTAAGATAGTTATATGAAATGAAGAAAGAAACAGTGGTGTGAAGCATGTCAAAAAGACTGTCCATGACAGTAATACAAGTCATAGATTTTACATAAATAGGGATCAAGAAAAATAGACTAAAGAGCACAATAATAGGAAATGTTGGTGAACAAACTCATAGACCTGTAGATTACATACCGTGATAGCTATATCTCGTATGACAATGACATAGAACTTGATGACAGTGATCGGGTTTATATTGTTTCATGACAACAATTAGAAGGCATATGTATGGTTGTCACCATAGATCAACACTATCAAGTGATAGTTCAGATTGTCATGGATAGAACCAAGACTATGTATGATAGTCCTTTAGGGTCTGTTGAAAGAGAGCAAAAGATAGTTCAGAAAAGGGACTGGATGATACGAAAGAACTACGACATAAGGTAGTAAGGATTTCTGCCATACAAGTTTAGCTGGGGATAGTATTTGTTAAATATTAATGGATGTCACAATCATCACAGATCAAAAGTTAGCTAAAACAAGCCTAAAAGAGGGACCTATCCACAGTGCCATGCATAAAAACAATGTCCTTTGATGAGATGCACAGTCCAGTCACCAATGAGCTAGAGGCAGTTTTCAAAGGCCAATAATATAATAGTGATAATGGAGGGTATATCCTATTTGGCATTAAATCTATATAATAGAGAGAAAGAGACCACTACAATAGTATGCCTTCCATGCCAACGTGGCAGTCTTAGATCAGTTAAATGAAACATAAGAATTCCTTGGTGACAGTACAGTCAATAATGACAAGGTTTCTCAGAAAGCTTAGATGAAGGTTGAGGGATAAAGACATTGTATGGACATGTGAATTATGACAGAGTCACGAGAAGACATAAAACATTCATCATTGGAAAAATGGTCACAATCATATAAGGGATAGTGTCTTTTGACAGAGTCATCAAAAAGGTAGTCACCATAGTTAACTTCCAAGGAGGAGGTCATAAACAGTGAGGAAAGGTTTAAAAAACATGGGAAATTCTTTCAATGTCCTGTGCATTCAAAGAGCACAGTCTCACTACGCTGAAAACCTTGAGTTAAGTCATGAAGGACAATAGTATCAAGTGAGAGTCCAAAGCAAGCTTCAAACATTTATAGTTAGTCATTTCTTACAAGGATGACTAATGAAATTGCTTTATAGGATTGTTAGGGAAGTGATGCATGCACCTCACTGCCATACAATTCATCTTGTTTATTTCATTTTGCAGCTTTATTTTAAGACTGTTAGATTGCATGAATAAATGCATGTTCAGTCATATATTTAGAGTCCTATTTTTAGGTGGTCTAAGTTGTGCATGCTAAATGCATGGGAAATATAGAATTTGCTTGTAGAAGGAATTGCAATGAAAAAACTCTATAAAGAGAGGTTATCATATTATGAGTCTCAGCATCAAAGGGGAGTATGTTGGGAAGTGATGCATGCGCCTCACCGTCATGAAATCCACCTTGTTTATTCCAATTTGCAGCTTTATTTTAAGACTGTTAGATTGCATGAATAAATGCATGTTCAGTGATATATTTAGAGTCCTATTTTTAGGTGGTCTAAGTTAGCATGGGAAATATAAAATTTGCATGTAGAAGGAATTGTAATGAAAAGCCTCTATAAAGAGAGGTTATATGTAACTGATTTAATCATCAGAGAAATATAAAAAAAGGCTGCTATGTGTTTGTGTTAAATAGTTTTATGTGTATATGGTTTTGCTCTGTTTTCTGTTTGACTCCGTTTGCATTTGGCTTTAAGAATGATGAATGATTAAATCTACTATGAGAAATGACAATGACATCAAAGAAGATATCAAAGTGTTTCAAGAGATCTTGTGTGACAGTTAAACAATGGCAATGGTAGATAGCGTCGAATGACAATCATCAAATGAACAAGTGGTGGGATAGTCAAAGAGGCATTTACCTATGTACAACAGAGAAATTTCATGACAATCATTGGGATTGTTATGAGAGGACAACAAAGAAGGTTTCACGCAATATAAAGCACTAGATGACTGTCATAACAGTGAATAAGAGCCTAGAAGTGTTGATCAGTGAGGTCTCCTCAAACCATGTATAATAGTGATCAAGGAGGCAATCTTCAAATGTCAAAAAATAGTGAAGAATAAGCATGACAGGCATGCCATGACAATGATGTCCATTGTCCTTAGAAGACAACAATCTACAAATGACAGTGAGCATGCTACTAAGGGTTTCAAGAAGTAGAAATGGTATAGCAGTTGACCAAGATCACATCATAGACCTGTGGAAAGCAATGAATGACAATTAACTTTGGAAGATCATGCTTAGCTTTTTTAAGCACAAGGTTGGTATTTGTGGAAATGTTTTGAAGGAAGACAAATGAAGATGACATTCCATGTAAGGGATCTAGTTCCTAGACATCTGTAGATGACAGTTCCAAGGGACATTGTTAGCTGAGGAAATAAGGACATGACTGTTACAATCATGCAAAAACAGTGTCTTTTAAAGAGTTATCTAAAGGACACTCTCCAAGCATCAATGACCTACATGACAGTGCTACTCACTCTGAAGGAAGACTAAACACGGTCTTATGATCATCGAAACATAGTCTTCTCAAAGGCAAGGGGTATCATGACTCACACGTCTTCCTACATATGAATGATTCTGTATACCTGTAGATGAACATATGATAGAGGTTTTGTAGGAATAAGGCATAGTCATGAATTTCAAGTTGAAATGGTACAGTCTACAAGATAGTCACTAATGGCAAGTGGTATCAACTGTGATATGGTTTTGCAGAAACATAAAAGAACTGTCAATTAGAAGAAAAGAGATAAGGAATAAGGCACAGTCATCGTAGTTTTATTAAACCATTCCTACGACAGAGATAAGATACCAGGAGTTTTACAGTATAATGGTGAATTAAGGACTGTTTGACAAGTCTTCAAGGCAGAGATAGCAAAGATGAAAGCATTCATACCTGACCCAACACATCAAAGAGGCTTATTTCCTTCCAAATTCATCAAAACACGTCCTATGTATATGCAAGTGATAGCTTAAGGAATTAAAAGATAGTTGGAGAGGATAAAGATTAGTTAGGGGCAATTATTACAAACTTGCAAGCATCTTGCAGTCTTTGTAGGAACTGACAAAGGAAAAGCAAAGTGACAAGGTCAAGAGTCTCTTCGCCAACACCTACTTGGAGCTTTTCATGGAGTCGAACAAGAAACAATTTTCAGGTGCCTAGGTGGGAATCAAACAACAAGGTCAAGCAAGTGGAATAATTCATTGTCATTCAAAACATGTCCTATATTCTCTCCTATATTGGGATAGAGAAAAAGGATACCTAGGCTAGTGTTTGGGCAGTTCTTTCTAGCTATTGCTGAATATTGTAACTCAGCTTTTGAACAGAGGAGAGGAGAATCGTAAAGACTTGATTTCAAGAAAATACTTTCTATGAAGTTTTAAACTTTTTTTCATAAAACAAGCAGTTTTGCCTTCCCAAATTTGTATGTGGTGTGAAATTATGAAGCGATTAATGTGGTTTTGTGATAGCATGAGCAGTCCTTGATTTCAAGTCTTATATCCAAACACCTTTATGCAGAAGCATGTATATTTTATGTAGGTCATAGTTTATATTATCGGTTTGAAACAACTCTTAGTTGTGAAGAAACATTTGATTTTCTCCTAAACACTATTGAAACTTCAACTTCTCTATGAAATACTAATACATAAATATACCAAAATCTGAGCTCTGCATGATATAGCTTACCTATAAAATAAATTGTGTATGTCAAAAATAAATACAGGTCACAAAAATATGGTGTATCACCTCCTTTAGGTTTTAGATTTCAATTTCATGTCATTTTTTTTGCAGTATTTGCTTGTGAAACAACGGTAAGATAGATTAGTATAGGTAAAGCACTAAGAAAACCAAGCCTCTCTAGAGATTCACTCCAAATTGTAGGCAACCCACAGACCTTAGGGTCTTTCCATGGTATCAACTAAGGAGAGAGTTAACCTCTTACTCTCTCAAGGGTGCATTCAAAATTGATAATAGTATCAATGTGCATAGATGTTGTAGGAACATCCAGGTTGTACTTGGGTAATTTCACATTACTATTTTCTTTTAATGATTTTCTTTTCAGATATTTATTATTTCTAGTATTGTACAACATATCTATTGAAATGCATCTCACCATGTTTTTGTTTTCTTGTTTAAGCTTCATATCAATCACTATAAGATCTACCACATTTTCTACTACATTTCATATCATTGACATATTTTAATTTTGAGTTTGGAACATAAGTTGTATAAAGCATTATACACATCCAATTGATGATAGAGAGAACAACATTTCACATCAGAAAAATAAATTGTGAAAGAGTCACATTCATTTCTATATCAAGATTTCATTATCTTGTTGATCTTCAGATGCCCTTTGTCTTTACATATCAATGAGATGTGTGCATGCACTATAGTACATATATAACACTCAAGAAACAAGAAAAGAATACTTGTATGAAATATTGATTAGAAATAAGTAACAAAATATTAACAGAGTGCTTCTACTCTTCAACATAAAAAACGACTATCAATAAAACATAGATTATACTCAATCATTTAAACAAGGAAACACATTTTTTTGAAAACACCACAAAAACCTTTATGACTATCAATATGTCCATCGAACATTGGGCTGCGACTGTTAGTTAATGTTCATAGTTTAATGCTATCACGGGACACTATATCAAGGGAAGGCAATGGTGAACGTTAGAAGCGGAAAGGAGTAGTCTAATTTCAAGCAAATCAATGCATCGTAATGACCGGAAAAGTGTAAACTGCAAGTCAAATTTATTTAATTTACTTCGATTCCATAAGTCAAGCGAGTGGAGAAATCGTGGAAGTTACAATCCCCAAAAGTCAAAGAAAATGGATTTACTATTGCCTTAAAAAGTGTTCATGTTCCAGTCGATCTAATGACTCCTGCAACTTCTAGATGATGGCTGTTGTTTTTGTTTTATTTTTAGTTTTCCCGGTTTTGATGTTGGTTGAAGGATTTATCAGTTGTGAGACACTATCGTTTGCTTGTCAAAGCAAGTTTTTGTGACAGCTATCTGTTCAAAAATGTCTTTCAAAAGTTAAAGCATGCCTTATTTAAACTACAAAATATCATTGACTAATACCTATATTACTAGAATTTTACAGTCTTCTACAAGTTTGCATTTATTGGGGAAATGAATGTTTAGTTATTACCGTAACTATTCTTTTGTGTTTTGTTTTTATGTTTGTGTGGCAATTTAGCCCTACATCTTTATTGTTTATGTATTCCTCTAAACTTTTGCTTGACTTTGGGTGATCATGATAATGATCAAGAGGGCATACTCTAGGTTGGGTACAATCCAAAACAATAATTGATTGAAATAATAAACCATAAATGACAATGTTATCTTGATGTAAAATCCTTGATGAAGTGATGCCACACCACAAGTTACCATAAATGTTGATTGATGGGTGTCTTGATTGCTTTATAAACTTGCAAAAGGTTAGTTCACAAAACATAATATATTGTTGTACCTAACATGTAGAGGATAATTCAACACATCTTCATAATTAGGCATGATTGACCATAATAGCTTCTTGAACATGATTGCTTACTTCTTAATGTCGTGCAAGCTTGATCTTGATTGATGAAAGTGTTGTAATAATGTTGCTAAATCTACCCTTAAATTGTCTCGACTGACTTTAGGATCTTCAATTTTTCTCTCCAAAATTGCTAGGATTAATATGGTGAAAATGACTTATATTTATATGCAATTCTTTAATTTCCTGCTAATCAAATACTGATAGTTGACAAATAAAATTGGATTTTTAAATGTTAAAATACTGACACTGACATATTCAAAATTAGGCCAAAATAGGTTGGATAGGGGCACTAGGCGCCCTAGTCTAGACCCATCTTTTTTGGGGCCTTCAACAACAGTATTAAATATTAAATGCTCATTTTCAATCTCACTTCTGATTTTCGTAGTGCTATTATGAAATGAACAAATTGAATGCATAATTGGGTCCAAGCACATAAGGGGGGGCTAAAGCTAGTATGAAATTGTAAAGAGTGACAATTTTTGATGCTATGGTACCTAATAGATGAAGATTTATTAACTTTTATGAAATCTCTAAATTTACCTAACATATAATTTCAATTTGAATTTTATAATAAGTAGGATATCAACCAATACCTAATTCTATAGTGATAGCAACAACACTATTTAATAATAGATAATACTATAAGCAATGTTATTCACATTAATCAAGATAGAAAATAAAAAATAAAGATAGATGAATACATGTATAAAAAATGAAAAGGAGGAGAAAGGTGGACTAATCATCTACTAAGAAGTGTAACTCCTAGAATCATAATGTACCTCATTATTCAAATAAAGTGTAACTGAACTGTAGATGAGAGATACACCTATTACTCCCACTCATCTTTATTAAGCTTAAATGAGTCTACCTATCTAGGCGTAGGAAAAGTACCAAATAAAATAAAGGAACAAAAGCCTACACCAAAACCCTTTAAGTGTATATTAGGTGGCTGAAAAATGGGTCTTGAAAAATATGTAGTCTAATGAGGTACCAATGTAAATATATGATGTAGGAGCATCCAAGTTGTAAGGGTAATTTCACATCACTCAAAAATATTTTCTTTTTTAAGTATTTTGTATGTTTTTTAGTTATTTCTAGTATTGTGCAACACATCTATTGTAATGCATTTCACCATGTTTGTCTTTTCTTATTTAATATTTATATCAATTATTATAGCTTCATATTAGTCACCATAGGAATAATCTATCATATTTTCTATTACATTTCACGTCATTGGCATATTTTAATTTTTAGTTTGGAACCTAAGTTGTATAAAACATTATACACATCTAATTGATGATAGAGAAAGTAACAATTCACATCAGCAAAATAAATTGTGAAGGACTCGCATTCATGCAATATCAAAGGTTCATTGAGTAAAAGTACAAAGTTGTGTCACAATTCCATCTAACTTATGATCAACACATGCGAGTTTAAATATTTCTAACTAAAAATTATTTTTTTCAAACATATGATCTAGCTAGATTCATTCTAGCCAAGTTAGATATGGCCTCAACTTTTCCAATTGAAAATGCTTACTAAATGCATATGTAGCACCGCATTGAGACCAATTTATTAGAAAATTAAAATTATTAAAAAAACTTGATGTTTCAACAACTACTCATGTAAATAATATTTTAATAAAAGTATGATTTTTTTGTAAATCTATGTGTGTATTTTTAAAAAATATATACTTTTTAATAGTTTAATTAGTATTTATATATTATTTTTAAATTTTTACTAAAAATAGGTTGTCAACACAAAAATATAAGGTTGATTATTTAGTAAAGAAAAAATATTCAAATTTATTCAAATATTTGAAAAAAAATATGATGTAATAGATAAAAGATTATATATCAAGATGGCATTTTTTTTTAAATTTTGAATAAATAGTTAAGAGAAAAAAAAAGACATTCCATATAAATAGTTGTGTTTTCAGTACATGTATTTTTATATTTATTTTAAAAAATGTACTTATCAAAATTGAAAAAAAAAAATCCATGCACTAGATTTTCAAATTATAAATACACACAAAAAAGTTGAGTGAAAAAATTAAAATTTACTATATAAAGATAACCATCCCATTTAACTTCACCTTTTAACATTTTATTAACAACTAAATTATAGAGTCAATTTTACAAAAAAATGGTTAAATAATTTTTTAATTTAAAAAAATCATAAAACACACTAAAAATGCATATTTTATTAATTTGCATCATTTCAAAATTCAAAACATATATATCACTTAATAGTGCTTCAAATAAAAATACTAATAGTTGTGATTGTTTCTTTCATAAAAATGTGACACAACTTTATACTTTTACTCTATTAACTTATTCATCTTCACATACCAATGATATGTGTGCAAACATTATATTACATATATTACACTAAAAAAAAAAAATTAAAAATTACTGTATAAAATATTGATTAGAAATAAGTGACGATTTCATTGAAACTATTAACAAAGTACTTCTACTATTCATTATCATTATGTTTTATTAGATTCTACTAGAGAAACTTATTTTTTAAAACAACCAAGAAAACAAGCCTATATGATTATCAAACGTGCCTTTCGAACATTGGGCTGCGACTGTTAGTTAATGTGCATAGTTTAATGCTATCACGGTATACTAGATCTAAGGGAAGGCAAACGTGACCGTGAGAAGCGCAAGGGAGTAATCTAATTCCAAGCAAATCAATGCATCGTAATGACCGGAGTCAAATTTATTTAATCTACTTGGATTCCATAAGTCAAGCCAGTCGAGCAATCGTGGAAGTTGCAATCCCCAAAACTCAAAGAAAAAGGATTTACTATTACCTTAAAAACTATTCATGTTTCAGTCCATCCAAAGATTCCTGCAAATTCTGTTACCATCCAGATATCTATAGAGCTAGAATTTCAGTCTTCAAAAAGTTTGCATTTATTGGGGAAATCAAAATTTAGTTACTACGATAGCTGTTCTTTTTGTTTTGTTTTTATGTTTTTCCGGTTTTCTTGTCGATTCAGTGTGCCGATGTAGCCCTACAGCATTATTGCTTTCCGTATTAGCTCAAATTCTCACTTGACTTTTTCCTCGCATCGCCACTATGCTTAGTTTTATAGCGGACCGTTCAACCCTTCACGCTCTATTTAACCTCGACATACAAACATCAATGTACCGATTTCTGCTTGTTTTTATTGAGTCTTGCCTTGTTTATCCTAAATGGAGAACACTGCAATGAGCTGTGGTGGAACGGTAGGGCGATGGGTATATGTACTAGTTCCCCTTGGTTGCAATGGGCGTAGCATACGTTTCTTAGACAGCATTCAAGACGATAATGAAGATATTTGTACATGGAAGCAATACATTAAGATACTGGCTGCTGCTTTGCTTTGTGCAGTGATCATATCCTGGTGGACTCCCGGGGGATGCGCGTGGGCCAGAAAGAATAACAAGAAGATCATTCCAGGGCCCAGAGGATGGCCCATAATCGGAAGCTTAATGGAAATGAGTGGCGGCCATGCTCACCGCAAGCTTGCCTCTTTGGCAAGTATTCATGAGGCGAAAAAGCTCATGGGATTCAGCTTGGGTTCAACCCGAGCAGTCATAACGTCAGATTCAGAGGTGGCGAGGGAGCTCTTGAGCTCCCCTTACTTTGCGGATAGGCCCCTCAAACAATCTGCCAAGCAACTCATGTTTGGGAGAGCAATAGGCTTTGCACCCAACGGCGAATACTGGAGAATGCTGCGTAGGATTTCGGCTGCTCATCTCTTCAGTCCACGAAGAATTGCTGTGCACGAAGCCGGGCGTCAGGCGGAATCTCTGAAAATGCTGTCTGATATACGCAATGAGTGCGCATCTAAGGGTTCCATCAACCTCCGTCCACATCTCCAGGCGGCGGCTCTGAATAACATCATGGGAAGCGTGTTTGGTCGAAGGTTGGATGGTGACGGAGAAGCCCGGGAGGTGAGAGAAATGGTGGAGGAGGGGTTTGAAGTGCTGGGGGCATTCAACTGGGCTGATCATCTGCCCTGGCTACGACCGCTTGACCATTTGCGAATCCACTCCCGCTGCGCTCGACTCGTACCTCGCGTTAGGGTTTTCGTTCAACGCATCATCCACCAACATCGACAGTCCTCTGTGCCCAGGGACACAGCCGATTCAGATTTCGTAGATGTGCTCCTTTCGCTTCAAGGACACGACAAGCTAAACGACGGATAATGACCCAACCCACCGATTATAATAGAGGACCATGAGTCCA
Source organism: Sequoia sempervirens (assembly GCA_007258455.2). Lineage (NCBI taxonomy): Eukaryota > Viridiplantae > Streptophyta > Pinopsida > Cupressales > Cupressaceae > Sequoia > Sequoia sempervirens. Next base: position 48,255,682 of record VDFB02105785.1, read on the forward strand.
TGATTTGAGATTGTAAAAAGAGAGTTTGCGAATGCATCCACCGGGGCCTCTGCTGTCGTGGGCGCGCTTGTGCACAAAGGACGTTGATATAGCAGGTGGGATGCATGTTCCAGCCGGGACGACTGCAATGGTTAACATGTGGTCCATTACTCATGACCCGGAGATCTGGGAGTCGCCTCATGAATTCCGGCCCGAGAGGTTTGTCCGAGAGAAGATAGATATTCGGGGTAATGACTTGAGGCTTGCGCCCTTTGGTGCAGGTCGGCGAGTTTGCCCCGGAAAGGCTCTCGGCCTCGCCACCGTCCATCTCTGGGTTGCCAAACTCCTCCACCACTACAAGTGGATTCGTTCTCCTCAACACTCGGTAGATCTCACGGAGATTCTTAAGTTGTCGTCTCAGATGGCCACATCCCTTACTGCAATTCCCACCATTAGAATCCCTTACTGAAATCTCCTAATTTCTCATAACTATCACATAAGTTTCAAGGGTACAATTTTATTTTATATTTTGAATTCTACATAATAGTCTAAAGGAAGAATGCATAAGATGGACTCCTGCTGAAATTCAGCGATTATAACTATTTTGCCGAAGGATGAACTGTTTACAGAATATTTTCGACATAATTTGCCATTGAAGATTGGTAATGACTACGAATCGCTTTACACAGTCAATTCTTATTTATTTGTTAGACAAATATTGTATCGCTGTATCCTTTCGATTTAGAGAGGCGAATTTTGTAATAGGAACTTCATTCAGGTACAACAAGAAAATAGCGAAGAGGTGGATTATATTTAGATTTCTTTAGATCTCCCCTGGCTAACAATTCTATCACACAACTCAACTAAAAATTTATTTAAAAAATCATATAAATTAACGAACATAAAAAATGCCGTTAATATCATTTACTATTTTTAACATATAAACATGTAAACTTTAATATATGGCGAATGAACAGATTTTGGGATTAGAAAAAGAAATAGGATGATTTGTGGAGAGTGAAAGCTGTTTTTTCTATGTATATAGTAAGACAAGCTGTTATTTGGTGTCCTTGCATGTTTTTGATTTTTTAAATTTGCAGGTTTGGTTTTCTTTGTTCTGTCAATCATGGCTGATCCACATGAACCCCTATGTTCTTTAAAGCTCTTTCAAACAAGTCATGCTTCGTCATCATGTTGAACATTTCATGGATGAAGCTAATGCAATGAATCTAGTTCAACGATATTTTTTTTTTTTTAAATAGAATTATCCTCAAAGCAAGAAAATTCTTTTAGTACTAACTTTTTCATTAAGAATTGAATTTTTTTCCACAAACATGTTCTTATTTGTAAGTTTACGGGGCTATAATTAAATGTACAGATGCTAAAGTATTGGGCACACAAAGCGTGGTTGATCAAAGGAGACATGGAAATAATCATGGTTGACATTATGTTTTTTCTTCTTCCTGCAATAATGACTCTATGTATGTTCTAATTTTTTTAAGGCCATTATTTGTTCAAGAATTTCAATCTTTTAAAAAAACTTTGTTATCTATATTTTACTCCAACTACAAAGCTCTTGTAGTGGTGAAAAGGTTAACTACTTCAAAGGGGATTTCTTTAAGAGCTAACTTCACTATTTACATTGAGATCAACTTGTAATTTAGGTTTTTCTAAATCTACCTTAATTATCCTTTTGCAAAAATGTTTATACTAGATAGAAAGTTAAAAATTACAAACCAAAATGTTTAATTACAATGAACTATATCTTTTCATAGAATTTTTTTATAGATGTTTATTAATGAAAATGGAAAATGTTGATCATGGAGGACTATGGTTTTTTTGGAAGCCTTTTCTACAAACACTAGCATGTCATGTAGATATCTTCATATCACATTGTTGTCTAATCCAAACATAAAACAAAAAGTACTATCAAGTGTGGGAAAAATTCTTATATGCACATAATGTAAAAGACATTTTTTTTAAGTAGGCATAGTTCTCAAAATGATAGAAAGGACAATAAGCTTAACTATTCAATTTTTTAAACACAAGGAACAAAAACACTAAGAGAGTAGTTGAAAAATGTATCACCAAATAATGTTGTTTCTTCTTCAATATAACTCTACATGAATGACAAAAAAATGAGAAAAATGTTTGTGTGTTTGTTAAGGGGCTTGTCTTATTCAAACACCTAATTTTCTTTTTCTACCTCCATGGTACCTTAGAATTCTTATAATATTCCTAATGAAAAATGGTCATGCTTTGAATAAAAAATGGGAACAACTAAAATAGAGATAAAATACCAAACACACTATCCTAGCACTTAGGGTTTTGTAAATAATAGTGAAAAATGTAAATAAAGAGAAAGAGAACAATATTACAACAACAAAAACATCTAAAATCCTATAAGAACTTCTAGGAAGACTTACTTTCTATCACTTTCCAAATCTCACACAGATAATTCTTGAAAATAAATAAAGAAATCACATACACGAAGTTGGTATGAATGTAGATTGTTCAGTTTTTCTTGAAGCTAAAAAGGCTTCTTGAAAAATTTTAGAGCACTTGATAATATAGAATTGAAAAATATTGTTAGGGAGCCAAAATGGGAATTTTTATGTCAAGATGTGATTTAAACTGACATGTAGAGTTATTAATTTCCCAAATGTCAGTGAGACTAGAGAAAACTAACACTCAAACGACCACTAGAATCATAAATTTTCATGGGACGTTAGTGCATCATACATACATCCATTTGTTGCACTCTTCTATAGAAAAGATCAAACTTAAAAACCCTAGATTATCATAAAAATACAAGAAATACATAATCCAACTACTAATATTTTGTAATCAAGGTATTGTATCCTAGAGTACTAAACTGAGGACATCATGTAGTGTATAATTGTAAAGGTGTGCAATGTTTGACAATACATTTTGACCTCACTTTAGTAGGCATATGATCTACACTAAATATTTATGTTAAAGTAAATAATCAACATAATAGTCATAAAAATTAACCCAAGGATACTATAGAGGATGTGGGACCTTCAAATGAGATGAACATGCTCTTTGGATGAATACTTTGTAAAACAACCAAAATATCCTACCTAAGAAACAAATATTATGAAAAATTTCACAAGACATTGAACATGCTAGCTGAAAAACATACTAACTAGAAAATACAGTATACAAAAGAAAAATATAGTATAAATACTCATGCACAACAAACATGAAAATAGAAAAAATTAGGAAAAAGGGGAGATAAAAGGAGCATGAAGATGTTTAAAGAATTATTCTTTAATGATGTGTGACTAAAATAAATACGAAGTATGGATACCAAGTTATGTTATGCCAAAGTCCATACAATACTTTTGATCAACCATGGATACTACAAGCTACATTGTAGGATAACCATGGAAAGAGGTGGGACATATGGGGATGTATAGGCTAACAAGATGCATTATGGTAGGTGGTTCATATGCTACCAATACTACAAAGAGTGCAAAAATAAAAAATTCCTTAGAGATTATAAAAGTGAGGTGTGTTCAATAAGAGCCCCCCTTAAAATAGTTACATGATGAAAAGAATGCAATTTATTATAAAGAAAAAGAAGGGGGATAGAGAAATATGATCAACACATAAAACATATACATAGATGTTGTGAGCATGAAAAACATAAAATTATGCTTATAGAATGACATCACTGAATATAGAGATGTCAAATATAAATTACATCGCCACTTAAAACATACACACATTGAGGGATCTTAGGCTTATGGTCAATATAAAATTAAATTAGATAATCATATGTATCATAAGAGGAAGGAATTTATAATTCATCATTCCTTGGAAGTCTTGTGAAATTATGAGCATAAAGTCCAAGAAGGAGATGTGAAAACATATAAAAAAAATTGGTCATGGAAGAAACCTAAATGACTCAACACTTTGCATTGTCTAGATTTCAAAAAGAAAATACATTACAAAAAGAAGAATTTAGATTCAAATAGAGAAATTTAACAAAATTTCATCTATCGTGTATATATGTACCTACAAGGGTATCATGGGTCCTCTAGGAGAGATTAAAAAACATAAATCAAAATATAGAAGATCATTGGACAAAAAAGAAAACACCTAAAATTTAAAGATATAAAGTTCCTATTATAAGGATCCTCATAAAACAAAAAAAATGTTCTCTCAATAATTTTTATAAGTGGAGGGATGAAAATCCTATAGAGGAAGAAAATTTAGGATAGTACTAGGCTTTCTTCCTATAATAATAATCAATAAACAAATTGCAAGTTCAACATCTTCTTGAATCTTTTGTGAGGTGACTGTGAATGATCTTGTAAAGATCAAGAGTAATATTGAAATATATATAAAGGACCCAACCACATTTTCCTTAGGTGAGGAGGCATGTGAATCATTGTTAGGATAAGTAATAAGGGGAACATAACTACTTACACCTTCAAAAGGAGTAGGGATAGATGCAAAAGAATTTTGAACGTTATCTATTAGGATAATAGATTTAAAGTGGCCTAAAGGTGGGAGAGAAGGAAAATTTCAGTTTTTCTCACAATATGGTGGATTTAAATAGTGTTCAAGAATTATTTTGGTAGGTGGATGGGGGATATAGATATCTATGGTGGAAAGATTAAGAATTTTAGGAAAAACTTGATGGTTAGTGTGTTGGAATAGAACAAGAGAAGTGAGTGTGGTACTAGATATGACACATGCTTTGTATTTCTAGTGGCACAAATAAAGGAGACATTTAATAAAGATCAAGAATGATAGGTAGATCCATTCAAGGATCTAAGAAAAGTTACACACTTTAAGGTTGATATTTAGATCTAGATCATGACAAGGGATAGAATGGGTTGTATGAGTAGCA
>VDFB02105785.1:48260645-48446889 GCA_007258455.2 Sequoia sempervirens
GGTAGACATGTATCAAAAATGTGGTAGTATAGATAAGGCAGTGAATTGTTTGAAAAAATTCCTCAAAGAAATGTGGTCTCATAGAATGCCATGACAAGCAAATGCAATTGGGAGTTGCTCCTAGTTATTAGTTATGCAATGTGAAGTAATTGCATAACTGCTTAGGTTGACTTTGTAAAAACTATATATTGTAATTGAAATTTTGTCATCTATCAGCATCTAGTTATTAGTTATACAATGTGAAGCAATGCTTTGAGTTTGAAATATGTGCAATGCAATGTAATCAATGATATGAATTGAGTAAACTACAAAAAATCATTTTTACAATTTATTAGTTAAAATATTATTTTATTTTTCTCTTTATATCTCTCTATGCTATGGAAATACCTTTAAAAAACAATTTTTTTTTATCTTAGATTGTTCTACTTTTTTTTACCTTTTTTTTTAACTCTGAATTTTTCCAATTTTTTCTAGACTTTTTCCCGATTTTTTCAAAAAATCTTATACTTTTCATTTGCCGATTTTTTTCCCAAAATATTTTTTATGATATGGTATAAACACATATATTTTTGTACTATCAAGGATACTTTTTGAAACTTCCATGCATTGCTAATCTAAAAGGAAAATTCTTTTTCCTAATCTATATGTAGCCATGCTTTTGACATTGTCAAAAAGAGCAAATATGGACACCATCGATAAAAAAGATTTGTATTAACCAAATAGCCATGTACACATACATCAATATATGTCGATATAAGTATAAAATATAGTTACAAAATAGCCATATAGGCTTATGCTCGAATGCCATATAGGCATACAATGTCAAATATATCCAATACAAGATATGTACAAAATTGCCATGTCTAAGCATACAACAAAGGGCTCTGGAATCAAAATTCATTTCTCTCCATGCTCTGGGAATAAATTATTTCCCTTTGTTGGTGATCTGATGGCGATAAGTCCATCCGTCATTTCTACTATGCTCAAGGAGTTCTCCTGCTGCTCCTCCTATAGTTTAGCTCCTGGTGAAGTCTTAACTGTTACAATAAGAAGTAAAGACATTAATATATAGAAATTACATTATAAGAAATGATATATTTAACAAAATAATCACTTACTACCATCTCATGATCACTGTCCACGATGGAAATATTTGCATGCCAATGCTCAGGCATGCTCAAGCCTTGTATACACCATCCAAATAGGAATTAAACTATGAATCAATAATGGTTTGATTTTTCACTAGAACTAACATCTATAACAACAAATGTAAATTGAAATTTAGTAATTTGCCTCATACCTCCTCTATCAGAGCCATGGAGGATTGTATAGCAAATGAAACACCGATATCCATTTCCCTTGTAACATTTGGAGGTGTTTCCACAACCAAAAATTGAAAATAAAACAACAAATTATTCAATCATGAAAAAGTTACAATAGCGAGATCCATGTCATGACTTATAATGTATGAGATCTAATGAACAAAATTTTGAGTACAAGTACTAAGCTATATATTTCTGGTAGGCCTTGGCACTTTGATAGGAAGACCAAGCATGATGAGGAGAAGAACACATACTCCATTGTGAAGGATGGGAAGACTTACAACCTTTCACCTCTCCTAGAAGAAGACAAGGAAAAGCATGAAGGGCCTAGTGTTTTGATGGTGGGTGAGAAGGAGTTCATGAAGACCTTGAATGAAGGAGGAGGAAGAGGATTCTTCCTAATTATGAAGCCAAAAAGTGAAGCAGATCTGCCCACAAAGAAGAAGGAAGATGCACCAAACAAAGTACAAGAGTTGTTGGAAAGGTACAAGGACATAATGGTGAATGAATTACCTAGTTCCCTACCTCCCATTAGGGATATAAGCCACCATATTGATTTGATTCCAGGGGCTACATTGCCCAATAAGGCTGCATACAAGATGACACCTACTCAAAATGAGGAGATTACAATACAAGTGCAAGAGTTGATGGATAAAGGGCTAGTGAGGAAGAGTTTGACCCCATGTGTTGTTCCTACTATCCTAGCACCAAGGAAGGATGGGAATTGGATTCTTTGCACTGATTCAAGAGCCATTAATAGGATTGTGCAATCAAATATAGGTTCTCGATGCCAATAATGGAGGACCTCATGGATTATTTATCAAGAGCATCTTACTTTTCCAAGATTGATCTAAAGAGCGGGTACCATCAAATAAGGATCAGAGAGGGGGATGAATGGAAGACAACTTTTAAGACTAATTAAGGGCTCTATGATTGGTTGGTGATGCCCTTTGGGTTATCAAATTCCCCTAGTACATTTATGCATCTTATGAATGAGGTATTGAGACCTTTCATTGGAAATGTTGTTGTAGTTTATTTAGATGACATCCTTGTGTTTAGTAGGTCTAAAGAAGAAAATTTGAAGCACCTTGACATGGTACTAAGGTGGTTACAAGAGGAGAAGTTGTTGATCAACATGGAAAAGTGTGAATTCATGAAGGAAGAACTAGTCTACCTTGGTTTTGTCATCTCCAAGGGAAGTTTGAGGATGGATCCTTCAAAGGTGCATGCTATTCTTACTCAAGGAAAACACCAAAATCCATGGGAGATGTAAGAAGCTTCCATGGACTTGCAAGCTCTTATAGAAAGTTCATCAAGAACTTTAGCCAAATTTGTGCACCAATCTTGGACACCATCAAAGGAGGTAACAAAGGTAAGTTTTCTTGGACCAATGAGGTTGATAAAGGGTTTGAATATCTGAAAATCAGAGTAGCACAACAGCCTATGATTGTGCTCCCTGATTTTGATACAGTTTTTACCATTGAGTGTGATGCTAGCAATCAAGCAATAGGGGCTATTTTGAGCCAAGAAGGTAGATCAGTTGCATTTTACAGTGAGAGGCTGAATGAAGCAAAGAGGAATTATTTTTCCTATGATTTGGAATTATATGCTATGGTCCAAGCCCTCAAAAAGTGGAGGCACTACTTGTTACCTAAAGAATTTTTTGTTTATACTGATAATCATGCCTTGACTTTTTTGAATGCACAAGACAAACTCATTCATAGGCACATGAAGTGGGTAGAGTCTTTGCAAGCCTATACTTTCACAATAAAGCATAAGAAGGGCCAAGGAAATAAGGTGGCAGATGCTCTCAGTAGAACACTTGTAGTGCAAGAGATCCAACTCCAAAGCATGGGGGTTGAAGCATTAAAGGATATGTATCATGAAGATTTAGATTTCAAGGAGGTATACAATGTTTGTGAGAAACATTTGAATTCTTTTCATGGTGAATTCTCTGACTTTTTATTGCAGAATGGTTTTCTCTTCAAAGGAAGCCAATTGTGTGTGCGTAAATGAGCAATGAGGGAGAATATCATAAAGGAGAAACACAGTGGGAGTCTTGGAGGTCACTTTGGCCTTGACAAGACCTTAGAACAAGTTAGGAGATTTTACTATTGGCTAAAGTTGCAGGTGGATGTGAGAAGGTATGTGGAAGGCTGCACAATATGTCAAAGGGCAAAGGGAACTTCATCAAATGCAGGACTCTACCAACCACTGCCCATTCCCAATAGGCCTTCAGAGTGTGTAAGTATCAACTTTGTCTTGGGGTTGCCTAGAACCCAAAAAGGTTTTGATAGTATCTTTGTGGTAGTTGATAGATTTAGTAGGATGGCACATTTTCTTCCTTGCAAATGCACCAATGATGCATCTCATATAGTAGGTCTCTTATTTAAGGAGGTTGTTAGGATACATGGACTTCCTTTAAGCATTGTTTCTGACAGGGATTCTAAATTCATTGGTCACTTTTGGACGACCTTGTGGAAGAAACTCAAGGAAAAAATATGTCCTTTAGTTCAGCATACCATCCACAAATGGATTGAAAAATTGAAGTGGTGAATAGATCATTGGGAAACCTCTTAAGATGCCTTACCAAGGAGCATGGACAAGCTTGGGATCTGATTTTACCTCAGGCTGAATTTGCATATAATGACTCCATGAATAGGAGCATTGGTAGAAGCCCTTTTGAGGTATTTTATGGCATGCACCCTAGAGGGGTCTATGAACTAAGATATCTACAAGGAGTTGCTAGGAGAAGTGCTCAAGGTGAGGACTTTGTTGTTACAATCAGGGATATTCATCAACAAGTGAAGGAAACCCTTCAAAAGAATGTTGAGAAGTATAAGGAAAAGGCATATTTAAAGAAGAGGAATGTCCAATTCAAGGTTGGAGACTTGGTGATGGCACACTTGAAGAAGGAGATACTTCCAAAAGGAAAGTATACCAAACTCATGATGAAGAAGATAGTACCTTGCAAGGTGGTCTACAAGTTTGGCCAAAATGCTTATGAAATAGAGCTACCTCCTGGGGTAGCAATCTCTCCTATCTTCAACATTTCTGACTTGTATCCTCTCAAAGCTTTTGTGATATGATTGATGTTACTAAATTTTTTTAAGGTGTATAAGACAGGTTTGGTGAATTTGATGGTTGGATGGGTGACTATTATGAATCCTTTTGAGCAAATTGGTGATTAACCACAAGATGATAATCAAGATTTGGTCGTAGCACTAGTTTGTAACCTGTAAATAGACCGTTGCAGTCAAAATATGGTGAGTACAATGCTTGATAATGGACTGATAATAGTGAGGTATGGTTTAATTGATTTGTTGCCTTGGTGAATAAATGAAAGGATGAATTGTTCAAGTGTCAATAATTAGGTTTATGTTGTTTTTATGGTGGTTGAGAATGATGTGAATCTAATTGATTAAGTCAAAGTTTTCTTTAATATGGTTTTTTCTTTGAATGAATCAATTGGAATACTAATTAGTGGAATGATGAATGATGGCCTATGGAATGGCTAAGAGAATTTGAGTGGATTTTGGTTGAATGAAAAGTAGATTTCTGATGAAATTATATTTGATCTTCTCCTGATTCTATTTGGGAATGAAATCCCTTGAAGAAATGATGTCAATGGTGTTTTTTGGATGCTCTACATCAGATGTACCCTGATGATTGAGTGTTTTGATATGATGCTCTGCATCACTAACTCCCTTGTCTATGCTATTGCTTACTATTATGGTTTCATAGATTTTTTCCAAGCATCCATAGTTTGTTGTGGTGGTGCACCTTTCCAAGCACATGCCTTCATGTGAAGTAATTGCATCGTGTTTCTTATGTTGACTTTCTAAACAACTATATTGTATAGTTGAAATTTTGTCATCTATCAACATCTAGTTATTAGTTATGGAATTTGAAGTACTAATGCTTTGAGTTTGAATGATGTGTAATGCAACATAACCAACAATATGAATATAAACTACACAAATCTATTAAGTAGAATTCATTAGTTAAGTTTTCTTTATTCTATTACCTCCATGTACTTTTGAGTGAATCCATTGGCACTAGGAGGTGTTTGCTTGAAACCACCAATATTAGCCTGTTCAACATCCAAAATCACATGTATTAAAATACCATTCATAAAACAATGCTATTAACATGTAATAAATTTATAATTGTTTACTAGTTACATACTCCACTGATAGGTGTGCTGTAGAAATAAGTAGGTGGAGGACCGGTGTATCTAGTCTCAACACTGTGACCCTACAATTTTATTAAAATAATAAAACTAAATTAGTTAATCATGCATTTCAGAATTGAAATTTAATAAATTCAATTCAATGAACATGCTGACTTTTACCTAACTATCAATGCCATATGCACGATGCAAAATGTCAGCCATCCTCTCCATCCCCGTAGCAGCATTTAGATCCTATGTAGCAGCATACGGATCTTGTGTAGCAACATATAGATAATGTGTAGCAGCATATAGATCATGTGTAGCAGCATATGGATCCTGCATAGCAGCCTCCTGTGTGTCGGTGGGGTCATATGAACAAGTCACCCCACAAGATTGACACACATGGGTTCAAAGGCCACCACCTGAAGACTCCCCTAGATGGCATTGTACAATAGGGCTACTATGATGGATAAAAATCTGGGTCAAAGTGTTGATCGCCTGCAATGTCTCTACGTCAACACTCTCCTTCGCAACAGTAGGCATAACAACTTGCTCACGAGGCGGCCTAGTGAGCGGACGTCTCCCTTGCCACACAGGATCTGGCTATGTACCAGGCCTATCTTGAGCCGACCCCCCACCTCTCCCTTGTAACTCCCTCATATCAAAATAATTTGGGATTTGGTTCAATACGAACTCACTGTATAGTTTCCTAAGAAAATATTGGGGGACTTCACAATTATTGCATGGTGGGTAATCAAAGACCAAATACCATCTATCATAAAAATGTTTCCTAATCTCTTGGTGGTGGCACCAATGAATAGGAAACCTCTTTGCATTGAGGGTAAGATTTTGATTTGTTTTAGGGTCAGTGAATAGAGAGCACAAATCACCTTTAGTAATTTTTAAATCTTTTACTTGTTTGTATGATAATTTGTCTGCATAATATGCCCTGGCTGCCTGCCTCCTATCTTTCCATCCAAATATTTGTTGGGTAATTGCATCTACATTTTTTAACATCTCTTTAAATGAATTTTCTAGAAACTTTCTTTTTGTGGTTGAAGCATTTGGATCACTCAACCTACTAATAAGATCCTCAAGTTGTTTTCTATTGTTGTCAATTTCACTCCTCAAATTTTCTTGAGTGCCAGAAGGGTATTGAGTGATTGGTGGGGGAGGTTGATTTTGTTGTTGAGGTTGATTTTGTTGAGGATTTTGTTGAGGATTTTGTTAAGGATTTTGTTGTTGAGGATTTGCCTCCTCTTCTTGTTGAGGATTTGTAGGATTTCCTACAAATTTTTTAAAAAATAATCAAATCTAACCTAAAACAAACAAAATCAATTTCAAACTAAGAAATTCAAAACAAATTGCAAACAATACTTACCTCTCACACCTCTTTGTCATTGTGGCGCCATATTTTCAAAGCAAATCCAACTATTGTTGATAAAATTTCTAGAAATCCTTCCTCCTAGAATGCGAGCGCGAAAGTGAGGGTTTTTGGCTATGGGTAGAGCTAAGAAATAGTAAATAGAAAATGATAGTTCACTTTTTCTTTTTCTTTTAAAACAACATAACGTGAGCGCATTATAATGCACTCGCGTTATCTCTTTCCAAAAAAAAATTTGGCCGCAAAAGTGCGACCAACTTCATGCACCTGCCCTGTAAGAGATGTGGAGATATAAATAGATGGTGGTTTGGGAGTCAAAATAGCAAGAAAATGAATAAATATTATGATAATAAGAGAAAATTGAAAAGAAGGTAAAGGGAATAAATATGAAGTGTAACTAAAATTTATTTTGGGTGTATATGTAGCCCATGTTTGAATGATAAATACAAATATATATGATAAATATATGTGAAGATTAGAAGCAAAAGTCTATGTGAAAATATTGGCATGATAATAATTAGTTTTTTGTAAAATGAATTATTGCGTGATTAGATCAGATTTATAAAAGAGTAGTGTGTATGATTTATATAAAATTTGCGAAGGAGTTGAAGTATATGACTATAAACCTAATTTGAAAGGGAAATACTTACAACATATTGAATTAGAGGTAGTGACAAAAATTGGGATTGGATCAAAATTTTATTTGATTTGAGAAAGAAGTAAATTGTATGAGTAGTGATACTATTTAGAAGGATAGTATCTACGTTGGAGCTTAGTTTGTTAGGAATTTGAAGTATCCAATAGGTTAGAGCCTATCAAATAGAGGTTAATCCTCTTGCTAGGTTGGATATAATTTTATGTGGGGGGGTTGAAGCCTCTAATAGGTTGGATCCTATATTTATGTCAAGTGGAGATTGGATTATGTAGTAAGTTGGAGCCTAAAATAAGAAGAAGAATCTTAAGATCTATACTATATAATAAAAAAATTTCTATGGTTATTTTCTTGAAATAATTTCCATGTAAATAGTATGTTCTCATTATGTTCTCAATTGATATATTTTGCATATGTGTGGTTTATGCAATTGATTGAATTTGAAAAGTAAAATTTTGTATTATACTAATTTATCCCCTCTTAGTATAACCATGTTCTCATCACTTTTTTTTGTTATTATTTCATAAATAGAAAAGATTGAGAGAAATAATTAATTATTAATCCTTTTTCGAGTGGAATTTTTATTGTTGTTCTTTTTTTGAGGAGATAAGAAACATTTTGAAGGATGGTGAAGATGGAGTTTTAAGGTGTTCATCATGTGGTAACATTTGATATGATATTGATCTAGATCTCCTATTTGACAATATAATATAACCCTCATGCATGGTGGTGTTCTTTCATTATATGGTTGTGTGCAATAGAGTATTCATGTTGGGTGTTTATTTTTGGCTTCCTGGTCATATAGAGAAACTTGGGTTTTCATGACTATGGTTTGATGTAATTATGTCGAGTGCTTGGTTTTGATCCTTGGAATTAGAAGACACTATTTCATTAGTCCTGAATTCATGTAGGAAATGGGGTTGATTATTAGATGATTTGAAAGATTTTGGAATAGCCTAGCTCCTCTATATGCTTATATATGATGGTGGCTATTGAGTTGGCCTAAAATTAGGCTTGGAATTTCCTTTGACCTCTTCTTCATTTATTTGATTTTACTCACATGTCTTAGTTTCATGTGATAAATACCTGAAATATTGAGAGGGGGGTGAATCATTATTCCATCAAACCATTTACATAATATCCATCCAAGAAATAACATAATTCTAATTGTAACAATTAGTGAAAGAATGGAATCAACACAAGATGAAAAAGGACATGAACACCAGTATTTTTACATGGACCAAAAAGGGGAAAAACTGTGATAAGGATTAACTCACAATACAATATATCTAGATATAGAATATTACAAGGGCTCACTGCTAGGGCACACTATCCTTGAAGGATCACAACCTCAAATAATTTACAAAACAGAGTATGGCTCACTACCAAAAGATGAACTGACATAGAATGCACCTTGTGTTGGAGTTCAATTCCAATGAAGCACTATATATAAAACACTTCCTTGTAATTATACTATTTTCTCACATATGAAACTTCACACATTCGTACTTTCTGACTTTCATCCCTTCAATTATTTCACATCATCCACATACTCTTCTCCACAAAAATGTCTTACATATATATGGTATACATTCACTTTCACTAATTAGGTTGGCCTTTCACTAATTAGGTCGGCCTAACTAGAGAAACCCCATCTCACATCAAAACCAAGTTTGTCGGTATTATCCTCAAAATAAAATTCATCTTTGCATCCAACACAAGCATCTAACATATGGTACTAGTGAGCATGGACCTAAGATAGATCCATATAGCATTCACAACACATATTTAATCTTCTTAACACCAATTCGCTTAACACCAATTCATAATTAGGTCGACCTAAGCTAGACCTAAAGCATCAAGACTCCAAATGTATATGTAATGCATCAAACGTGTAACAAAAAAACTTGTTAACACGTTGAATTCTTCTTTGGATGACATCGAATAGCTTATCTTCAAATCTACAAGGAAAAATAATTAATCATTAAAGAACACATAATCTCCCACATGAATGCACTATATAGAAAATTACTGTAGTTCTCAGAGTATAACACTGTTACCCATATCTTCTAAATGCATTCACATATCATCCCAAAAAATTGAAGTAAGAGAAAACTTATAGTCAAAAATCTATGTACAAAATCCTGAAGTGATATCTTTCTTAGAGGTGAAATCTAGACCAAAAAATTGATGTACTGAATCAACATAACACTATTTTCCAAACTAATGGTAACCATTTCTTTCAAACTATATAGCCAAGTCAACTAAAATCTTATTAGTGGATGCAAACGATGTCAAGATAGAACATAATATCACCTTCTGATCGAATCTTACAAAATAACGTAATCCAAACCAAAATATCGGATCAACAATCTTTCGGTATCAGGGTGTCCATAGCTCAAATAATATTTGTCGAAGCAACTAAGTAATGTACATCAATGAAAATATTCCAATTTCCATTGTTGGCATCAATGAAAACCTTCCAATTTTGAACAATCTCCCCCTTTGTCATTAATGGCAACACACGATGTAAAAACCATCAAAAATTCGTCTTCTTAATTTTTCATTTCTCTCCCCCAAAAAATTCTCTCTTTTCACATGGTAACTTCTCTCCCTCTTTGACATCAATGGAAAAGGATAAAAATATATTTAATGCTTTAAAAAATTCCATTACATACCTGAATACTCCCCCTAAGAAGTACATCCAAAATAGTAACTGTGAGTAATCAACCGGAGGAGGTTGTCCCTTGAAGTTTGCTAAGATTATCTATCCAAGAGGATTTCCCTTCATCCCAAAGCTTCTTCACTTCTAAAAAGGCTTTGCATAGATAATTAATATCAACTAGGATTTCTTTTCCTTCAACTAGAGTCCCTAGAGTAACATTCGAGTTCAGAATCTTGTCAGCTAGAGAAAGAGCATAGTAGACAGGAGTGCACTTAATCTTTGTTAGATCTCCAAGTTTCCCATATTGTTCAACTGTTTCTCCTTTCTCCTTATGTAATGCAAGATATTCTTCATGTAGCTTTGTTAAACTGTACCAAGTTTTATCATCCAAATCTAAAGCTATATTTGTTGGAAAAAGAAGGACAGACAACTAAGAGGGGGGGTAAATAAGTTGTCACAGAATATTTAACCTTTTTCAAACTTAACTTAATCTCAGATCTAATGAATGAATAATAAACCATGAACAATCAAAACATCAAAAACACAAAGAACACCAATATTTTTACGTGGAAACCTTGATAGGGGAAAAACCACGGTGGAGTTTATTCCACAATATTATACCATGCTAAAAGTATAACGAGAAATAATGGGAATGCACATGCATTCAGGCACACTGCCTAGAGCTCACTACTCAAATAAAAAAGAGGACTCACTATCCAAAGAAAGGTTTTGGATTAAAACCATCCAAATTGTAAATTGAGAAAATGGATTCTACACAAGCTTGATTAGAGTTCCAGTTAAGCACATAAAACCTTCTTCACTCTTCACTCAAATTTCTTCACACTTCACTTAATCTTCTTCACACTCTACTCTGTAATCAAATGATATTCACATATACACACATAGGATCACACGAAGCTTACAAAGCACACTTTACACCAATGAAACAATCACTCTTATATATTCGCAACATGAGATTACATCAAAAACTTAGTCGGCCAGAGATATAAAACATATTTTCAATGTCAGCCCAAATTTATAAATAAATTTTCAATTCGAATCCACCAAGGTTAGCCACATACTAGAGACCCAAATTAATAACTCCAACACAAAGAGACTTCAATTAATTTCACCTCAAAGATCCACAACATGCTACAACCATCATGTCAGCCAAGAACATAAAAAATGGAACATACAGAGAAAAATATTTGACCACGAGTACACCGATCAATGTGGATGTACCACAAAGATAAAGAACAATCTAAAAGCATCCAAAAAAAACAAGAACTAATAGAGAAACATCCATACAAATAGAGATTACCAGAAACACATAAAATTCACTTAGGAACACTAACAAAACCCACAAAAATATTGTCAAAACACAACTATTCATAGCACAATCAAATCTTCATGTGGACCTCTGAAACTTCTAGTGGATGAACTAGATATACTCAACAGAAAACCCTTTAATTCACAAAAAATTATCTGCAACATACAAAACAAGATACCTTCATGACCTTCATAGTTCCACTGGGAACCTGAAACAATTCTTTTTATACTTTTCTCAATATCCTCGATATATACAGCCTCTAATGTATTGAAGGCTAATAGTGTTGACATCAATGAAAACCACATATCAACAACACACCCATAGCATCCAACAATCTCCCCCTTTGGAATTGATGACAACACATGATGTGAGAAACACCATCAACCCAACTCACAATCAGTACTTACTCCTCCTTAGATTCTGAATCTTCTTTTCACAACTCTTTTCAAGTTCTTCTCCCCACAAGGCTCTTCTCCCTAGATAAGCAATAGTTTTTCACATTAATCTTCTCCCCCTTTGGCATCACTGGAAAATATAAGAATTATCTTTCCACATACAAGCTTTGAACCACATATCTACACATCTGACTACTGCCCCTGATTAGCAGCCACTGAAACATCAATCTGGATCAGAATATAGCAATGAAGATCATGAATTGATGAAAGTAAATGCATCTTTTAGTTCTTATCAAGAGGGGTGATTACCCCTAGCATCCCTCTAAGATACTCAAAAGTATCTTTTGGCAATGACTTAGTGAAAATATCTATAATTTTTTCTTTGGTAGGCACATACTCCAGTCTGACTTCTTTCTCACTTACTTTCTCCCTTAGAAAGTGAAGATTGATATATGTTTGGTCTTAGAGTGTAGCACTGAATTCTTTGAAATGTTAATAGCACTTGAGTTGTCATAGTGTATGGCAATAGGTTCATCATATACTAATCTGATATCTTTTAGCATCTATTTCATCCACATCACTTGAGTATAGTTGTTTGCAAGAGCAATATACTCTGCCTTAGCAATAGATAGATAAATGGAATTCTACTTTTTGCTCAGCCAAGACACCAACTTCTTCCCTAAGAAGAAGGAACAACCACTAGTAATTTTCCTGTCATCTACATCTCCTACCCAATTCGCATTAGTATATGCATTCAAAGTAAGATAATCATCCTTTGGATACCAAAGTCCAAAATCAATTGTTCCTTTCAAATATCTAAAAATTCTCTTTACAATAGTCACATGAGACTCTTTTGGATCAGCCTAAAATCTAGCAACCATACACACAACATTCATAATGTCTAGTCTAGTATGAGTTAAGTAGAGAAATCCACCAATCATTGATCTATACCTTGTTTGATTTTCCTTAGGAGAATCATCATTCTGTGTTAATTTGCATCTGGTTACCATGGGAGTACCAACATGTTTTGAGTCATCCATACCAAACTTCTTCAACAACTCTCTCACATATTTGGATTGAGATATGAAAATTCCCTTGTCTAACTAAGTAATTTGCAATCCCAGAAAGAACTTCATCTCTCCAATCATACTCATCTCAAATTCACTCTTCATTTCATCAACAAAATTCATACATAAATTATCATCTCCTCCAAAAATAATATCATCAACAAAGACTTCAATAATTAACTCTTTTTCATGATCCAATTTAAAATACAAGTTGATGTCAATAGTACCTTTATTGAATCCAAGCTTCAATAAGTATTTGTACAATCTAGCATACCAAGCTCTATGGGCTTGCTTGAGTCCATATAGAGCTTTCTTCAATTGACAGACCATTTCTTCTTTTTCGGTCAATTGAAATCCATCTGGTTGTTCAATATATACTTCTTCTTCTAGTACACCATTCAGAAAAGCTGACTTCACATCCATTTGATAGACTTTATAGTTCTTCTATGCAACATAAGCAAGAAATAACCTTACAGCTTCAATTCTGGAAACAAGGGAAAAGCTTTCTTCAAAGTCAATACCTTCCATTTGTGAATACCCTTTACATACTAGTCTTGCTTTATTTCTAAACACTTCACCTTGTTCATTCATCTTATTCTGAAAGACCCATTTAGTAGCAATCACATTCTTTTCTTTAGGTCTAGGAACAAGTATCCATGTATTATTATTTTCAATCTGCATTAATTCTTCCTTCATAGCTTCCATCCAATGTTCATCATTGCAAGCTTCATAGACATCTTTAGGTTCAATCTTAGATATCAGGAAATACTCTTCTACAATCTTCCTTCTAGTTTGCACACCTTTATTCTTATCTCCTATAATTTTATTTTCAGAATGATTTAGCTTTACATACCTTGGAGTTTTAGGATTCTCTTGAACTTCTGATTCTTCTGTTCTTTCTTCTGCACTTGCACTTGTCTCAGCTTCTTGACTATTTTGATTTACTGAAACAAATTGAAGTTCTCTTACTAGAACATATGGTACAATTTGAAGTTGATTTTGCGTCTGAACATTCTTCCCTTTGTTTGTATTGTCTTCATCATAATCATATCCACAATGTCTGGATGATTTTGCATAATCCTCATCAACTCTAAAATTTGCACTCTCAACCATTTTTCTCAGTCTTTTGTTGTAGCACCAGTAGGCCTTGCTTCTAGTAGAGTAACCTAGGAAGATTCCTTCATTGATTCTTGCATCAAAATTTCATATATCATCATCTATCTTGATGTAGCATTTTCTTCCAAAGATCTTGAAATACTTAACAATAGGTTTATAACCAAACCATAGTTCAAAAGGAGTCTTACCAGAATTACTATTCACATTTACCCAATTCAAAGTGTACACAGTAGTGCTTATAGCTTCACTCTAATAGATGTGAAGCATATTTCCTTCAATCATCATTGTTCTAGCAGCATCTAGGATTGTTTTGTTCTTCCTTTCTACAACACCATTCTATTGAGGGGTTTAGGGAGCAGATATTTGTCTTCTGATTCCATGCTCATCATAGAAAGAATTAAACTCCCTAGAGGTGAACTCACCACCTATGTCTGACCTTAAGCATTTAATTTTCTGAAATTTCTCATTCTTTGCCATAGCTTTTCAATTTTTGAACTTCTCTAATGCTTCACATTTTTCTCTTAAGAAAGCAACCCATATCATTCTAGATTAATCATCAATAATTAGCATAAAGTACCTTTCACCATGGAGACTTCTGACTCTGGAGGGACCACATAGATCAGTGTGTACAAGCTCTAGTAATTCATTTGAATGATGTTTTCTCTAAAAAGAAACTCTAGTTTTTTTCCCATCTAACACTCCTTGCAAATTGTGCTAGTAGGCTTCACTAGCTTAGGTAGATCTCTTACTTCTCGAGAGGAAATTATTTTGACAATGTTATCAAAATTCACATGAAACAACCTTCTATGCCATAACCAACTTTCATCTATTTGAGTGATTAAACAACTTTCACTAGCAGCATTCAGGTGAAAAATGTTACCTTTTGTCTATTTACCTTAAGGAATTACATTTCTAGAGCTTCCAAATATCCTGCATCTTCCATCTTTGAGCTAAAGATCATAACCCTTGTCCACCATTTTTCCAACACTCAACAGGTTGTGTTTCAAGCCTTCAACATAGAGAGCATCAATAGTGTTATGCTTACCACCAAGACAAATAGATCCTCTGCCACGAATCACACAAGCGTTGTTATCACCAAATCTCACAACCCCACCGTCATACTTCTCTATACTTACAAATTTTCTTTTGTCACTAGTCATATGATGTAAGCATCCAATGTCAATGACCCACTCATCCTTTTCTTCAATTCGGGTTGCAAGAGCTTTCTCAAATTTAGCAGATTCAGGAGCCACATGACTATTTTCCTTGATAGTAATAAACACCCAATCATATTCATTTCCATTATCTTTATCAGACTCATCATAAATCACTCCTTTAGAAAAATGACATTTCTTTTAAAATCTAGATTTGTAAGGCTTAGATCTAGGAACTCTTTCAGGACACCTTGATGCAAAATGGCCTATTTTACTGCAAGACAAACATTTGATAGGCAACTTTCCTTTATACTTACCTTGTCCTCTACCTTCTTTCTTTCCAATCAGTGCTTCCAACTCTTCTATTTCTCTTTCCTCATCTTCAAGCTATTTCATTTCTTCCTCATACTTGAATTTTTTTCTGGGACTCTCTCCAGGATCAAATCTTTGCTTGTTTCTTCTAGATATAGTAGCCTTGAATGCAGTTTCAGTCTTAGGAACATAATCACCAAATTTGCTCAACTCAAAGGAAACAAGTTTACCAATCAATGTATCCCTTGTCACACTCGTCAATGATCTATTTTCTTCAATAGCATGAGCTTTTGCTTTGTAGGAGGGAGGCAGTGATCTGAGCACCTTAGCCACAATTTCTTCCTCTTCAAGGATACCACTGAAACATCTAATGCCCATCACTAGCTCATTTACTCTCTGCATAAAAGAAGAAATATTTTCATCTTCACCCATCTTTAGATTTTCATACTTACCTTTCAAACTCTATAGCTTGGCCATCTTCACATGCACATCTCCTTCATACAAAGTTTCTAGCTTCGTCCACATCTCATGATTTGTCTTCAGACCTAACACATTTTTCATCTTTGAATCTATTAAAGCACTCAACAAAGCTTCCATAGTTTGAACATTATTCTCAACCTCTTTAATTTCATCAGCAGTGGAAGGACCATTCTAAGGAATAACATATTGATTCTTTGTAATTTTCCAGAAGGGTTCACCAATACACTTGAAATGACACTCCATCCTAGCTTTCCACAACAAGTAGTATTTTCCATCGAATCTAGGATTTTCCTTCTTGTATGATGCCATCTCGGATCACCTCAAGCTTTTAAACTTCTTTAGAGGAACCTAATCTAATACCAATTGTTGGAAAAACAAGGACAGACAACTGAGAGGGGGGGTGAATTAGTTGTCACATAATATTTAACCTTTTTCAAACTTTACTTAACTTAATCTCAAATTTGATGAATGAATAATAAACCATGAACAATCAGCACATTAGAAACACAGAGAACACCAAGATTTTTATCTGGAAACCCTATTAGGGAAAAAACCACGGTGGAGGTTAGTCCACAATATTATACCCTGCTAAAAGTATAATGAGAAATAATGGGAATGCACATGCATTCAGGCACATTGCCTAGAGCTCACTGATCAAATACAAAAGAGGACTCACTGTCCAAAGAAAGGGTTTGGATTAAAACCATCCAAATTGTGAACTAAGAAAATAGCTTCTACACAAGCCTGATTAGAGTTCCAGCTAAGCACAAAAAACCTTCTTCACTCTTCACTCAAACTTCTTCACACTTCGCTCAATCTTCTTCACACTATACTCTACAATCGACTGATATTCACATATAAACACATAGCAGCACACAAAGCTTACGAAGCACACTTTACACCGATCAAAAAATCACTCTTATATATCTGAAACATGAGATTACATCAACAACTTAGTCGGCCAGAGATATAAAACATGTTTTCAATCTCGGCCCAAATTTACAAATGAATTTGCAATGTGAATCCACCAAGGTCAACCACAACATAGTGGAGACCCAAATCAATTATCCCAACACAAAGAGACTTCAAGTAATTTCACCTCGAAGATCCACAACATGCTACAACCATCATGTCGGCCAAGAAAATGAAAAATGGAACATACAGAGAAAAATATTTGACCATGAGTACGCTGATCAATGTGGATGTACCAAAAAAATAGAGCATGATCTAGAAGCATCCAAAAAAAAACAAGAACCAACAAAGAAACATCTGTAGCAACAGAGATTATCGGAAACACATAAACTTCACTTACGAACACTAACAAAACCCACAGAAATACTGTTAGAACACAACTGCTTATAGCACAATCAAATCTTCACGTGGACCTCTAAAACTTCTGGTGGATGAACTAGATATACTCAACAGAAAACCCTTTAATCCACAACAATTGATCTGAAACATACAAAACAAGATACCTTCATAACCTTCACAGTTCCACTGGGAACCTGGAAAACTTATTTTTACAAATTTCTCAATATCCTCGACATAGACAACATCTGACGTATTGAAGGCTAATAGTGTTGACATCAATGAAAACCACATATCAACAACACACCCACAACATCCAACGATATTAAAGGTGTTGGATGCATAGTTTATTTGTGTCTCAACTGTGTCCTCAACATCCTTGAATCTTTCAATTGCATCAGGTTGTGTCCAACAAAAAGAGAATAGACTTTTGGCCTCTTTCTCACACTCTTGAACCTCTTTAAGTATGTCAAGTGTAATGTTATTTGTATACTTGCACCTATCTTTGATTTCCAACAATCCTTTTTCTTTGACCCAAGTGACCATTCCATTTACTACTTGACTCTTCAGTTCTTTGAATTTATTAGTCAATGAATCTGTGCTAATGAACTGTGAATAACTAGTGACCACTCTAGGAACTATTTGATGATGTACCTTTTTCCTAGCTAGTTGCTTGGGTCTCCTTGGAGTTGACTCAATCTGGGCGGAAATCAATGCATGAACCTCATTAAATTTTCTCTTTTCTCTGGAGGCAGTCATATATTTACTAGAAATCAAATCAGATTTTTCAAGTATTTCTCCTTGTGCATCTGAATCTCAAAATTTTCTCATTAATTCTTTGATCTGATGAGCAACCGGTTTGGTATTTATCCAAACAACTTCTCCTATACTAGGAACTTTTCTCTTAAAATAGAAGGTTAGAAATAATATCAATGTTCCATATCTAAATTCATGTTTCTTTTTTTTGATATCATTCAGATTTTCTAACAGTTGTTGTTGGAGCAACTCACAAATATCATATTGTATTATTTTCTCAACCATTTCTAATTCCAAGTCAATTGTGGAGGTAGAGACATCATTATTATTGAAAATAAAGTGTGAAATAAGTAAAATTTCATATTAAACTATTGGGTTATTGATTCCAATACCAGTGTTCTTTATTAATCCATTTCCTTTGTCAATTTTACATTCAAGAGTAGGTCTGGTGGATAATAAACTAGTTACATCTCTAATTGCCTTTTTGGATATCATATATGAATTGTCAAGCCACACAAACTAATCATGAAATCTACTAAGTTCCAACCTAATGCATCTTTCCTCATTGCTAAAATCTGTAAATCGATTCCACACATCCAATTTCATTGTCGTAAGCATGTTGTGTTCTGATTTCAAGGTAAAGTCTTATCTACTTAATTCATCAAACCACAATATGCATGCTTTTCCATAAGTAAGTTCTTCCAATTTTCTATGAATACATATCCCAATGTCTTCAATTAGAATAACACCAAGGGGAACATCCAAAAATTCACCCAAGAGGTCAAGTTCTGGGGTTTTGATATGATACTTCTTAAATTGTGGTTCTTGTCTCACTGAGTTGTCTACGAATTTAGGTATATCCATCACATTCAACAAAATTCAATGAATAATTCAGAGGGAATAATTTATAGCAGTTGTAACTTACCTTTTTCCCGCACACCAAAGCCGAGCACTGAAGTTTAGTGGTATGGAAGCGCTTTGGTTTCTTCAAGCTTTCTCTACATGCTTCTACTCTTCCACAAATTCCTTTCATTGAATGAATTCTCCTTAACATACTTAAATTTATTTCTTTGATCCCAATTTCTTCAACAATAAGTGCTTCAAACCACAAGTAGATGACCTCAAAAATAGTGTATACTTCCATCTTTTCAAGCTCTGCAAATTCATTTTTCACACATGTGCACCTGAAAATTATTTTCACATAAAATGTTGAATTTATCACCTTCAATAGATGTATTTATGTCACAACATGACATCAAATATTGAAAAAGGGAATTTTTTTTTTTTGATTATTGCTCCCCCTTAGCCACTACCTAGATTTAATTTCTGATGGGATTATCTGAACCGAAGGACGACACAGTTGAAATTGATACTTATAATTCTCCTTCCTTTTCAAATTCTACTTCCTTCTTCCATATCCTTTCTATTTCCTTCTTAACCTCTACTAGATCAATTTTAATGATTAGTTCATATCTTTTTACTAGAGAGTCTCTTTTCATATTTCTGCTTTTGTAGTCTCTGCAAAAGTGTCATGATTTGTTGCTATTATAACAAATAACTTTCTTCCATCCAAATTGTCCTTTATCCAATCTATATTTGCACTAGTTAGCCTTGTATACATATAAATTGTAGTGATAACAATATCCCTTAAATGGATTAATCATTTTTTTCAACA
The DNA here is from genome assembly GCA_007258455.2 of Sequoia sempervirens. Taxonomy (NCBI): domain Eukaryota; kingdom Viridiplantae; phylum Streptophyta; class Pinopsida; order Cupressales; family Cupressaceae; genus Sequoia; species Sequoia sempervirens. The sequence goes on from VDFB02105785.1 coordinate 48,280,436, forward strand.
TCTAACCTTTGCATTCTATAGCTTTATGTCTAATTCTTTTGCATTTGAAACATTGATTGGTGAATGATAAAGTATTTTGATTCATTTCATCATTTTGTTTTATTTTATTTCCATAATATTTTTCTCTATGTCCAAATCTATTGCATGAGTAACAAATACCATTAAAAGTTAAGTACCTTTGAGCATTGGGTTGTCTGATAGGAATCCTTCTAGTATTGCTTCTTTGATTCTTGATTTTTCTCCAATTTCCTTGAGTCTACTTTTGATTGTCAACCATGTCAGGGGATTGATTTTCTTTTGAACTTTGTGCTTCTTCAAATCCCATACCACCTTTATCCTTAGAAAGTTTTTGAAATGCAATCAACTCATTAAGCATTGTAGTACTTGCTTTAAATTTTTCCTCACGAGCTTTTTCTTTCTCCAAATCAGATATTAGGTTTACCACTTCTTGTTCAAGCTTTGCACATTCACCCATTTTTCTTTGAATTTCAGATTTCTAGCAATCTTCAATTCTCCTCTTTTATTCCACTTTTTCTTTCAGTTTGGCGATGTCCACACCTACTTTCTTCAATTGATCACTGAATTCTCTATATATTTCCTTGAATTCCTTGACTTTTTCTCTTAGTTTCTTAATGCTCATTTTATTCCTTCAATATTTCCTCCAAATCCTTGTTTTCTTCTTCAGCACTATCAAGATCTTCAAGAGAAATTTCAAGTTCACTATTATTATCTAGGATACAGTCTTCTTCAATATGTTCAATAGGAATCTCTTCCGAGGGAATAGGAAATCTCTTATCTTCCATTTGTTCAAATTCCAAGATCTTCCTCAAGTTGTTAGGCTTCTTAAAAGGATTTAAGCTCTAATACCAATTGATAAACACCTTGAATACTAAGAGGGGGGGTGAATTAGTATTCCATCAAACCATTTACATAATATCCATCCAATTAATAACATAATTCTAACTGTAACAATTAGTGAAAGCATGCAATCAACACAAGATGACAATACACATGAACACCAATATTTTTACATGGAAAACCTAAAATGGGAAAAATCACGATGAGGATTCACTTAGAATATAATATATCTAGAAATAGAATATTACAAGGGATCACTAGGTATGTGCAGGATCATCATGGAAAAAACATGCCCTTAAGTGGCGAAAAATTTAGAAAAATTAGAGTTAGGAAACTTGACGTAAAAATTTGAATAAGTTATCTATATTATTTCAAAAATATGTAAGAATAGAATTTGTAGCAAATTGAACGTAGTTTCTAAAATACTAGGTTTAGTTTTAAAACAAAATTTATTTCATCAAGTATCCCAGTCTCATCGCCAACACAGGAAAATTGAGCCAGTAGTATTTTCGTCGTCAAAACCCTCGCCGATTGCGCCAATGTTCGGGCCAGACCAACCAATTGGGCAAATTATTCAATAAATATAAATCAAAGCACAATTTATATTTGGTGGAAAGTTTAAGAATTCTCCTTTGAAAACCCTTTTACGTTTCATTAATTTTTTGGTAAAAGTCATCGACCACATATCCACCGTATACCATCATGTTATCCTTGATCCACTTTTATACCCACTACGAGAGATTACACTATCCTTGAAGGCTCATAGCCTGAAATAATTTACAAAAAAGAGTATGGATCACTGCCAAAAGATGAACAAAGATAGAATGCACCTTCCTTGTGCCGGTTCAGTTTCAGTGAAGCACTATATATAAAACACTTCCCTATAAGTATCCTATTTTCTCACATATGAAACTTCACACATTCACACTTTTTGAATTTCATCCCTTCAATTATTTCACATCATCGACACACTCTTCTCCACAAAAATGTCTTAAACATATACTATATACATTCACTTTCACTAATTAGGTTAGCCTAATTAGAGAAACCCCATATCATATCAAAACCAAGTCTTTAGGAACTATCCTCAAAATAACATTCATCTTTGCACCCAACTCAAGCATCTAACATATGGTACTAGTCAGCATGGACCTAAGATAGATCCATATAGCATTCATAATACATATTTAATCTTCTTAACACCAATTCATAATTAGGTCAACCTAAGCTAGACCTAAAGTATCAAGACTTCAAATGTATATGCAATGCATCAAACGTGTAACACAAATACTTGTTAACACATAAAATTCTCCTTTGGATGACATCGAATAGCTTATCCTCAACTCTGCAAGGAAAAATAGTTAATCATGAAAGAATGTAGAATCTCCCACATGAATGCACTATACAGAAACTTACTGTAGTTCTCAGAGTAGAACATTGTTACCCATATCTTCTGAATGTGTTCACATATCATCCCAAAACTTCAAAGTAAGATGCAACTTATAGTCACAAATCTATGTACAAAATGTTGAAGTGATATCTTTCTTAGAGGTGAAATCCAAACCAAAAAATTGATGTACTGAATCAGCATAACGTTGTTCTCCAAACTACTGGTAACTGTATATTTCCAACTATATAGCCAAGTCAACTGAAATCTTGTTAGTGGATGCAAATAACATCAAGATAGAATATAATATCATCTTCTGATCGAATCTTACAAAATAAGGTAATATGGACCAAAATACCAGATCAATAATCTTGCAGTACCAGAGTGTCCATAGCTCAAATCATATTTTCTAGAGAAAATAAGTAATGTACATCAATGAAAATCTTCCAATTTCCATTGTTGAAATCAATAAAAACCTTCCAATTTCCAACATCATGTTGGTTGGATATAAGGGTTTTGTGGATTTTACATTTAAAATCTATGGTTGTGCATATTCATGTTATTCCATTGTTTTAGTTTAACTAATATGGTTTTTTAAAACTTGTGGGTCTTATAGATGATAAGTGGATATGGATTTGCATGTATGTTGCTAAACATGGTGATTTTCTAAGTTTATATACATTTAATCAAAGTTTTTGGTTTTGTAGATCTAGATAAAAACTATTTTTCATATTACAATTCTTTGGGGTTATTTCTTGATGCAAGATAGTTGTGAGTTTTTTATGTATTATTTATGCATGTTGTGAGGAGTTTTGTATCTTTCTCATTAAGAAAATGTTGGTATATGTTCTACCACTAGTTTTTTTGTGTTTTGAAGTTGGTATATTTCATATTTTATAGGATTCTAGACAACTTGTTTCCTCTAAATGGTTTGTAGTTTTCCTATCTTCTAAAAACCTATGGGCAAATGCAGATCTCAAAAATTCCATTATTTCAAATGAAATATGTGATTAAATATTTATAAATATGTTTAAGTGGATCTATATTTACATGGAGACTATTTTGTAGGTGTTACATGTTAATGAAAATCTTGTAGCTTTTAGATTTATAGTGAGATTGTGTTCAAAATCTTGGAGCTTTCAAGATGAAAACAATTTTATATTTATTGAAATTCTTGATTAATTCCTTGAATATGGAACTCAATTGCAAATTGATGCAGCTTGATAATATTGATTGTCATTAATTTCAAAAGTGTGCTTAAGATTGCATATGCTCCAAATATTGTTAGTGTGTAGAGATATCTAGTGGTGAAAGTCAGCACTGCAACAATATGGAAGGCTAGTAGTCAGTTTTCTATCTTAATATGATGTGGAGGTGGGTACACATGTCTTGATGTGATTTTGGGATGAGTAAAATGATATTTTATCAGTTTGGTGTACCACACTCAGTGACAAGTTACAAAATTATTACCTAAGGCTTTCACAATATATACTCTAAGGTAGAGACACATTATTTTGGCTTGCATCCTTCAACAGAGCAAGATTTAGTCAAGCAATTCAAAAGTTAAGCTCATGGATATATGAAGGTGTTATATACAAAGTTTCATATCTTTATACCTACTACAATGAAAGATACAAGTGACAAAGTTCTTGTTCATGCTATGGTAGAGCAAAATGGTTCAGAAGGCTTGTTGGAAGGCTTTGCATTCCTCCAAATGTGAATTTTTGGTCAAAAGGTTTTGAGGACATACTTAGTGATTTCTAATGTATGCTACATTGAAGTTTCAAGTAATCTTGTGCTCCAGAAGTTTAGTTTTCTAGGTAAAAAATTGATACAGTTAGTTCTAGATGCTTAATCTTCATCATAACATATGTTTGGATACTTGCGCCAGTAGAAGATTATAAAGTTTAATTGTATGAGTTTCTGTGGACACTCCACATGTCTCATAGAGTCCAAGGTATGAAGCACATGAAGAACTTTCTTGTTTCCAGTATTACGCACAAATTTTTCAAGTCATTTTATGAAGTTATGTTTTTGTTGAGGCTAACTAAGGTATGTTGATGGAATGCACCACTAATTCAAGATTGAGAGAAGTTTATGGATTTTTTTTAGATGTTGTATAAGTCATTACAACTCATTTGAGAGAAATATAAATAATATTTTATCTCTTTTTTATACTGCCAATGGATATGAAGGATGACATGCTAAAGTTTCATATTTTCTTCTTTATGGTCAACTTAATTTATATTTTACAAGTGTGTAGATGATATATACAAGATCAAATATGAGAAGTGAATGATTGAAGTGTGAAAATGTATAAGTGAATGATCATAGTGTCATAAGATGTGCCCCATACCTAATGTGCAAAAATGATGACTATTGGTGTGTTGAAGCTATAAAGTTAGTCATATTTCAATTGTTTTCAATGAGGGAGCTGTAACTTCCTTGGGAGTGACCCTAAAACTACGATCAGGGAGTTTTAGCTTCCTTGGGTTGTAACCCTAAATCAAAGTTGTAATTTTTTCTCATTTGTGAGGTTGGATTTGGATAGTATATATAAGAAACATTTTTTACCATGGTTATTCCCCTGTGGGATTTTCCCTGTAAATTTGGTGTCAATTGTGTATTGTGTTGATGCTTATCTTCTTTCCTATTTTGATTAAGTAGGTGAATGTTTAATTGGTATAGCATAGATTCAATAGTTACTAATTGGCATTGAAATATGAAGTATACTGAATCACCCCCTTCTCAGTATTATACTGTGTTCAAAAATTGGTATCATAGCAAGGCTCCTTTGATATAGCCTAATAGTTGAGGTAGATCTTGTATTTGGAACACATAGGGAATGAAGCAGTTCCCAAGAAGAAGTTCTCTTAGGAAGAAGAAGACATACTTCATAAGGATGATGATGAATTTGAATTTGAATTAAATAAATAAGATTTTCCAGTGGATTATGAAGGAGAGCTCATTTCTGTTCTTAATGATCTAGATGAAGAAAGAGAAAAGAATGAAGAACTCTATTACAAACTTGAAAATTCAAAAAAAGAAAATTTCAAGTTGAAAGTTCAAGTTGAAGAAGGTAAAAGAATTTCAGACTACCTAAATGTCAAACTCAATGAAAAATATGTTGAATTCTCCAAGCTTGAAGAAGAAATTTTCTCCCTAAGGAAATAATTGGATAAAGAAAAATAATAAATTGACAACTTAGGTCTAAAGCTAAATGGAGTTTCTGACATTCTTGATAAGATAATCATCTCTCAATAACTTTCAAAAGAAAAATTCGGTCTTGGTTTTGAGAAAGGTAAAAGTCCAAGAAGCAGTGCTTCTGTAAACGTATATGAGAATTTTAAAATAGAAGGAAATTCTAAAATAAAGGAATAAAAAGCTTGAACTAAAGAACCAAAGAAGATATCCTCCAAAAATGTAAAATCATATCATTCTATCAAGAAGAAATAAGGTGGATTTATCCTAATCCATAGACAAATAATATTCAAAGGTCCTCCACCTACTAGTCAGCATGTCCCTACCAGGTTCACTCAATATTTTCAAGGTTATTATTATTCTTGTAATAAATTTGGACATAAATGTGTTAATTGTAGATCTAGAGCAAGAAGAAATGACTACATGGATAGAAACCCATGTGTACCTCAAAGATATGATGATATTTCTTTTCATGGATATTACAATGCATGTAATAAATTTGGTCATAAGGTTGTAGAGTACAAAACTAAGATTAGGAGAAATAAATGTTTTCCAAAGTATAATGTTGTTTTCTATAAATGCAATAAGGTTGGGAATCAATCAAAATTTTGTAGAAGTGGTCTTGTGAAACCGCCTGTTCAGAATCAAAAGAAGGAAGAAACATAATTCAACAAAAGAAGGGAAATGGAAAAGTTTGGAAAGAGAAGCAAGGTTAGGATAATATGAAGAAGGATGATACCATGTTGCACAATATTTTGTGACAAATTGAGATAGAGAATTATTTCAGGGGGGCTATTATTGGAAAACCCTTCAACCCCCTAGGAAGGATAAAATGTTGAACATATTAGCAAGAAAGTTGAGTTGGATCAATTCCTCTAGGGAGTAGGTCTGCTAAGCAAGATTCAAACTATTTATTAAGGTTATAGAGTAAAGAAATAATTTGTGAAGGTGAGTTTATCTTCTTTGCATCCCTATGATGACACAAAGAATTATGGCAGAAGATTTACTAAATAAGTATGAATGCATTAATATAAAAAAATTAGGGAAATGAAATGGTTTTTATGTTTTGAACATTGTGTTCTCATTTGTAATCAAAAGAATTCATTTTCAAAAGTAGATAAGATTTTTTAAGTTTTTAAGCTATATATGTGATTTCCTACTTGTAGCATAGAAAAATGGATCTTTGGACATTTTTCATGCTCACATTTGGGTCCTTCGTGTGGATGTTGGCTTATTTTTTCCTTGATTTAGTGTTGTGAGGTGTTTTACACACCCACATTAGGTCTTGGGCCCGTTTTAAGCTAAATTAACTGAACTTTTCCTAATTCAATGTTGTAAAATGTATTTAATTGCATTCTCAAATTAATCTAGAAGGCTTGTAAATTAAACTTGGTTTAATCTAGTTTTGTAATGTTTTTTACACATGGACATTGGATCTTGTGCCTTTTTAGGTTATGTGGACCTCGTTTTAATGTTGTAGAGTGTATTTAATCGCAATTTCACATTGAAATTTGTGTCCTTATCCCTAATCACCCTTTATATCATCATTAATAGGCCCCTATGACCCCATATTGTGCATTCCAAGGCATATTTTGATCAAAGACCTGACTAGATCAACATAAAAACTAAAATTCTTCACTCGACATCCCAGTTGGCAAAAGAGCCCTAATGGGATCCATTCACCACTTTGGTCGAATGAGTCCCATTTGGGCTATTTTTGAGGTTTGACTGGGAAAAAATGGGTTTTAAGTTTAATTTTCTCCAATGTCAGCCTTGGAGATCAAACTAACAACTATTTGGGTGCCTTGCCTATATAAACAAGCCCTCAAATCACTATTTCATCCATCCATAATACATTCGTGTTCTCAAGTCAAGCAAGCTAGGGTTAGGCATTTCAAGTCTTCATAAGGTCATCAAGATAGCAATCAAGATCAATTCTAAGGAATTTAAGGAGAAAATTCTTCATCAATTACCATAGCAACTTAAGATCCATCATCATGGAAAGTTCCTAATTGTATTACTTCATATTCATGCTTCATTATCTCATTTCATCATTTTGGTTTAAATACCTAAAAGGGGTTTGACCAAGGAAAACCCCTATTCCCTAATAATCAACATTTTCTCTCTTTGTGTGATTGCAGATCTAGGTGCTTTGAAGGCTTGGAGATAATTGAATATTATGTTTCAAACTTCTTGGAATCATATCCCTATTAGAAAGGTCAAAATATTCACAAAAAGTCACTTACAGTCTTGAAAATCAAGGTTTTGGAATTGGACACCTAGATGAATAGAAAGAGCAGACTGAGAGCTACATATTCCACTTCTGATTTTTTAGAAAAGTCAAAGTGGACTCATTCACCATTAGTGGAGAATGAGTCCAACTATACCTATTTTTCAAATATTTTTTTGGATTTGGATACCCGTTTGGCTAAAACAGGCTCCGGTGTAGTTTTCCAGAATCAAGAGTGATTCACCCAGAATGGTGAATGAGTCCCACTAGACTTAAAAATTAGTATTTCCAAAATTTTAGAACTGTTTCCAATATTCAATACATTCCTAGGCGCACACTTTCTATTTTATAGCTTTTGGTTTTTCTTTATTTGCATTTCTAAGTCATTTTCTAGGCCATTTTGCATATCATAGTGTGTTTTCAAACATCTTGTATTTCTTAAGTTTCCACTTAGTAATGAACCCCTTTTATCAGTTTTCATCCTTTAGGAAAATCCTCTTTGATAGATTTCAATCTCCTTTGCCTTGAAATATCAAGGGTTTGTTCTTGAGTGAAGCATTAAAGTTTTTGTATCTCTCTCCTTTTAGGTCCAAAACCCTAGAAGTGTAAGAGAGCCCCACATACAAAAATATCAGTTTCACTACCAAACCCTAATGATGGTGTTTGAAGCTTTCAAAAGAAATATTAATGGTGATCCCATAGTTTTTTGATGTAGTGGAGAAATCCAAGCCAAAGTACAAGAAAATTCATTTCAAGCTGATGGAGGTCAATAAAGATGGTGAATTTTCAAAGGTTCCTAGAGATGTGGTGTATTATGAAGATGTAAGAATTTATAACCCGCCTCACTCAATGAAATTGATCACACATCATCATTTGAAGTGCTCTGACATGAAATCTTGGATGATAATGATGTATACAAGCTTGAATATGCAAATTTGGCAGTGAAAGGGTTAGATACTTGGAAAGATTGTCTAAATTTGTTTGATTGCAAAGAATGGGTAACGATTATTCGAAGTCACATTCATGAGGAATTTATTTGGTTGGATAAACCCTACATGATAATAAAAGATGAAATTAGAGTTGTTACTTGTCTTTGTGCCATCAGACCCAAGAACGAGAAGATTACGAAGCTTACTGGAGCCAAATTTGATAAAAGAACCCTGGTAATGAAAGGTATCATTGATCCTAGGGTCTATTATTCCATGATGGGGATTTCTTACAAATTCTACTTCACAAATAGAGAAGGATCAGCCATTTCTACCACAATCCACACTACATGTCATATGGTTAAGGAAGGTTCCAACTTTGACCTATGCAAACTATTGAGGGAGCAGTTGATGGACAATCTAAAGAGAACAAAAAAAATTGGATATAATTTTAGGTTTAGATAATTGATTATTTTCCTTATATTCTATTTCTTGAATGAATTATCTATAGTTTTAAAGGTAAATTATGGGATATGTTCTCTCTAGTAGTAGCACAAATAAAGAAACATATAAAAGGATTTTAGGATAAGAAAGCATACAATATCTTCTACTAGAGCTTCTTTAAAAACTTGTAAACAAAGATGCAAGATAAAGAGAATACCATTTGATTTGGTTTGGAAATATAAGAATGAGGTCACATTCATGGTGGAAAAGGATCATTGTTACATGGAAGCAATAGATCCTAGAGCCTCATGGATTCTTACATTTCCTTATGAGGTTACATCTAAATATGTTGAAGGTTATGTTGATATCCTACGAAAAAAGCCAAAAGATGCAACTAATGAGAGATTTGGCACGTATGATGAGATAATGAATAAGATGTATAAGAATAATTCAAAGGATCATCTATGAAAACATAGAGAAGAGCTTCACAAGAAATGGGGCTTTCTCCAAAGTCTACATTTGATGCCCCTATGGAGAGTTCTAAAGCTAAATCTAGTCCTCTAGAATATAGTAAAGAGCCAAGAAGGTCTAGTAGATCCACTTTTGCTACTACCACTCCTCCATGTCCCACTAAATATGCATAAACATCTACTAGAAGAATATTTGTATTAGAGACAACCAAAAAAGAAGGCCACAAAAGATGTACATGTTAGGATTAAGAAAAAGGAAAAAGGAAGATGAATAAGGAAAAATCAGAAGAAGAGGAAGAAGTTGGAGCTGAAGGTACCTCCAAATAGAAAAATAAAGGGAAGAAGATAGAAAATGAGAAAAGAAAGAAACCTCGTCTAATTACACATAAGCCCCTCAAGTTTCAAGCCATCCTATTTATGAAATTTTTCACAATTGTTTATTGGATGTAACCATAGAGCTCCATTCGAAGGTCTCTCTAGAAGATAAAAATACCATAGAAATGACCATCATTGTGTATATTCTCAAAAAAATAGGTCTTTGAGTAACTTCATTGAAAAGGCTCTTGAAAGCCTACAACAGGCTTTCAGACAAAGAAGAGAAAATATAATAAAATTTTATGAGGAGTTGAGACAATAGGCTAATAACATCATTGGGTCCTCTATCTCCCAAGTAGAAAATGATAGGATAATTTGGAAGCAAGCTAAAGATCTTTTCACAAAGCAAAGAATAGACCTTCTTGAGAGCATGGATGATGATCATAGAAAGAAGATTCAAAAGGAAACAAAAGAAGTCACAAAAAATATCATTAAAAAAATGAAAAATGATGTTGACATGAATGCTTGGGAGAATCTAGATGAACAAGACACTAATAATATGCCCCCTCCAATGAGTACAAATAAGCAAGTCGTCTCTGTTAAAAAAAAAGAGTGAGGTGTCTTTGATCACCAAGAGAAGGATGTCTTTGGTAAGGAGAAAGTATTGAAATGCACAAGACAAATAAGAGGAGGGGTTGAATCCGTTGTAACTTAAAACTTCAAAACCCTAATTACCATTCAGATCCACATTCATTCATTAAACCCTTAAATCTGTTATGATGAATTAGCAAAGAAAATAATAGAAACTTAAACAACTCAACACCAAACACAAGAGAACATCACATTTATGTGGAAACCACAAGAAGGCAAATACCACCTTGAGGATTAGCTCACAATATAAGTAATATCAACACCAAATACAATAGGGATCACTTTCAAAAGGACTCACTACACAAAGAAGAAAAACTCACTACCAAAATAGAAAAGAAGATAGAGAAGCAATGTAACACAGATAAAAGAATCTCAATGCAACAAGGAATCCACCACAATGACTTCTACACCTTTGTAGTCTGATTGAAGAATTCTAGCCACCTTCTACTCACTGCATCTAGTAAACTAACACTTGAAATCTCACATTGCACAACTCAATTTTGCACTCTAACACACTGCACTTCACATTTTTTATAATCTCACACATCTATATTTCATCTATCTTGTCCTCCTTCAACAACTTAGCTCATACTTATACCAACATCAACCTTGAAACCTTCTCCAAGGTCAACTATGCACCTCAAACATGCAAAGTCAAATTAGGTCGGTGCCAAAACATTTCTGTGGCGGATAGAAGTGAATGTGGTGATGAGCTCGAAATATGCTCATAATTTGAGTATTATGATGTATTTTAATACCCTTACTCTTATTGATAATGGTTGTTTTAACTCTTTGATTAAAGACTTTTTATCTAAAATCGGGTAGTATCCTATAGCCACACATTCCTATATTCCTGCAACTTAACATCTCTATGTGTCTATATTAATTGCCCTATTTGACCTCCCGAATGACTGATATAATGCATGTGGTTTTTGAATAATGAAATAGATTTAATATGTGATTAATGAATGTATATCGTGTTGTTTTCCATGCGTGCTTTCTTTCGCTTCTATCACCTTGTGTATCGCAGGTTGTTGAAGGAAGCATGAACGAGTCAAGCGTAGCAAATCTCGGCCCTGCAGTAAAGTCCATTTCTAGCATGGTGTCGAGGAAGTTGTTCCAGTGAAGACTCTCTAACCGGGTCATTGGGAAGAAATCTAAATGATCATTAATCTAGGAAGAGTGGAATGCTAAATTCTCTCTGAATCGTGTTGAACGGATATGCTTTCATTTATGAGAAGTTTGTTCCTCAGTTTCAGGATGCACTTATGTCCACATCTTTCTCTGTTAGAGTTAGGTAGTTAGTTGCTTTTCTGATATAAATAAGTTCTCCTCCTGCGCGAGTGAGCAACAGCATGTAAAAGTTAGATTATAATGAGAAATAGTGTTTTGTGTTAGTTTTCTTGTGAGTAGAACAATCAATGTATATGGTTTCAAGTTTATGAATAAAAGCTGATGAAGTTTTGAGTTCAATTCTTGCATAACTGGTTGATGCTTGCTAAGGGGGCCCACTTAGTGAGTATCTGTAGTTAGTTGTTTATCTTCTGTTGATTATAAGTTATATTTCATTCTTAAGGTTTCAGCACAAACTCAGTCTTATATTGTTCCTGCAGCATCGGGAATCCATCCCTATGTTTGTTCCTGCAGCATAAGGCCAGTTCATAGTTTGTCTCTTAGTAACAGTCGTTATGATTTCTACTTTGATTAAGATATGCTTAAGTTAAGAAAGCTTTACGTTACATTCTTGTAGCATAAGTAGAATTTCTTCCAAGTATTTAGTTCTAGTAAATCATGACTGAAACTGGTTCTTAGTGCACATACAAGTGCCGCTCCATTTCAAGTATATGTTCCCTTGTTTGACAATGTAAATGAATGACCATAAGAAGATGTTAGTCACTTGCTGAATGTCCAATTCCCAGGTTAGGATTTTTTCATGAATTTTATATCCTTTTGTGGATGCGACCATGTGGAACACATCAAAGTTAATTGGGACCAAATCAACAATGCCACACAACCACATTATTAAATAATATTTATCCTTTGCATGTAGTGTAAACACCAGGTCAATTGTTAGCCATGCAAACAATATTAAACTTTGAAGTACACTCTTCCTCAAACCCAAGGATGACTTGTGAACCACACTCCACACTTGAACACAATCTAGAATATTCATCAAACACCCTAGAATCCAAAAACTCCTTCACAACAACTTCCACCTGAAGAATGTACAAACCCAATACACTCAAACTTTTTCCATACATTGTTACTTGAAAACCATCTTTCGAAGCATAAAACCTCAAATCCTCTTGACTGATGTAAACTACCAACACCATCAACACACCTTTAGAATTGCAAGACCTGAAGCATAACTACGGAGAAATGTGGAATAGAAACATTTTTCCCAGACACCTCTACAATGCACAATCACACACTAGTGAACACAATTTCTACTATACCAAAATACAACACACCATCTCTTGAATATAAATCCTCTGAACACCTTTCACCAAAATATCTAAATTGCACAGGAATATCTTCAACCTAGAAGAAATGCGGAACAAAACTAGAACACAACTCTATTACCCAGAACACCACTGCAACATACTGTTTCCTCTTTTTATCAAATTTTATCAAAATCACTTGGAAACCAAGCACCAGAGACACATCCTCATCATCTTCAATACTTAAACAACCATATATAGAAGCTTATCAAATCAACATTAGAGGTTGACACCAATAGCTTTACTAATGACAACATAATGCAACTAATCAAAGCATCATCTACACTCTTGCAACCATCTCACTCAACTATAGACATCAATGAAAAATTAGGATTGTTGACATCAATGACAACATAGGCTTGTTGACATTGATGACAACACAATATTTTTAACATCAATGACAACACCAACTGCGCATACTTGCAAAAATCTCCCCCCTTGTCATTGATGGTAAAACATGATGTGAAAAACCATCAATGACACAATAGCTCTATACCATACCAATTTCATATTCTCTTTTCTCCCCCTAAATAACTTATCTTTTATGTATTGTTTTCTCCCCCTTTGGAATCACCTCTCATGACTCTTTCTCTCGCTTATTACCTATTATTTTTACATTCTTCTCTATCTCTTCTTGTGTTTATGACTTTTTCTTTTCACACAATTCTCTCTCCCCCTTTGACATCAATGGAAAAGGACATAATATTTGTACTATTTTATTCTCTTCCTTCGTCATCAAACAACCTACTTACAACTACTCTGCAATACCTTTCCTTTACTTCTCTAAATACTCCCCCTTAGGAGCACACTCCAACTTGTACCATATCAACAATGCCACTACCTACTCCCCTTGAGAGGTAGCCACCAAAATCAATCCAAAATAAAGAATAAATCTTTTGATCTACTAGACTAATGCATCTCCTTATGCATCTAGTTCAAAGAAGGAGGGGAAATAACCCCCAACTTCTCCCAAAGATACTCAAAATTACTCTTAGGAAGAGCGTTAGTGAATATATCAACAATCTAATCCTTTGTAGGCACATATTCAAGATTCACTTCATTCTCCACAACTTTCTCTCTCATAAAGTGATATGTAATTGAAATATTTTTTCCTTGAATGCATCACTAGATTCTTTGAAATGTTAATTGCACTTGTATTGTCACAAAAGATAGAAATAGGCTCATCATACACCACTTTGATATCCTTCAATATTTTCCTCATCCATAGCACTTGTGTGCAGTAAGATGTTGCTACAATGTACTCATCCTTTGTAGTGGATAAATAAATTGAATCTTGTTTATTACTTAGCCATGAAACCAATCTACATCTAAGAAAGAATGTACCACCACTTGTACATTTTTTGTCATCCACACAACCAACCCAAACTACATCTATGTAAGCACTCAATGTGAAATTAGTATCCTTTGGATACCACAAGCCATGATTTGGAGTTCCCTTCAAGAATCTAAATATCCTCTTCACTTCTGCAACATGTGACTCTCTAGGATCCTCTTGAAATTTGGCCACAAGACAAGTTGCATGTATGATATCCAGTCTAGTAGTAGTTATATATAGTAGTCCACCAATCATTGATCTGTACTTGCTCTGATCAGCCTTAGGGGATTCATCATTCTTTCTCAGCTTGCAACCAATAACCATAGGAGTACATACCAATTTGGAGTCTTCCATTCCAAAATTCTTCAACATCTCTTTTACATACTTTGATTGTGAAATAAATATACCTTTATTTTTTTGATTGATTTGTAACCCAAGGAAGAAATTCATCTCCCCAAACATAGACATCTCAAATTATTTCTACATCTCTTATGTAAACTTCTTGAACATAGCTTCATTTCCTCCAATAATTATGTCATCAACATACATAACTAAAATCAAGATTTGATATTTTTTAACTTTAAAGTAAATGTTACCTTTATTGAATTCTTGTTGTATCAAATTCTTATCCAACCTTGTATATCAAGCTTTGGTAGCTTGCTTCAATCCATACAATGTATTCTTCAATCTGCAGACCATCTTAGGTTTATTTGATAACTGAAATCCTTATGGTTGTTCCATGTATACTTCTTCCAACTCTCCATTCAAGAAAGCAGACATCACATCCATCTAATAAAATTTGAAATCCTTATGTCTTGAAAAAGCCAAAAACATCCTGCTAGCTTCCATTCTTGCCACCAGGGAAAATCTTCCTTCAAAATATATTCCTTCAACTTGTGAATATCCCTCACACACAAGCCTTGATTTTTTTCTTACCAATTACCCATTCTTATTCAGTTTGTTTCTGAACACCTACTTAGATCCAATTATGTTTTTGTTTGCAAGTCTTGATACAAGTTCCCAAGTCTAGTTTTTCTCAATCTGCAGTAGTTCTTCTTCCATAACATTCATCCAATGTTCATCTTTGCATGCCTCAATCACTATTTTAGGTTCAACTTCAAAAACTAACCACATATTTACCTCTTATTCAATAGATTTTTTTCTTGTTAGTACACTTTTGCTCTTGTCTCCAATTATTTGTTCTTCATAATGCTTTTTCTACACATACTTAGGGGTTATAGGAGTCTTTTTTGGAGCTTCTTCCTCTTCTTCAAATTGTACTTCATTTTCCTTAGCCTTCTCTTTTTCTCTACAATCAGGTTCATCTGATTCATATCCATCTATCACCACTGAGTTCCAAAAATATTCATCAAATTTGACACTTGCACTCTCAACAGTCTTTCTCACTCTTTTATTGTAGCAAGTGCTGGTAGGCTTTTCTTTTAACATAATATCCAAGGAAGATTCCTTCATCAAACCTTGCATCAAAAATTCCCAAATTTTCTTCATCTCTTCTGATATAAAATTTGCTTCCAAACACTTTAAGGTATTTAATAGTAGGTATCCTTCCATACCACAATTCATAGGGAGTCTTTGTGTTTTTTTCTTTTTATTGAGTATGTAAACAATGGTATACATTGCTTCTCTCCAGTATACTTCCAATAGGTTTTCCTCTTTCATCATAGTTCTTGTAGCTTGAATAGTTTTGTTTTTCCTTTCAACTACTCCATTTTTATGATGAGTCCTAAGGGCAGACAAGTGCCTCTTTATGCCATGATTCTCACAAAACATGTTAAATTCATTGAAGGTGAACTCCCCACTTTTGTTCATACCTCAAAAATTTGATCATCAAATCCATTTCATTCTCAACCATAACCTTAAATGCTTTAAATCTATCTAGGGATTCATTTTTTTCTTTAAGAAAAGTAACCCATTTCATTCTTGAATAATAATTAATAAAAATCATATCTTCCTAGGGGGAACAAGCCATGTTTTTTTAAGGGATAAATATGTTAGAACACCTATACCATGGTCTCAAAAAATACTCATTATGAGACATAGAGTCTCATGACTTATACCCTACTTCAGGTATGGTATTTTGAGCATATCACTTGCATGCAGCCTACTAGATATACCATGGAGGTACCATGGATATATCATCATTCATTTTTTCATCCTCTTAGGAGACCTCAGTAGTACAAAGATCTGTTGTATTGGTGCATCACTTTTGATTAGCTAGACATTGTGAACATTTTTTGGAGACCCTATAATACTTTGCAGCTCTAGGTAGGATCATCATGATAGCTAGCTAGTATTTAGCATGAATTATTATTTTTAAATTTTTATCATTATATAATAATTACATTCTATAATGATCAAGTGATGATACAATTCAATTTTATATAGGGAGTACCCATCCCTCGATCGACCTATCTCAATTTGACTTGCAATGAAACTAGGCCATTGGGCATCCCTCATCCTACCATCACGGATGTTCCATTTACTAACTAAAATAATGAGGAGTGAGATAGACATACTATGTCTAATACAAATGATATTGGATCGACTACTAGACATACAACAATTTGTGAAACATTGCAAGTCCAAATTATGTATTTCATGTAGACCACCCTACTGGTGATCTTGAGCGATGGACATGATATAGATAGGATCGTGAGGAGGAGAATGAGGATAATAAATAAGATGCAAGAGAATATGATGAGGAGGATGAGGAGGAGAAGCCAATTGCAAAATTTTTGGGTGGTTTAGAAGATCAGGGCAAGGCCATAGATTCCCTTGAGGAGAGACCTATGTCACATCCTCGTATATCACAAGGATATCCTTCTACACTGGAGAGACCACCTATATATGTGCATGAGGAGAGTATTAAAGAAATTTTCACTATTCCCTTAACCTCCCAAGTGAGTCTAGATGTAGCCACCATACTTGCATGTTGAGATATCCATTGGTGAGTTGGAAATCTAGGTTATATAATATATTATGTTGTCACTTTGCTTTATATTATACTAGATGCTATGATTTTAAGTTTAAGATATGATTTTATATGGTGTAGTTATCTGAGGTTATTCTATGTTTGTCTCTATTTTTTAGTTGGTACTTGAGATTGGCTTGACTTTGTAGGTCTAGCAATATTAGATATAGTTCCTAATATGTACCCACATTGACTAGTGCGAACTAAGGATAAGCCACTACAGAGTGTGAGGTGTCGTGTGAGGATATTTGAGACTATAACATGACTTAAAGGACTATACATAAGGATTTGAGAGCTACCTAAGGAGTTTAAAGTTAAGACATCTCAAGCTCCTATAGAGAGCGAGATGCATGGCTATCTAGGAGAGGAGCCAAGTAGGGTATGGGTAGAGAGATATTGGCTTCATGAGAAGCACATATCTACACTTGAGGCTAATTTCAATATTATATGTCAGCTCAGAGTTGTACTAGCATGTAGTAGCTTTAGGAGCCACACATGATCTACTGTCTCATATCAACCACCACCACTAGGCCTAGAGGAGTGTAGTAGCCATAGGCCTATAGGTTGATTATATTTTTTATGATATGATACACCACATTTTGTTAGAGTGGTGATGTGATGATGTATATAAACACTATGATACATATATATGAGCATATTTTATGTAGTTTTTCCTCTTGATTATTTTTAATGCTACATGTTATATTATGCATTACATTTCCATATATTGAAAATTGAATGCAATTGTGATCAATTAAACAATCCAAGTTAGATTATTTCATAAATGCTACAATGATCTAATTTACATATGTAAATGAATTATGTGATATAACTAAACGACTAAATGTAATTGTCTAATTATATGCTACATTTTTTATCTAAGTGTACACATATTAAACTAGATGCAACTATGATCTAATTTGGAAACATTAAATGTTATAATGATTTTATTTAATTTTCAAACAATTTATTGAATAGCATGCATAGTAAGTAATTCAAATTATGAAAATAACCTTGAGGACTCAAGACACACAATTTTTTTCATGAATGAAGTAATACGAGACTAAATAGAAAAAGAAAATCCATCTATTCTAATCAACATTCTTTAAAGTACAATATATTATTTAAATAATTAAGCATAAAAAATGCACAAATTCTTATCGTGGTATATGCAGGATCATGATGGGCCAAAAAGCAATATGATGGGTATGTGGTGACATTTTTTACCCAAAAGTGATGAAACAAAAAGGGTTTTTAAAGGAGATTCTCAATTTCCACCAATATAAATTATGCTTTACTTTGAATTTAATAAGTAATTATTATTCATTTTCTATTTGAATTATGACTAAAGTCCTAATTGATAGGCTAATTGAAAAACATCTATAGCTTTGAAATAGTATCACATTTTTTGAATCTAAAACATGTGTAGATCCTATGCTTCACATACTATAAGATTAAAAAAAAAAATGAATTTCATGAAGTTTTGACCAAGCTAATGTGGTTAGGCATATGAGTTTTATAGTTTTTAAAATTTGTAATAAAAATTCATAATTAATTATTTACTAGGAAAAAAATTACAAAAAATATGCATCACATCAGGGCATGAGTCCTCTACTTATGTCTAAAATATTATAAAAAAATATTATCATTTTATTGTGGTTAGGGTGGTCAGGACACCTACTTCTTATTTTTCCCTAAAATTTAAGTACCCATTGAAATTTCAAATTTTCACCAAATAGATTTTTTTTTTTTAAACAAACCTAGTAGTTTAGAAACTACATTCAATTTTATATAGATTGTATTCTTACATTTTTTGAAATAATATAGATAACTTATTCAAATTTTTTATGTCAAGTTGCCTAACTCTAACTTTTATTTTTTGCCACTTAAGGGGCTATTTTTCCATGATGATCACACATAACCATCATTAATAGGTTCCTTCAAAGGCATACCATGTTTTGTGGAAAGTTTGTATGCTCCTAACCCATAATCTTGATCAATGATATGAGTTCCTAACCATTTTAGACTAAACTTTCCCTTTTCTCCTAGTACAACATTTACATTACATTTATGCAAGCATATAACACCAAGTCAACTTTCTTAAATAAATGGTGAATAACATCATCATTGTATTTGTATTGAATACCGTTTTACTAGCCTTGAAGATGTTTGTGAGTGTGTACATGTTGTTCATTGAGTAGTTCAATTTGTTGAAGCCACTGTTCTCTATAAGAATTATCAACTATAATGGTATTGAGATAAATATGTAATGAAGGAATTCTAACTCTAAAGGCATAAAAAAATCACTACCATAGAAAAGGTTGTACAAAGTATTACCCATAGCCATAAAAACACTCATGTGATAAGCCCATAATGCATAAGAAAGTTGAGTATACCAATATTTACGATTTTGTTAAAACTTTCTATAAAGTTTTCCAACTATTTTATCTATTTCTTCTATTTTTTCATTCGATTGAGGATAATATGGTGTATAAAAATGGTATTCTATATGAAACTTTCCAAGAACTTATTTAATTATTTAATATTAAATGGTGTACCGTTATATGAAATTAAAGAAAAAGGACTATCAAATATTCATACAATGCTATCCAATTCAAAATGACAAATAAACTCAACTATCATGGAATGAAGCGAGGCTGCTTCGACCCATTTCATGAAGTAATCTATAGTTGTAATAAAGAATGTGTATCCTAGAGATGACAAAGGAGAAATATTACCAATTAGATCCAAGATCCACACAAGATAATGTAGTAAGATGCAAACCTCAATCATAAAATCCCAACAACATAAGATTCAACTCAAAAATTGTTTGAAATAACACAAAAATCTGCAAACAGTTTGATTCATTAACTATTAAACTATTCTTTGTATTACATGGAAATCATTACCAAAATGAAAATACATCATATATAGCCATATGGGCTGTTGGAAAACCTTAAAAATCAGATATTGAGGCCTGATACAATATAAAATAACAGCCACAAATCATAACTCTTCAATCCACCTTCTTGTAGCATCAACCCCTTAATCCTGCAATCTTCAATTGAGATCCACTGAAGCAATGAACTTCCAATCTTCAAAATTTCTTGCTGCTGTTAAAAAACTCTCAAACCTACAATAATTTTTTTTTTATGGACATATTCATCACATAGTAATCCCTTTTGAGTCACTTCTACCCAAATCCCTATAGAAATTAGCTTCTCTCACAATTCCTGTTGAGTGACTAGTTCCAAAATTGTCAAGTCTTCCCTTTTATGCTAAATCTCCATTTTTTTTTCTGTAGCTTCCATTTGAAACGTCCCAACATGATAAAAATGTCATTAATAACACTAAAATAAAATAATAAATGCTAGAAATCATTATCAAATCCACCTCCTTGAAATTGCCAAGAATAACAAACTTGCAAGATTCTAACTCCTAGAAAATAGGGACCCAATTAGAAAAGTAACTTCCAACTCAACTTGGGCACTCAAGATCTCCATTATTACAATTTAGGAGGATTTAATTGAGTTTTAAATTTTTTAAACTCCCCCAAAAATCCATTCCAAGATTGTATGTTTAAATCTCAAGTTCAACACTGCCAGCTAGACTATCTCCACTCCAAAATTTAGCAATATTAAAATAAAAGACCAATTATTGGCATAATATTTTAATTGATTACTCCAACAAAATAATTATAAAACCTTAGGAAAATATAAAATTATAATGTTTATTTTTGTTTGATGTTGATTGCCTATGCACCCGGATGCTCCTGCATCAAACACGCTGAGTAAATTGAATTTTGTGAGTATGACTCACAAAATGGAGTTGAGTAGTAGGACTACCCTTTCAAGTTGTAAAGAACCTACAACAAACTCCATCACTATAACAAGTCATCTTCCATATTTTCTTCTAGCATCTACCAGGGTCATTTTGCATCCTTCTCTACCTATTGTATCTTCTTCTCTCCTTCACCCTTGTGGGACTAAACCCACTATAATAATCTAACCACCTCCACCAATATTAATTCACCTCTTGACCTTCATAGATTTCATTCATCTCTACAATATTCAAATCAGATTTACTTTCATCTTCATAAAATTCAAGAAAATAAGGCATTGCCTTAGCTGCTACAACTTCCTTTTCACCTTTATCTACAATCAATGCAAGCCATTCACTTTCAATTGCTGAAATTTTTTCTTTTACCTCATCCTTTTGCATGATGATCTCATCTTCAATGTCACATACTTGAAATTATTCTACACCTTCTCTTTTACCTATAAACAAAACAATGTTAGCATAATCATAGGACCTTTCTTCTCCCATCCGCATCTTCTTTATCTCCTTATCACATTCATCTGACTCTTTCCCTTCAAACAAGATATCAATATTTCTCATAGCCTCTTTGAGTAGGAGATATTCTTCATCTTCACCAAATTCTTCATCAAATATAGGACCCTCAAATTCCATCATCTCAACTTCTACTTCCTCATTTACCTCATTTTTTCCTTCATTCTCCATTGTAACATCTTTATCCTCTTCAACTGCTGCAATTTTATATTCATCTCCATTCTTTGCTGAAACTTCTTTCATATCATCTTTCATGCCTTCCAAAACACATGTCTCATTAGCTTTAGATTCAAAAATTTCTTCCTACTCATCCTCTTCTTCTTTCTCAGTGTCACATGCATGACACTCTGCTTCATTTTCTTTCTTTCCTTCATTCAAAATATCATTAAAATGATAAATAGAATTACCATCACCTATTTTATGATTAATTTTTCTTCTACTTTCTAACTCTGTTGCAATTTCTTCCACTTTCAACTCTCAAAATTCTCTCACCCTATCCTTCCTAAGTCTTTCTCTAATTTCCTCAAGTCTAGGAATTGTCAAAATCCATCCAATAATAAAATTCCTTTTTATAATTCTCTTTTCCATAATCAAGGATTCACAAAGCCTCAATAACAAAATTTTCAAAACACTCTAAGTTGCATATACACATGAAACAAATCTCTCACACAATCCAACCCTCAGGTCCTAGTACAAACTTCCTCCAATCTGCGCTTCTACCTGCACACTCAAAAAAAATAGCTCTAATACCACTAATGTATTAAGATCCAAACATCAATCATAAACTCCCGACAACATAAGATTCAACTAAAAAAAAAATTTAAATAACACAAAAATCTAGAAATAGTTTGATTCATTAACTATTAAACTATTCTTCGTATTACATGGAAATCATTACCAAAATGAAAATACATCATATACAGCCATATGGGCTGTTGGAAAACCTAAAAAATTAGATATTGAGGTCTGATACAATATAAAATAACAGCCAAAAATCATAACTCTTCAATCCACCTTCTTCTTGTAGCATCAACCCCTTAAACCTGCAATCTTCAATTGAGAACCACTGAAGCAATGAACTTGCAATCTTCAAAATTTCTTGCTGTTGTACAAACAATATCAAACCTGAAATAAAAAAAAAATTGATGGAAATATTCATCACATACTAATCCCTTCTGAGTCACTTCTACCCAAATCCATGTAGAAATCAGCTTCTCTCACAATTCCTGTTGAGTGACTAGTTCAAAAAATTGTCAAGTCTTCCCTTTTATGCTAAATCTCCATTTTTTTCTATAGTTTCCATTTGAAATGTCCCAAAGTGATAAAAATGTTATTAATAACATTAAAATAAAATAATAAATGCTAAAAAGCAATATCAAATCCACCTCCTTGAAATTTCCAAGAATAACAAACTTGCAAGATTCAAACTCCTAGAAAATAGGGGCCCAATTAAAAAAGTAACTGCCAACTCAACTTGGGCACTCAAGATCTACATTATTAAAATTTAGGAGGATTTAATTGAGTTTTAAAAATTTTTAACTCCCCCAAAAATCCATTCCAATATTGTTTTTTTAAAGCTCAAGTTCAACACTGCCACCTAGACTATCTCCACTCCAAAATTTAGCAATATTAGAATAAAAGACCAATTATTTATTACAATTTTTGGCCTAATATTTTAATTTATTACTCCAACTAAATAATTATCAAACATTAGGAAAGTATAAAATTAGAAAATTTATTTTTGTTTGATGCCCTGTGCACCTAGATGCTCCTGCATCACAAGAAATGGCCAAATAGCAACTTGGGCACAAAGTTCATGTGTAGGAGCATGAATCAAATTGTTATGTTGTTGAAACTTACAAAATTTATAAACAAAGTCCAATGAATATTGTTCCATATTTTTCCACTAATATCCAACTTGAATTAACTTTTGAACCAAAGATCGACCAGCAAAGTGTCCCCCAAAAGCACTTGAATGAGCTTCCTCAAGGACCATAGGGATCTCTTATTTGCTAAGGTAATGAAAAATGATACCACTATAATCCCATCCATATAACATATTAGACAAAATTATATATTGTGCTACAATTTTCTAATATGATCCCGAGTATTTTTCATATTTGTTTCAAGAAAAATAATTTTATATAAATATTGAAATAAGTGTAAATACCATTCATCATATGTATATCCATGACATATTATATCCTATTTTATGTTCTCATATATTGATGGTGATGTGAGATTATAGATAGTAAGCTTAAAATCCATAGAATAATCATTGATGGATATAAGGGAAGCCATGCTTTCTATTACATCCACATGCCAATTATCCTTTCATGGACTACTGTCTATATAATGAAAGGTAAAATATTTTAATATTATCAATACCAAATCACGATACTAGAATAATTTTTCTTGTTTCACTTGATACAATCCATTAATTTATTTTAAATTAGTTGGGAATCCCCAATTACATGAAGATGTTGAATATTAAGAGATGATACCACATGCAAATAAATATGAGCTTTATATTCCTATATTTTTTGATGTTATTTATGTAGATAAAATTTATATGGTAAGATAAGGGAACTGGCTTACCTAAAGGAGATAATAATATTACCTCAGCACCAAAGCTAGTTCAACACATAGGACCATCAAAATATAAATCACATGTTTCATCTTCCTCTAATGTTAAAATATATTCATTGGGAAATGAGTCTTGGTTTGGTAGGGCTAATGGTGAAGGAGCTTCACCTAGATGTTTGATCAATGCTTGACCCTTAATTATCTTTTGAGAGACAAATCTAAGATTAAAATCTGTTAATAACATCACCCATTTAGCTAAAAATCCTGATAAATCAATTTTGGTGAAAAAATGTTTTAATGGATCAAATTTAATGACAACATGCGCCTCAACATTCAACAAATAATGTCTTAATTTCTTGGTAGAAAAATAAAATCTAAATATTGTTTTTCTATTATTGTATATCGTGTTTCATACTTGATTCATGTTCAACTAATATAGTAAGCATAATGTTCTTTACCATTCACATATTGTTGTTCTAATTATGCAATAAGAGCATTAGATGAACTAGAAGTGTACAGAATAAAGGGGCATCCTAATGTTGTTGATTGCAAAATAGGAGGATTAGCCAAATACTATTTTAATTTCTAAGCGATTTTTGACAATCTTTGTTCCATCTAAATTGGGATTCTTACTTAAGAAAGTGACTAAAGGGAAGAGTCTAATCCACCAATGATGCCACAAATTGATTGATAAATTAAAACTTTCCTTGTAATATTTATACTTGAGAATTTTTTTTAGGATTTGGCATGTTTATTATACCATCAATTCTATTTGTTCCCACCTCAATACATCTAGTGACATGATTAAGCCTAATAGTTTTCCACTATCCACACCTAAGACACACTTTTGGGGGTTTATTCGTATATTGTACTTATGAATTCACACAAAGATTTTATGGATGATTTTCACATGATCTTGATGTGTTATATATTTAGCTAGGATATCATCGACATAATCCTCTATAATTTTATGTATAAAATCATGAAATATTAATTTATCTAGCTCTTTGATATGTTTCTACAACATTTTTAATCCAAATGGCATGACAACCTAAAAAAAATTTCCCCATAGTGTAATATATGTTATTTTATATTGTTCTTAAGGGTTAATCAAGATTTAATTATATCCAAAAAAATCCATCCATAAATTATAATAAAGCATGTCTTTTGTTTGAGTCAATAATCATATCTATGTTTGGAATGGAAAAATTGTCTTTCAAAGGTGCTTTATTAAGGTCACAAAAATCCATGCACATTCAAATATGATTATCCAATTTTTGTGACAACCACTATGTTTGGTATCTAAGGTGAATGGTAAATAGGGTGGATGAATCTACCTTGTAAAAGGTTTTTAGTCTTATACTTAACCAAAAATTCCATCTTATGGTTCATTTTACAAATCTTTTGTGTCACAGGTTTAGCATCATCTTCTAATAGAATATTATTAATAACTACCTTAGGGTCTATGCCAAGAATATTTGAATAAGAGAATTAAAATAATTTAGTAAAGTCATATAATAATTCAATATGCTCTTGTTGTTCATTGGAATTTAAAAATTTTCCTATTAAGATTACTTTCTCTTCATTGGATGGGTCATTGAGACATTGACAGTATCTCCTATAAGTAGTGTACTATGATCTAGAATGTTAAGGAATTCTTGAGGTGTGTCTTGAGAATCAACTATATCATCTAATAAACTGTCTTATTTCCTAAAGTATGCTTTAGTATAGAAACAATTGGGAAATATATGATCATGATGATAAGTGGGAAAATTGTCATATACTCGCAGAAAATCCACCAAGGACTTATCATTTTGAAATATATCCAAGGGCATGTTTTCACTTTTTTCACTTATAAATTTAGGATAAATTAATTCAAGGGACACCTTACGGGGGTATTGTGTGATTTTTTTGACATAAATTGAAGGTCTTTGTGAATCTTTTGTAGATTTCAAAGGATGATAACCGAGACCATTTTTTGTCTCCTGCATATTTAATTCTATAGGGACTCTAATACCTTGTTCTCTTATACCACTCTTATACCACATCCCTTACCATTATATCCCTATTGTGAAAATATTTTATACCATCTTCCATAAATAGATTCTAAATTTCTTTTGAGGATGGTGGTTTTTATAATCATTCACCTCATATTTGGATTTGGATGTATAATCGGTATCATCTTTATTGTGATAAGTTGAAAAATTAGATGTTTGAGGAGGATCTATGATATACTATTTAGATGATATCATGGTTTCTTTCTCTTTTTCAAATGCAAAAGATGAGATTTTATATTCTCCTATATAATGGTGGGTATAAAATCTAATGATCCACAATCATCATCTAGGATTTTTATCGTGGGTGAGATACATTCATATATATCTTCAACATTTATAGGTTCAACCTTTAATGATAGGATTAATGTGTTAAAGGGTTGTTTTTTCCCCATTTTAGTTTCCAAGAAATTCTCAGATTTAGGATTATCTTTTATCATGTAAACTTTGTTGTTTTATGTGTATCTCATGAGGTGGTGAAGATTTGAAGGAACCACTCCTGTGGCATGGATCCATGGTCTTACTAGAATAATATTATAGGATAGAGAATCAAGCATGACATGAATAATGGTAGGTAACACAATAAGACCTACTTTGATAGGTAATGCAATTTTTACTAATGGTTGTCTACCCACATTATCAAAACCACAAATAGATAAATCATCAAGTTGAATAAGAGGCTTTTCCACATGAAACTTGTTTAAAAGGTCAATACTACAAATGTTAAGACCTGGCCCATTATCAAAAAGGGTACACCTAATACCATATCTACTAATAAAAACCTTTATCATCACTTGGCATCATTTTTCTTTTGAATTTCAATAGGGGGTAATTCACTTTGATAAAAGACAATATCCAAATTCTTTGAATTCATACCCTCAAGAAAAGATGCTAAATCATTTAGTTTAGCATAAGGATGCATGAAAACATTTTGTAAGGCCTCTTGAAGAATGTTATGTTAAATAGGTGAGTTTTGAATCAATCCCACAATGAAATATTCGCAGGAGTGACATGAATCTGCTCCCCAAGATCATACTCCCTACCATTATTTTGAGGCCAAAAAGTGTAGTAGGGGGAATAGGTTGTGGGAAAGGTATCAACAAAGGAATAAGTAGCATCCATTCTAGTTGCTTATTATTTTGTGTGTTATATGTATGAATGATGGCATGATATTCTTCTTGTTGTGATATATTTTGTTGCATGTGATTATGTTCAATTAATTGTATTGCAAAATTTAAGATATAACCAAGGGTTTGTTTATTTATGGTGGTGCAAGGATAAGAACAAGTTTATTTTGTGGTTGAGGTTGATTTGAAGGTGGGTAAATAGCTAATTGAGGTGTAATCACATTGATTTTTCTTTGACATGTTGAAACATTAAAAGCCTTAGTGGAAAATTTAGGTGAGATGAAGTCTTTAAGGGCATCATATAACATATCAAAACCATCAATATTAAAAGACTTATTATATTTGTAACACACTTGCAAAAAGAGAGTTTGCATGATTAGATTGTACTTTCTTCAAGAGATTAATTAGAACATTAATTATGAACTTCAATTTATGTTTATGTTTTTCAATGTTAATCCTAATCAAACACAACTTCATAGATCTATTATAGGCATAGATTTGAGAAAAAGAGTTCATACTTGCACATGATACACATATAATAGTTTTCACCTAACATATGATCAATACTGAGTAGGTCAAGGGCATGGCATGCCCCAGACCATGTTTATAGTTGTCTAAATTCTAAATTATATGATAATAGTGATAGGTATAGAGGTTTGAGATAGGTACATTCTACATCTAAAATTGAAAATTCTACTATTTTGTCCAATTTTATAAAATATGAATTAATGCAATGAATTAGGGTTTCCAAATTTTACAAAAATAATATTATTTTGACCAAATCATGCACTAATTTAGAAAATTTATCAAATTCTCCTATAGATCAAGTGTATATCAAAACCAAAAAGGAAGCAAGGTTTTCAGTAATTACAAATTTATGAAAATAACTTTTCTTTTCAAATGCAAACATGTTTTTTCACAAACAAAAAGTGATTTAATTTCTAAAATTTATTTTAAAAATTAACCAATAATTTAGATTTATAGAATTTTAAACATAAATGAGAAGATTTATTTAGTATAGGATATGTTGGTTTTAGCAAATTTTTTCCTTGAAAAAGGGATACTAGACCTAGTATGTAGGTCATTAAGATCAATCATTCTTGAAAGGAACATTAGAAGCCAAACCAAAAAGGGTATGAGATTAGCTAAGAACCTAAAAGGAGAGTGAACATGTCATGGATTTGGTTCTTTTATTGCTTTGAAAATTGATTTAATTTAATGTAGATTAATTGATTTAATTTGGCTATGTAACCTAATTTGAAAACACAAATTTTTCACATTAACAAATCTAAAAATTCAAAAACAGAGAACAACTCTAAGGAGGGTGGAATTTTGTGCACCTATGAAATAAATTTGAGGCTAAAATGATTGGTCAATAGAATGGGATGCCCTAGATTGGATTCCTAATTTTTTGGATCTGATTTCACAAGCCTTTAACTCTTGGTATCCACTCTACAATCCTAATATATAGTTTTGTATAGTCAAATATGAACCTACTAAATCATAGGAAAGAGGGAAAAGGTGGTGGCTCTATAGGAGTTTGCCTAAGTCAAACCCTCATTTTGGTATTTCTACCTCCATGAATAGTTGATTGATTGACTGGTAAAAATTTTGTGCTCTTAACCTTGAGTTCATCTAAGGTTACAATGAGAAAAATGCTAAAAATGTGACTCAAATTTGTTAGATAAGGATTCCTAAATGACACAAATGAGATCAACCCAAAAGAAATTCAAATACTCTTAGGAAAATCTAAAATGTAGCAATATCTTGCTTAGGGCAACACGCAGATCAAATTCTAAAGATGAGAACACTCTAAAAATAAGTCATTAGGTGATTGAAAGAAGCCAAATCTATCTTCAAAACCTAGATTCAATCATGTTCTTCCATTGGCATGAAACTCCAATCATTGTATCAACTTGGTTAATTTTAAAATTCTTCTTAAAAACTTATAAAAATAGATGTATTTTGGTAGAGTCTTGTTATATACTTATGATTTCTTTTCCCTAATTTGAAATAATGGCTCATGTTTATACAATGAAACTTAGAATAAATTAAATTGTAGGTTGACTCATTTAATTTTAATTTTTAGGATTAATTTACTGCCAAGTCTCAAATTTGAAATTACATATCCGAAATTAGAGACTAAAAAAAATGGGAAATTAATTTTGTCGAGAAAAATACTTAGACTAGGGTGTAAGTGCCCCTATCCATATCTTTCACACTCAACAAAACTTAATTTTTGTATTTAGGGTTTGATATTATTAGAACTTTCCCAACATAAGAGCACTTATTAGGGCCATTTTAATATTGTTTAATTGATAAGACATTTTATAATGTAGTACTAACATATTCTCCTAGGTTGATAGGAGGAATTAGGGGTAGAGGATGTCTAAAATGCATAAATAGATAGGTTACTAAAGAAAGTTCCAAATAAAATGTGAAATTGTACTTTTTCCTTAAAGGTAGTATAATTTTTGATGCTACACTACATCTATATACATGCCACCAAAATGAAAGAATCATTGAGGAAACTATTGTAGAGGAACGATAATACATAGAATCAATAGGCCAAAAACTAATATACAAAGGTTCAAAAATATAAAAATTAGTGGCATCATAGAAGTAATGGCTATTCATTGAAGAAAGGATAATTTACTATTATAAGGAATGAAATCAATAGGTGTAGAAGATAATGGATAAAGGGTGTGAACTAGGTATTGCTAGACTAAAACCATCACAAAGATCAATGGTGGATGGTTTGATGATTTATCATGGCATCATATTTATAATGACTTATGATAGTCATAATATATGGTTTATCCTCATGTTTAGGGGATGAGCCATGCCAAGGAGGGATGATATTTTGTGTACCTATTGATACAATATTATAATTTATTTAGGTGGATAGAGATTCCAACATGTGGCATATATCCCTTAAGTTAGGTATATTAGGTCATAAATTATATTAGGTAATTAGGAGGCCTACAAGTGTTTAGTTTCTTACTCCTCCATTATGTTATTAAGAGGAGGTCTAAATAAGGGAGCTTAATTTCATTGCGATGGTATGTGATAAGTGTTGATAAAATTGATAGTATATAAATAGAAAAAATGAAACAAAATGAAGAACACACTAATTTATGTAGAAAATGTAATAATGTACAAAGGAAAACCCAAAGGAAAAGGTCTCACAATTTTATTAATCTCATGAATAAATTCACTATTATAATAGTATACAATATATATGTAAAAAAACATGACTGACTAAACCATAAAAATATAAGAACTTTTAAATCCTATTCAAAGAATAATTTCAAAAAATATAAAGTATGATTAATACAACTACATGTCTTGATTGGAGGTAAAAAATGGGTTTTGAAGGGGCCCAAAACCCTTTACAAAATAAGGTAGCTGATAAAACAAGATAACAACATTACGTAGCAATCAGCCCAACAGTAGCGAACCAACAACCAAAAAGTAGCTGATACAACTACATGTCATACACATGTAGTATAAACAATAAAGTCCAAGAAAAAATTGGCACTCATCATTGAATCTGAATTAATGCTATATAAAAAAACCAACTTCATGTACCATCAATAAGTATGTTATTCTATTTGGGATATAATCGCACCCACCTCCCTGTAGGTGCCCAAAAACCACTTAGAAATGAGCTAATGGGTGGAAAAGGAGAGGTTATATTGTTGTAAGAAACTCACACAACCTCTACAGAGGTCTCAAAATGTGATGTAGGTCAAAAAAATGTTTTTGACGCATAAAATAAGTTGCAAAGGAAATAAATATGTTGTTAAAAATAGACTATTGTTGTGGGTAGTTGTAGCGATGGCTGTAGGTGGTTGTTCATAATTTCAGCAACAAAAAGTACTCTAAACTTATAAATAGAAGTTCATAATTTCAAAACAACAACTCATAACACATATACTAATAACCAGATTCACATAGACAATAGTTATAAAAGAGGAAGATATTATATTAAATTTTAAAAGTTCAAATTTTTACAAACTTTTACATGCATTTACATAGTAGCTCTAAAACAAAATTCACTTTGTTTTTCCTCCTTGTTCCTCTTTATCTACCATGATTCTCCAACTATCCTCTACTACTCTCTATTGTTCCTTCTTGAACTATCTTCTCTGTTGTCTCCCTTTTGTCTCTTCTATTCTTCTTTACTCATAGTTGTTCTAACCTCCTTTTCCCCTGTTCTCTCTATTTTATCCTCTCTTTTTGTTGTTCTATTCTTCTCTCCAAAAAATTATGGAAACCCCAAAAATCCCACCTAAATAGCTGCAACACCCAAATTTTATCATTAATTTCGCTAACTATCTATTTTTGAGTTCAAAATTTCCCACTCATATTTTTCCTTTATCATTTTATTATTGCTATTGCTCATTAAATGAGCATACGAGTAGGTATTGTTGTCCTCAAAGCAAACAAAAAAATAAAAAATTTAAATTGAAAACATCAGTGGCATAGTACGATGGAAGTGGAGGTAGATAAAACTCAAATAAAATATTTAAATTCCATTGCATCAAACTATTGAGCTAGAAAATTTGTGAGCCACTGCTGACTATGAAAAACTTTGTATTGCTACAAGTTAAAGGTCTTGTTGTTGTAGACCGACAACTCTATCTTCTTGTGCTAACTAGAGTGAATCCAAGTCTTTTGTGTTTATCTGCATCACATACTCCACTAGTCTACCCTTCCATTTCACTAAATACTCACTATACTCCTTGACCCTTGTCTTCCTAACCACTCTAGAGTCCAAAATATATTCAATTTCCTCTTGTGCTTTCTTGGCTAGTTGCTCCAATTTTTCAAGTAATTTTTTCTCTTTTACTTTATGTTGTGATGCCTCTCCCTCATGGTAAGTATATAAATCAGAAAAATTAAAAAATGGAGATATTTCCAAACCTTTAGATAGCTCCATTTCATACACATTTGGTGGAATTTTTTTGATAATTGTGCATGGTCCAATATTCTTCCACTTGAGCTTGTTGTAGGCATGGCTAGGATATATTTCCTTTCATAAATGTGCCAATACCATATCTCCCAATTCAAAATTATTTTCTCTCATCTTCAAATCAGCTTTCTCTTTATACTGTTAGCTACTCCAACTGAGTTTTTCTCTTACTTATTGGTGTAAATATTGCATTTGGAAAACTTTTATCCTTCAACACTTCTCTTATATCCCTCAGTATTTGGAAGCTCCCTTAGTTCTGAAATAACTCTAGTACTAGATAACCATATACAATTTGAAATAGATTCTTACCTATAATTTTGTTGACTGAGTCATTATATGAAAACTCATCTCGATGCAATACTAAATCCCATCTCTTAGGCTTGTCATCAATTAAAAATCTTAGAAAATTCCCTATGCTTTGATTAACGAATTCAATCTACCCATTCATTTGAAGATGATATGAAAAACTAAACTTTAAATCAGTCCCTAGAATTTCTTCCAAAGTATACTATAAAAATATCTTACAAACTTAGTATCATGGTTTGAAACTATAATTTTTGGTAAACCATGCAATCTAACAACCTTTGTGAAGAATAAATTTTCTACATGTGTTGCATCATCTATCTTCTTGCATGCTATAAAGTGAGCCCTTTTAAAAAATATATCAATAACCACAAAAATAGAATCCATACCTTCATGTGTTCTTGGTAGTCGAAGCACAAAATCCATGCTTACATCTTCCCATGGCTTCTCTGGTATGGGTAATGGATGATATAGGCCTATATTTTCACTCCCTCCTTTGGCATATTGACAAAAATTTCATCCTTGCACAAATTTTCTAATTTTCAAAATCCATGTAGAGAATAAACTCCTTTGGAAGCAAATAATGATGCCACTTATTTAAAGCTTAAATAATAGCATAGAATTCTTGGTCATAAGTTGAATACCTCTTCTTGGAATCATTAAGCTTCTCACTAAAATATGCAATAGGTTTGTCCTCTTGGCATAAAATCGCTCCTATGGTTGTCCCACTCACATCAAAATCCACTTGAAACACCTTTTCAAAATAGGGCAGTGCTAATATCGGTTCCTCAGTAATGTTCTTCAAAATCTCAAAAATTCTATCTATTGTTGTTGTCCACTTAAACTCTTTCTTATCCCTCCTTATAGTTTTAGTTATGGGTGCACATATCCCACTAAAATTTTGAATAAATTTGTGACAAAAACTTGCTAAACCATAAAAAATTCTAACATCATGTACACTCCTAGGTGTTGGCCATTCAATAATAGCATGTACCTTTTTTGGATCCATTGGTAGCCCTTATTATAAGATAACATATCCCAAATCAAGCAATTTCTCTTTCACTATTTTTAAATTCACTAATAAACTTTCTTCTTTGAGCCTTTGTAAGAATTTTCTAATGTGTTACAAATGCTCTTGTTTGTTGCTACTAAAAATCAGAATATCATTAAGATAAACAATCACAAACATCACTAAAAATGGTTTTTTCACTTCATTCATTAACCTTATAAATGTGTTGGGTGCATTTTTTAAACCAAAGGGTATTACTAACCACTCATGCAATTCCTCTTTAGCCTTAAAAGTAGTTTTCCACTCATTACCCTCCCTTATCCTAATTTGGTGATACCCACTCTTTAAATCAATTTTGGTAAAATACCTAGCCTTTCCCAAATAGTCCATGAGATCATCCATTCTTGCTAAAGGAAAATGATAACTTATTGTTATTTTATTGATTTCTCTTGATTCTATACACATTCTCCATTCACCATCCTTCTTTGGTGCTAACATAGCTGGTACCACACATGGGCTAAGGATTTCTCTAACTAGTCCTCTTTCTAATAGTTGTTGCACTTTCTTGTTTACCTCTTCATTTTATGTAGGTATCAACATACAAGTATCCTTGTTGGGTAAATTTTCACCCAAAATCAAATCAATATGATGGTTGATGCTCCTCATAGGTGGTAGTCCTTCCCATAATTATTTGGACACAATTTCATCAAATTATTCAAGCAACTTCTTTACTTCTAAAGGAATTTCATTTTTGTGATTTGTTCCATCTACTTGTAGCTCCTTGGGAAAAATTGAAAAACATATTTTTTCTCCCTTAATCTCTTTCAAAAATTGTTTCCATGTCACTAGCAGCTTTCTTAGACCACTTTCTACCTCTTCTTCCTTGGTTACCAATGGTGTAAGAGTGTTTTTTCTCTTACATTATGGTTTTCCTTCCTACAACACTTCCATGGCCTCTCTAAGAGTAAGTGACATACATCCATAGGCATGATACCACACCAAACCTCATCTTCATAAGTGCCTAATAAAAAATTAACTAGGCATTTCTAATCAACCACTTGACTTGGTGCCCTTTTTGCAACCATGAAACCTTGTAACTTGGCGTAGGGTGAGTTGTCCTTTCTAACCCCAAAATTTCCACCATTTCAATTGAAACTAAATTATTAGTGTTGCCACTATCTATTATGAGTTTGCAATATTTTCCACCTAACTTACATATTGTCCTAAAAACACTTTTTCTTTGGACAGGTTCATGTTCTCTTTTGGTTTGTTTTAGCAGTTCCTCTTTATCATAAGTGCTTCTCCTCTCTCAAGTTCATCTGGTTGAATCATAGACCCTATAGATTTGGTATCCCCCTTTTCTATGTATGCACTTGTTGCCCCTGTTCTCTTTGATCCTTCTAGTCTATGTTGTGGGAATTCATAAAATCTATGGCTTGACTATCCACAAGAAGAAAATGTGCATTGAAAGCCTCTACCTTGGCCTCTTGCATATCAACCTCTACCTCTCATTAGGTAGGGTCTTGATCTTGTTTCATCTTTCTCCTTTTGAATTTTTGAAGCATTGGTCCTCCTTACCATGGATGTATCTTTTTTTTTGTTGTACTTTACCTTTGCTAAATCCACCTCTACCTTTGCTCCTTACTTTCTTTCCAATTTCTCATCTTCCTTTAGAGCTATTGATATGCTTCTTCCACATTTTGTAGTCTTATCATACTTACTTCATATTAGATATTCAACCTCAATACATTAACATATCTTGCTACCATTTCATGGTCTAATTCATAATGGCTAGATCTAATAGAAATTTTATTTAAAACACCTCTATATATGCTTTCACACATAACTCTCTTTGTCTTAGATTCTGCAATTTCTTGAGAAGTTCAAGCTGATAATCACCAAGTAGAAATTTAGTCTTCATCTTTCTTACCATTTGATCCCATCATGTAATCTTATCTCTATCATTTATTTTTCTCTCAACCTACACCTCTTTCCACTAGAGTGTTGCATGACCTTTCAACCTTGAGAAATCTTCACTCTTCTAGGGTCCTCTACTTCATCATATTTGAAAAGTATTCCTCCATCTCTGTTATCCAATCAATTAATTCATTTTTCTCTAAAATTCTTGAGAAGCTTAGTAATTCTACCCTTGTTCCTTTCCCAATGTTGGAAATAGCTTTTATAAGCCTTATTTCACTTGCATCCACATCTCCATCTGCATTTTCACCTTATTTTGTAGCTATATCTACTCCTTCATCATATTCACTATCACTATCTTCATGTGATCTTCCTCTTCTCATTCCACCTTCTAATGCATTCATTCTTTCTTGCATTCCCCTCAAATTTTCTAACACCTCATCTATTCTTCCTACTACTTTTGTAGCTACAACCTCTACTATCCTTCTCCCTGGTGGCATATTTTTGCTCCAAATATCCTTCTTTCTACAATATCCCTTACTATAGGGACACACCCATAGTTCACACTCAAATGGATTCCTTCAACCAAACCTTAAGCCACTAACTTTCTTCCCAAAGTCATAGTTGTGCTCTTATACCACACTAATGGCACCCATCTTGATGTAGGTGCCCAAAGACCACTTGGAAATGAGCTAATAGGTGGGAAAGGAGAGATTGTGTTGTTGTAAGAAACTCACACAACCTCTATAGTGGTCTACACATGTGCTACATGCCAAACAAAATGTTTTTGAGGCATAAAATAAGTTGCAAAGACAATAAATATGTTGTTTTTCAAAACAAAATTGTTGTTGTGGGTAGCTGCAATGATGGTTGTAGGTGACTATTCACAATTTCAGCAACATAAAGTACTCTAAACTACCAAATAGTAGTTCATACTTTTAAAACAACAACTAATAATTAATATACTCATAAACACATGCACATAGATAACGGTTATGAAGATGAATATATTATATTAAATTTAAAATTTAAACATTTTACACAATTTTACATGCATTTACATAGAAGTTGCAGAACAGGATTCCCTTTGTTATTCCTCCTTGTTCCTCTTTATCTGCCATGATTCTCCAACTATCCTCTACTAATCTTTGTTGTTCCTATGGGCACTATCTTCTTTGTTGTCCCCTTTTTGTCTCTTCTATTCTTCTTTACACACAACTATTTTGACCACTTTTTCCCTTTTTCTCTCTATTATGTCCTCTCTTTTTTTTTATGTTCTTCTCTCCAAAAAATATGAAAACTTCCCAAAAATCCCACCTAAATAGATGCAACACCCAAATTTTGTCATTAATTTCTCCAACTACCTATTTTTGAGTTTAAAATCTCCTCCTCAGATTTTCCCTTTATCCTTTTCTATTGTTGTTTCTCATTAAATGAGCATATGAGTAGGTATTGTTGTCCTCAAAACAAAACAAAATTTAAAAATTTAAATTCAAAACCTCAATGGCATTGTACAATGGAAGTGTAGGTAAATAAAATTAAAATTAAATATTTAAATTCCCATGCATCAGAAACTCTTGGAGACATATTTTGGAGTGGCTTCTTTCATAAGATATATATATTAGATATTATTACATTATCTGAAGTTTTTATTATATTTTTCCATATAATAAGTATTAGGGTACCTTAGACCACATACATTTCTTGTGTGTGGAACTTATCAACACATTATATTGGTTAATCCTAAATATCATGTCTTAATTCCTAAGGGGTAGGTTATTTTGAGCTTTGGGTTATAGGTTGTTATGAAATTAATGTATTAG
This sequence comes from Sequoia sempervirens, assembly GCA_007258455.2. Lineage (NCBI taxonomy): Eukaryota > Viridiplantae > Streptophyta > Pinopsida > Cupressales > Cupressaceae > Sequoia > Sequoia sempervirens. Next base: position 48,317,894 of record VDFB02105785.1, read on the forward strand.
GTGACACTATATTTCCTCTTGATTTAAGACCTTTTAAGTATCTAAATATCTCAATGAATAAGAAATACTATGAATTTGAAATATAAAATAAAACTATAGAAGTAAATTAGTCAGTAGCCTTATGAAAGAATAGTGGGGTTATGATTATATTCTAAATAGTCAAAAAATTAAATTGAGTGGGGTTGTTACCATTCATGCTTGAGGTGTTGAGATAAATTTAATCATCCCCTATTCTTATTCTAGTGTTTGAATTTAATTAATGGGTGGGAAATATACCTGTTGAAACCTAATATTAATAACTTGGTCAAATAAAAATTTATTAAGTAAAAAAAGGCACACCCAAATCATTGATGGACCAATGTAGGAGCACCTACCATTATGGATGTGGCACGTTATAGGTCCCCTTCCATGGTTTTTAATGTTATTGGGAAATTATATATATAAAAGGTCTTTAATTTCCGTGCATAAAATATTTTATAAATTAAACAATTTTACAAATCTATTTACTTTTATTTTAAGGGGTAAACACTTTTAACCTTGAGTTATGAACCCGTAAGGTCACAAGCAAGGGATCTCATCCCCAATGTAAATATTCAACAATTACACCCCAATGGGGTTTAAACCTTGACGGAAAGAACAACACCACAACAACATAACCATCATACCATTCCACTATTAGCTACAAATCTATTTATTGAAACACATAGAAATGTAAAATATTCTATAATACCAAAGGCCCTTAACTTAGGATTTAATGGTAGTTAGATATCCCTATACTTTATATGAGTGCATGCACATTTTTAATGCACTAAAAGAAATTCCATAAGAAATAATACTACAAATTTTCAATCACATTACACTTCCACTGCAAACAATACATGAAATTGAACTAATCCCAACCAAATCTTTTTTTTATGTAATTAGTATATTTAGGTTATTCTTTTTTAAACATCCTCTATACACAAAATGAGATTTATCTATGACAACAAAGAATTCTTCTGAAATGATTGACATGCCAAGTTGTGGCCAATTCCTAGATAAAAACCCTCTTGCTCTTGTTGCTAATACTATCTACATTGAATCTTAAAATGGGAAAATAATTGATACTATTTTAACAACTAAGTATTCTATTAACCAAACCTAGAAGGAACATATTTATTAAATATTAAGACTAAGGGCATTATATTACCTTTCTCATCCTTATAATGGAAAAAAATCATTTCTACAATTTTTACAATTGCACGTTATTAATGTAATTCAAAAAATTATCTCCTTGGAAAAGATAAATTTTTTTTACATTAGTTTCATTGTGACAATCCACCATTTTTTATAACTTAATTTTTTTTTTTCATTTTAATTGAGAAAGTGAAATGCAAAAATAAATTTCTTTATTAATCAAATAAATAATTACCCAAAAATCTTATGTTGATCAATTAGAATTTGACTTGAGCTATATGTTAATATCAATACTACAAAATCACACAGAATGGAATTGATGAATTTTTCTACATTCAAAGAATTGATAATGTTTTGTTGGGTGTCAGAAAGATTTGTAACTTTTTCCAAAGGTTATAAAATAAGAACCATCCACTAGGTTTTAGCAATGTCATATCCCACCAATCCTGAGCTTTAGTGTGATAATTTAACATATTTAGAATTTAATAGTTATTATAGGATGTGTACTATTATTACAAGCTTTCAACATCTTAGTATCTAATAGATGAAGGTTCCTTATACTTAATGAAATCTCTAAATTTACCTAGCAAAAAAAATCCTTTTAAATTGTGTAATAAGTAAGAAATCATCTAATACCTAATGTCATAGTGATAGCCACAACACTATTTAATACTAGATAATAAGATAGGAAATGTTATTCACATTAATCAAGATGAAAATAAAAAAATAAAGATAGATGAATACATGTATAAAAAATGAAAAGCAAGAGAAAGGTAGACCAGTCATCTACTAAGAAGTATAACTCCTAGGACAACTCTTCTAGAAAAGAGGTACATATTCCTCCCACAAAAGTATAACTCCTATGACAACTCTTTTGGAAAAGAGGTACATATTCCTCCCACTCATCACTATTAATTTTGAACAAAAATCTACACTAAAAACCTATTATTTTATATTAGGTGGATAAAAAATGGGTCTTAATAAATATGTAGTCTAATGAGCTACCTATTAATATTTGGTGGAATTTAGTCCAAATAGTCTATTAAGAGGTTTCAAATAAATTTTAGAAAATCATATTTAATAAATTTTAGAAGATCATATTTTTTTATTCATAAATCTTTGGAGATCTTAAGTCATTTTCATGATAACATAGATTTTTTTTAGTGTAAAGAAAAAGAAAAAGAAAGGTGAGAAAAAAAGGGGAAAAAAGATTCAATGCATTAAGCCCCATGTTAATGTAGAGAGGAGTTGAAATGTCTTCTCTTAAAATTTTTAAGCATTTCAACCACTTTGCATGAGAGTTTATAGGGTTTGGTTGAATGATAAAGGATTATGTCCCCAAGCTTGGCGTGGAAGTTCATTGCAACACCTTGCTACCCTATTCATATCCATGTTGCATGAAGGTTCAAAAAGTCTTCTTCTATCTCTATTTTAGAAGATAAACCTAGAAGATAAACCTTGTTTGGTTAAAAAAAACCATGTTGTAGGGTAAAAGTACAAAGCTATGTCACACTTTCAGCCAACTTATCAACACAAGTAAATTTTATTATTTATAACTTAAATCTAAGTTTTTTAAAGCATATGATCTAGTAAGATTCATTCTAGATAAGTTAAACATTTTCACAACTACTCCAACTAAAATTGTTGCCTAAATGCATATGGAGCACCACTTTGAGGCCAATTTACTAAAAAAATGAATTTATTTGAAAAAAATTAATATTTTAGCGACTCCTACTCATATAAATAACATTTTTTTTAAATATAAAAAATACCCTTTTGTAGATCCATAAGTGTAGTTTTTAAATGTATATTTATTTTAATAGTTCAATTATTATTTACATTTTATTTTTATGTTTTACTAAAAACAAGTTATCAACACAAAAATATTAGGTCGATTACCATGTCAAGAAAAATACTAAAACTTACTAAAAAAAATTAAAATAATATGATGCCTTAGATAAAAGAATCTAGATTAAGATAGTATAATTCATTTTCTATTTTAGATAAATATTTAATATAAAAGTTGAAGTCTAGTGGAAACAACCATGTTTTAATACACACATTTAAATATTTATTTAAAAATATACATTTATTAAAATTGTTAAAAAAAATATCCATGCCCTAAAATTTTAAGTTATAAACATACAAAAAAAATGAAAAAAAAGATTACCATATAAATCTTGATGTCTCATGTAACATCATTTTTCAACATTTTGTCAGCAACTAAATTATAGTGTTAATTTATAAAAAAATATATTCAAACAATTTTTTAATTTTGTCAAAAAAATATAGACATAAACTATACTAAAAAATAAAAAAATTATTATTTTACATCATTTCAAAATTCATTTAACATATATGTCACTTTCTAGTGATTCAAGTTTAAAAGTTAGATTTGGTCGGTTCCTTTATAAAAGTGTGACACAACTTTGTACTTTTACTCTGTAGAACTACATATACACAACATATTGCATGGAAGCTAAAGAGGTGCTAGGGGCTCATTTACACCAGTCTCCACGTGATAAAGATTCATGAGCGGCTAGTTCTATGGTATGTGCTCCATACCTTACCGGGCACTATATTGTTTTTGACAAAGGAAACACTATAGAGAGTGTTTAAGACTCATTTAAAGTCTCCAAAGTTCAAGTAAGCATGCAGAAGAATAATGATAATAGATTATATGAGTCTTATCTCAAAGGTATCCATGAAAGTATGTGTTTCTAAGTTGTAGAACTACGCAAATCTGCTAGGGTTTTTAATCGTATCATTCTAGGTTTGCTTCTATGACTAAAAGATTTTTTCAGGGACATATCCTAGTTCCATTTGTGACAATTATTGTGAAAACCATATGTTCCTTATAGCAGATATATATCTTATACCCGTAGGTAGTGATGCCAGTGAGCAAAGAGGACAGACCAGTTAAAAGAGACATATGTGAGTAAGGGGAACATAGATAGTATATCATGAGAACAACTTACAACTAAACAAGCGCCATACAAGGTTCATTGTCATCAAATTCATGATAATGCCTAAAAATTAGTAGATCCCAAGGCTACTAAGATTCATACAAATATGTGTAGGATCCTAGTTGTACTCATCATCTTAAAGACATCCACCTACAATAATGATGATTATATTGTCAAACTATCTTAAGAGTGTTTGAGAAGAAGATGGCCATAGGTGGTAGATAGGAAGATAGTGTCATGACAGTCTGTTATTGTCTTGTAAGATAGTTATATGAAATGAAGAAAGAAACAGTGGTGTGAAGCATGTCAAAAAGACTGTCCATGACAGTAATACAAGTCATAGATTTTACATAAATAGGGATCAAGAAAAATAGACTAAAGAGCACAATAATAGGGAATGTTGGTGAACAAACTCATAGACCTGTAGATTACATACCATTATAGCTATATCTCGTATGAAAATGACATAGAAATTGATGGCAGTGATCGGGTTTATATTGTTTCATGACAACAATTAGAAGGCATATGTATGGTTATCACCATAGATCAACACTATCAAGTGATAGTTCAGATTGTCATGGATAGAACCAAGACTATGTATGATATTCCTTTAGGGTCTGTTAAAAGAGAGCAAAAGATAGTTCAGAAAAGGGACTGGATGATACGAAAGAACTATGACATAAGGTAGTAAGGATTTCTGCCATACAAGTTTAGCTGGGGATAGTAATTGTTAAATATTAATGGATGTCACAATCATGACAGATCAAAAGTTAGCTAAAACAAGCCTAAAAGAGGGACCTACCCACAGTGCCATGCATAATAATCATGTATAAAAACAATGTCCTTTGATGAGATGCACAGTCCAGTCACCAATGAGCTAGAGGCAGTTTTCAAAGGCCAATAATATAATAGTGATAATGGAGGGTATATCCTATTTGGCATTAAATCTATATAATAGAGAGAAAGAGACCACTACAATAGTATGCCTTCCATGCCAACGTGGCAGTCTTAGATCAGTTAAATGAAACATAAGAATTCCTTGGTGACAGTACAGTCTATAATGACAAGGTTTCTCAGAAAGCTTAGATGAAGGTTGAGGGATAAAGACATTGTATGGACATGTGAATTATGACAGAGTCACGAGAAGACATAAAACATTCATCATTGGAAAAATGGTCACAATCATGTAAGGGATAGTGTCTTTTGACAGAGTCATCAAAAAGGTAGTCACCATAGTTAACTTCCAAGGAGGAGGTCATAAACAGTGAAGAAAGGTTTAAAAACATGTGAAATTCTTTCAATGTCCTGCGCATTCAAAGAGCACAGTCTCACTACGCTGAAAACCTTGAGTTAAGTCATGAAGGACAATAGTATCAAGTGACAGTCCAAAGCAAACTTCAAACATTTATAGTTAGTCATTTCTTACAAGGATGACTAATGAAATTACTTTATAGGATTGTTGGGAAGTGATGCATGCACCTCACCGCCATACAATTCATCTTGTTTATTTCATTTTGCAGCTTTATTTTAAGACTGTTAGATTGCATGAATAAATGCATGTTCAGTGATATATTTAGAGTCCTATTTTTATGTGGTCTAAGTTGTGCATGCATAGAATTTGCATGTAGAAAGAATTGTAATGAAAAAACTCTATAAAGAGAGGCTATCATATTATGAGTCTCAGTATCAAAGGGGAGTATGTTGGGAAGTGATGCATGCGCCTCACCGTCATGCAATCCACCTTGTTTATTCCAATTTGCAGCTTTATTTTAAGACTGTTAGATTGCATGAATAAATGCATGTTCAGTGATATATTTAGAGTCCTATTTTTAGGTGGTCTAAGTTGTACATGCTAAATGCATGGGAAATATAAAATTTGCACGTAGAAGGAATTGTAATGAAAAGTCTCTATAAAGAGAGGTTATATGTAACTGATTTAATCATCAGAGAAATATTAAAAAAGGCTGCTATGTGTTTGTGTTAGTGTTAAATAGTTTTATGTGTATATGGTTTTGCTCTGTTTTCTGTTTGACTCCATTTGCATGTGGCTTTAAGAATGATGAATGATTAAATCTACTATGAGAAATGACAATGACATCAAAGAAGATATTATAGTGTTTCAAGAGATCTTGTGTGACAGTTAAACAATGACAATGGTAGATAGCGTCGAATGACAATCATCAAATGAACAAGTGGTGATCAAGGAGGCAATCTTCAAATGTCAAAATATAGTGAAGAATAAGCATGACAGGCATGCCATGACAATGATGTCCATTGTCCTTAGAAGATAACAATCTACAAATGACAGTAAGCATCCTGCTAAGGGTTTCAAGAAGTAGAAATAGTATAGCAGTTGACCTAGATCACATCATAGACCTGTGGAAAGCAATGAATGACAATTAACTTTGGAAGATCATGCTTAGCTTTTTTAGGCACAAGGTTGGTATTTGTGGAAATATTTTGAAGGAAGACAAATGAAGATGACATTCCATGTAAGGGATCTAGTTCCTAAACATCTGTAGATGACAGTTCCAAGGGACATCGTTCCCTGAGGAAATAAGGACATGTCTGTCACAATCATGCAAAAACAGTGTCTTTTAAAGAGTTATCTAAAGGACACTCTCAAACATTAATTACCTACATGACAGTGCTACTCACTCTGAAGGAAGACTAGACAGGGTCTTATGATCATCGAAACATAGTCTTCTCAAAGGCAAGGGGTATCATGACTCACACGTCTTCCTACATATGAATGATCCTGTATACCTGTAGATGAACATATGATAGAGGTTTTGTAGGAATAAGGCACGGTCATGAATTTCAAGTTGAAATGGTACAGTCTACAAGATAGTCACTAATGGCAAGTGGTATCAACTGTGATAGGGTTTTGCAGAAACATAAAAGAACTGTCAATTAGAAGAAAAGAGATAAGGAATAAGTTACAGTCATCGTAGTTTTATTAAACCATTCCTACGACAGAGATAAGATACAAGGAGTTTGACAGTATAATGGTGAATTAAGGACTGTTTGACAAGTCTTCAACGCAGAGATAGCAAAGATGAAAGCATTCATACCTGACCCAACACATCAAAGAGGCCTATTTCCTTCCAAATTCATCAAAACACATGTCCTATGTATATGCAAGTGATAGCTTAAGGAATTAAAAGATAGTTGGAGAGGATAAAGATTAGTTAGGGGCAATTATTACAAACTTCAAGCATCTTGCAGTCTTTGTAGGAACTGACAAAGGAAAAGCAAAGTGACAAGGTCAAGAGTCTCTTCGCCAACACCTACTTGGAGCTTTTCATGGAGTCGAACAAGAAACAATTTTCAGGTGCCTAGGTGGGAATCAAACAACAAGGTCAAGCAAGTGGAATAATTCATTGTCATTCAAAACATGTCCTATATTCTCTCCTATAATGGGATAGAGAAAAAGGATACCTAGGCTAGTGTTTGGGCAGTTCTTTCTAGCTTTTGCTGAATATTGTAACTCAACTTTTGAACAGAGGAGAGGAGAATCGTAAAGACTTGATTTTAAGAAAATACTTTCTATGAAGTTTCAAACTTCTTTTCATAAAACAAGCAGTTTTGCCTTCCCAAATTTGTATGTGGTGTGAAATTATGAAGTGATTAATGTGGTTTTGTGATAGCATGAGCAGTCCTTGATTTCAAGTCTTATATCCAAGCACCTTTATGCAGAAACATGTATATTTTATGTAGGTCATAGTTTATATTATTGGTTTGAAACAACTCTTAGTTGTGAAGAAACATTTGATTTTCTCCTAAACACTATTGAAACTTCAACTTCTCTATGAAATACTAATACATAGATATATCAAAATCTGAGCTCTGCATGATATAGCTTACCTATAAAATAAATTGTGTATGTCAAAAATAAATACAGGTCACAAAAATACGGTGTATCACCTCCTTTAGGTTTTAGATTTCAATTTCATGTCTTCTTTTTGCCATTTTTGCTTTTAGATTTCAATTTCATGTCACTTTTTTGCCATTTTTGCTTGTGAAACAATGGTAAGATAGACTAGTATAGGTAAAGCACTAAGAAAACCAAGCCTCTCTAGAGATTCACTCCAAATTGTAGGCAACCCACAGACCTTAGGGTCTTTCCATGGTATCAACTAAGGAGAGAGTTAACCTCTTACTCTCTCAAGGGTGCATTCAAAATTGATAACAGTATCAATGTACATAGATGTTGTAGGAACATCCAGGTTGTACTTGGGTAATTTCACATTACTATTTTCTTTTAATGATTTTCTTTCCAAATATTTATTATTTTTAGTATTGTACAACATATCTATTGAAATGCATCTCACCATATTTTTGTTTTTTTATTTAAGCTTCATATCAATCACTAAAAGATCTACCACATTTTCTATTACATTTCATATCATTGGCATATTTTAAATTTTAGTTTGGAACATAAGTTGTATAAAGCATTATACACATCCAATTGATGATAGAGAGAACAACATTTCACATCAGATATCAAGATTTCATTATCTTGTTGATCTTCAGATGTCCTTTGTCTTTACATACCAATGAGATGTGTGCATGCACTATAGTACATATATAACACTCAAGAAACAAGAAAAGAATACTTGTATGAAATATTGATTAGAAATAAGTAACAAAATATTAACAGAGTGCTTCTACTCTTCAACATAAAAAAACGACTATCATTAAAACATAGATTCTACTCAATCATTTAAAAAAGGAAACACATTTTTTTGAAAACACCACAAAAACCTTTATGACTATCAATATGTCCATCGAACATTGGGCTGCGACTGTTAGTTAATGTTCATAGTTTAATGCTATCACGGGACACTATATCAAGGGAAGGCAATGGTGACCGTTAGAAGCGGAAAGGAGTAGTCTAATTTCAAGCAAATCAATGCATCGTAATGACCGGAAAAGTGTAAACTGCAAGTCAAATTTATTTAATTTACTTCGATTCCATAAGTCAAGCGAGTGGAGAAGTCGTGGAAGTTACAATCCCCAAAAGTCAAAGAAAATGGATTTACTATTGTCTTAAAAAGTGTTCATATTCCAGTCGATCTAGTGACTCCTGCAACTTCTAGATGATGGCTGTTTTTTTTTGTTTTAATTTTTAGTTTTCCCGGTTTTGATGTTGGTTGAAGGATTTATCAGTTGTGAGACACTATCGTTTGCTTGTCAAAGCAAGTTTTTGTGACAGCTATCTGTTCAAAAATGTATTTCAAAAGTTAAAGCATGCCTCATTTAAACTACAAAATATCATTGACTAATATCTATATTACTAGAATTTTACAGTCTTCTACAAGTTTGCATTTATTGGGGAAATGAATGTTTAGTTATTACCGTAACTATTCTTTTGTGTTTTGTTTTTATGTTTGTGTGGCAATTTAGCCCTACATCTTTATTGTTTTATGTATTCCTCTAAACTTTTGCTTGACTTTGGGTGATAATAATAATGATCAAGAGGGCATACCCTAGGTTGGGTACAATCCAAAACAATAATTGATTGAAATAATAAACAATAAATGACAATGTTATCTTGATGTAAAATCCTTGATGAAGTAATGTCACACCACAAGTTACCACAAATGTTGATTGATGAGTGTCTTGATTGCTTGATAAATTTGCAAAAGGTTAGTTCACAAAACATAATATATTGTTGTACCTAACATGTAGAGGATAACTCAACACGTCTTCATAATTTGGCATGATTGACCATAATAGCTTCTTGAACATGATTGCTTCCTTCTTAATGCCGTGCAGGCTTGATCTTGATTGATGAAAGTGTTGTAATAATGTTGCTAAATCTACCCTTAAATTGTCTCGACTGACTTTAGGATCTTTAATTTTTCTCTCCAAAATTGCTAGGATTAATATGGTGAAAATGACTTATATTTATATGCAATTCTTTAATTTCTTGCTAATCAAATACTGATAGTTGACAAATAAAATTGGATTTTTAAATGTTAAAATACTAACACTAACATATTCAAAATTAGGCCAAAATAGGTTGGATAGGGGCACTGGGCGCCCTAGTATAGACCCATCTTTTTTGGGGCCTTCAACAACAATATTAAATATTAAATGCCTTCAACAACAATATTTTAAATATTAAATGCTTATTTTCAATCTCACTTCTGATTTTCGTAGTGCCATTATGAAATCAACAAATTCAATGCATAATTGGGTCCAAGCACATAAGGGGGGGCTAAAGCTAATATGAAATTGTAAAGAGTGACAATTTTCGATGCTATGGTACCTAATAGATGAAGGTTTCTTAACTTTCATGAAATCTCTAAATTTACCTAACATATAATTTCAATTTGAATTTTATAATAAGTAGGATATCAACTAATACCTAATTCTATAGTGATAGCAACAACACTATTTAATAATAGATAATACTATAAGCAATGTTATTCACATTAATCAAGATAGAAAATAAAAAATAAAGATAGATGAATACATGTATAAAAAATGAAAAGGAGGAGAAAGGTGGACTAATCATCTACTAAGAAGTGTAACTCCTAGAATCATAATGTACCTCATTATTCAAATAAAGTGTAACAGAACTGTAGACGAGAGATACACCTATTACTCCCGCTCATCATTATTAAGCTTAAATGAGTCTACCTATCTAGGTGTAGGAAAAGTACCAAATAAATTAAAGGAACAAAAGCCTACACCAAAACCCTTTAAGTGTATATTAGGTGGCTAAAAAATGGGTCTTGAAAAATATGTAGTCTAATGAGGTACCAATGTAAATATATGATGTAGGAGCATCCAAGTTGTAAAGGTAATTTCACATCACTCAAAAATATTTTCTTTTTAGGTATTTTGTATATTTTTTAGTTATTTCTAGCATTGTGCAACACATTTATTGTAATGCATTTCACCATGTTTTTCTTTTCTTATTTAATATTTATATCAATTATTATAGCTTCATATTAGTCACGATAGGAATAATCTATCACATTTTCTATTACATTTCACCTCATTAGCATATTTTAAGTTTTAGTTTGGAACCTAAGTTGTATAAAAACATTACACACATCTAATTGATGATAGAGAAAGTAATAATTCACATTAGCAAAATAAATTGTGAAGGACTCACATTCATGCAATATCAAACGTTCATTGAGTAAAAGTACAAAGTTGTGTCACAGTTCCATCTAACTTATGATCAACACATGTGAGTTTAAATATTTCTAACTAAAAATTATTTTTTTCAAACATATGACCTAGCTAGATTCATTCTAGCTAAGTTAGATATGGCCTCAACTTTTCCAATTGAAAATGTTCACTAAATACATATGTAGCACCACATTGAGACCAATTTATTAGAAAAATAAAATTATTAAAAAAACTTGATGTTTCAACAACTACTCATGTAAATAATATTTTAATAAAATTATGATTTTTTGGTAGATCTATGTGTGTATTTTTCAAAAAATAAATAAATTTAATAGTTTAATTATTATTTATATATTATTTTTTAATTTTTACTAAAAATAGCTTATCAACACAAAAATATAAGGTTGATTATTTAGTAAAGAAAAAATATTCAAATTTATTCAAATATTTGAAAAAAAAAAAGATGTAATAGATAAAAGATTATATATCAAGATGGTTTTTTTTAAAAAAAATTTGAATAAATAGTTAAAAGAAAAAAAATGACATTCCATTCAAATAGTTGTGTTTTCAGTACATGTATTTTTATATTTATTTAAAAAAATGTACTTATCAAAATTGAAAAAAATAAATCCATGCACTAGATTTTCAAATTATAAATACACAAAAAAGTTGAGTGAAAAAATTAAAATTTACTATATATAAAGAGGACCATCCCATTTAACTTCAACTTTTAATATTTTATCAACAACTAAATTATAGTGTCAATTTTATAAAAAATAGTTAAATAATTTTTTAATTAAAAATAACATCACTAAAAATGTATATTTTAATAATTTGCATCATTTCAAAATTCAAAATATATATATCACTTAATAGGGGAGAAGAGCCAGTAGCTGCCAGGGCTAACTTCGCGCAACCGTAGAATACAAACCGTATGTCGAATCGGAAAAAAAATTTATGGGTTTTTTTCACACATGAGTTAAGATCTTATAACTAAGGTTTTGGCTTCTGGGCAATTCGGTAGAGTGTGGTAGCATCCGATATGCGCGCGTATGTCAAAAAGACCCCTTTTAGAGGTGTTGCCCGGTTGTCATCACCTAACGTCCCAATAGCCCCTAAATATAACCACCAATAAAAAATTAAAAAAGCACCTAAATATGTCACTTTTAATATCTAATTAAAACTCTTTTATCATTCAAATTCACTCAAAAGTGAATGGGTCTAATTCACGTTAGCACCTTCTACAATCAATTTCGCACCCATTACAAATCACTCCTACATATTAATCTCCTTACTAAAGCACCAGACACCAAACACATTACACCCCAATTAATCTTTATTTGGGGTCCGATTGACACATATGACTAATGTTTTTTTGTGGGTATCCCATCATAACCATTCACTTTGTCGCGCGCTATCTGGAAGGTTCCCGGTGATGGAGAAGGCTGTGGATGGTGACGGCTCCCCACAGCTCCTCCACGTGCGCACAGCTCCAGGTAACATCTAACATCGTTTACCTTTAGAATATGCAAACAATGGTACTAGTTAATCATTTTCTTCTGCATCTTTCATGACCCGTGAAGGGTTTATTCGAGTGTTAAGACCTATGAAGGGTTTGTTCGACGTTTGATAAATTATTACTGCTTGTCTATGAAGTAAATCATGCATCTTACATGCATCTCGCCATGTGCTGTTTTATTCTGCTAATGTCATGGTACTGGCGTTATACACACGGGTTTTTTTGGGGTAAAATGATTTCCTGTCCTCATGTTACCGCATGCTCACAACGTGGTAAATTCGACTGTATCATGATTTTGTCTGCAGAAATGATAACGAATTTCGTGGGTTTGTGAAAACCCTTGCTTTGTTTTTCCAAATACGGGTTTTATTGTGCTTAAATTATTAAATACGACCTGGTAAAGTCGATTGTCTCATGATTTTGTCTCCAGAAATGATCAGGAATTTTGTGGGTTTGAACACATGTCTATAAAAAACCCATGTCACTTTGGGCATAAATCGACAAACCCATTAAAAATAAATATGTTTTTGTCAAAACCCTTGCATGGTTTTTTCCAAATTCGTGTGCTTAATGAATTAATCTCATGAAACCCTTGTTTGGAATATTCTGCATCTATCTCAAAACGAATTCGTGAAAACCCTTGCTTGGCTTTTTCCAAATTCGTTTGCTTAAGGAATTGATCTCATAAAACCCTTGCCTGGAATATTCTGCATCTATCTGAAAACGCACTTTTGTATTCCTGCGAGTGACGAATTATTATTATGAAACCCTTGGTTAATTTCTTGTGCACATTTCTGAAAAACCCAATACATACATACATACATATATGTATGGTATGTATGTGCACATACATACATACATACATGCATGTATGTATGTGTACATACATACCATGTATATATGTATGGTCTGTATGTATGTACACATACAGACATACATATACACATACATACCATACATATATGTATGGTCTGTATGTATGTATACATACAGACCATACATATATACGTACATGTATGTATATATGTATGTACACATACAGACATACATATATACATATACGTATGTATATATGTATGTCTGTATGTCTATATGTGTACATACATACATGTATGTACATATGTATGTCTGTATGTGTATATACATACATGTATGTATATATGTATGTATGTGTGTGTACATACATATATACATACATGTATGCATGTATGTACATATGTACATACATATATACATACACGTATGCATGTATGTATGTCTGTATGTGTACATACATATATACATACATGTATGCATGTATGTATGTATGTATGTATGTATGTATACACATACAGACATACATATTTACATACATGTATGTATGTACACATACACACATACATATATACATACATACCTGTATATACACATACAGACATACATATATACACATACAAACATACATATGTACATACATGTATGTATGTACACATACAGACATACATATACAGACATACATACATACATACCATACTTTCCATTGCACATACAGCAGGCCTCAGGTAACATCTAACATCTTTCTCCTTTGAATATGCAAACAATGGTACTGGTTAATCATTTTCTTCTGCATCTTTCATATTACAAAAATGTATGTATGTATGTATGTATGTATGTGCACATACATACATACATGTATATATGTATGTATGTATCGAAAGCAACGACAAGCATCCTCTACACATTCCTCTAATATCCCAAGTATCAGGTAGGTACTTATAGTTATTTTCATTTATGCAGTGTCTTCTTACTTTATACATTCTAGCATTTGTTTATATTTTTGTACTTTCCATTGCACATAGAGCAGGCTACCATACATATATTTGTCATTTTACATTCTGTGTCTCTTGTTCATTCAACAAATCGATGTATATGTGTGTATCCTTTGCCTATCCTTTCAAAATGCAAACAATGGTACTGGTTATTCATTTTCTTCTGCATCTTTCACGACCCATTAAGGGTTTATTCGATGATGTCAAAATTATTACTGCTTGTTTATGAAATAAATCATTCCTCTTACACTCCTTTTCGCCATGTGTTGTATATATGTATGCATGTATCTATGTGTGTATGCACATACATACATACATACATTTATACATATATGTATATATGTATGTATGTACATGCATACATACATACATACATGTATGTGTGTATGTATGTATGTGCATACATACATGCAGACATACATGTATGTATGTATGTACATGCATACATACATACATACATGTATGTGTGTATGTATGTGCATACATAC
This sequence comes from Sequoia sempervirens, assembly GCA_007258455.2. Lineage (NCBI taxonomy): Eukaryota > Viridiplantae > Streptophyta > Pinopsida > Cupressales > Cupressaceae > Sequoia > Sequoia sempervirens. Next base: position 48,333,003 of record VDFB02105785.1, read on the forward strand.
ATACACACATACATGTATGTATGATATGTACATACATACATATATACATATATGTATGTGTGTATGTATGTATGTACATATATACATATATATATATGCATGTATGTATGCATGTATGTATGCACATACATACATACATACATATATGTATGTGTGTATGTATGTATGTGCATATATACATGTATGTATGTCCATATATGTATGTATGTATGTATGTATGTATGTATGTATGCACATACATACATATATAGCATGTGTGTGTGTGTGTGCAGTTACAAAGACAGCGTGGTAAAGCGAATGAATAGGATGGGATACCCACAAAAAAACATTAGTCATATGCATCAATCAGACCCCAAATGAAGATTAATTGGGGTGTAATGTGTTTGGTGTCCGGTGCTTTAGTAAGGAGATTAATATGTAGGAGTGATTTGTAATGGGTGCGAAATTGATTGTAGAAGGTGCTAACGTGAATTAGACCCATTTACTTTTGAGCGGATTTGAATGATAAAAGAGTTTTAATTAGATGTTAAAAGTGACACATTTAGGTGTTTTTTCTGCTTTGCAATGTATATTATTGATATAGGATTGTATGACTCTATGCATGCATGCAAACCTGCAAAAAATCACATATATATAAGGCTTCCCAAATGAACATCCAATCCAAATATAGTGCAGAATTCAGTCATATCATCTCTAAAAACCTACGTAACTGGCAGCTACAAATTCAAATGCTATAACAAATTCATATTTGAAACACAATAATCAAATTGAATGCATTCAATTGTCAGATTCAAATTTCTAAATAAGAGGGATAGCAGCCAATGGCATTCACAATTTTTCTCCTCTACTACTATATTCGCAATTGAACTTGATTAATTATGTGTTGTTGTACATGCATTATTTCAAAGGTCATATGATGTTTGTATGTTACTAGCCTCGGTTGTGACTACCCGTGGTTGTAAATCTTTTCTTGCAGGCATGGGAGAACAAGGAGAGGTGGTGTAACGATGTTCATGGTGGGCAGTTTGGTAATTGTGTTTATCAACACACCAAATAATTAAGGATTTTTTGTTCAAATTGTTCTAAGTTTCAATTATTGTTCTATGTTTTTTACTAACTAGTATATCTTTTTATTTATTTCAATAACTATTGTCCATGTTTGTTTGTTGTATTATATTTTTTTGTTGTGGCAGGCATGTCAAATGGCTAGGAGGTTGTGAAGACCAAGTCAATTTGTAAGATTACATATCAAGTAAAGTCTTTCAAGACTTTACTTTGGCTGTGACCCGATAGACATTGTGTTCATTTATAATGTTCATTTTTATTATTCATTGTAAACTTACATTTACAATTTACAATTAAATTAATTTCCAAGTGTATGTGTTCAAAAATTTATAATTTCAAATAGATTAATTTATGGATATGTTGCATATAGATGTATAGTTATATGTATGCATATGCTTAGTTGTGTATACATATAAATGTATGTATGTATGTATATACGTACATACATACATATATATATATATGTATGCATGTATACACAACTAGGGAGGTTGTAAAGAGCAAGTCAATTTGCATGATGACATTTTAGGTCAAGTCTTTCAAGACATTGTGTTCATTTATGATCTTTTTTTTGATGATGTTCATTCATGAACCTGAACAATGGGATTTGATTTATGGTGGGATTTACTTATTCATTGTAAACTTACATATAGATGTATAGTTATATTATATATATATCTATGCAACAAACAAACACATATGTGAAGTGAGAATTTTCAAAATAAATAGATGTGAGAAAATACATAGAAACTTATTGAATTATTAAGTTTGAATTTTCAAAAATTCTGATGTTAGGAAAAATACAAAGTTTGAATTATAATGTTTTCAACCTTTACCAAATGCATTATTTACAAAACATAGATCTTGAATAGACTAGTGAGTCATATTTTTAAATCACATCAATGATAGATGAATACAACAAACACAAAACTGATTTCGAATCACAAAAGCATAGATCATTAACTTAGAAAGAAGACAAGGAGTCTTCATATATACAAAAAACACATTGGAACACATCGAATTAGATAAGTTGAGAACACACTACCATTTAGTTCTACAAGATTAGACACTAGTATCGAAATGCTATCCAATACAACAAACTAGTATCCTTTGACTGTCCAATACAATAGACTAGTATTCAGTTTTACAAAAAACACTCTAGCACACTTCGAGGTCAAAAAATTGACAACAAAAAATCGTAATCAGACATCCATAGATCTGATTATGAAGTGGTGTGTCCTTGGGGGTCAACTGACTCCGCGTCAACTGGAGAAGATGTTGAGGACTACGGATTGTTCTATATGGCACTTGCTATACAAGCAAGCAATGCATGATTTTCCTCTGGAGTTAGTTGTAACTATGGAGAGCAGCCTTTAGAAGACCCATTTTGTAGGCTGCTAAGAGCTGCAAAGGCTGGAGACAAAATGTTAATCATGTCCCTTAAAATTGGATGTTGACTTGGAAGAGGAGTTGTAGGAGTACTCTTACTTTTGTTTCTTTCTGCTCTTTCCGACTGCTTTTGGTTTTCCTTCAACTATCTAGCAATCTTTGCTTGCTCCCTTTGAAGCTCCTTTTCATGTCACTACCTCAGTTTCTCCCCTGCAATTTTTTGTTTTTTTGTAGCACGCTCCAATCTATTTGCCTCCCTCTGTGCGATGATTGCTTCTCTTTTTGCCTTCCTTTCAACCATTTGCTTCCTTTTCCTTTGTTGCAATTCTTGGTTTCTTTTCTTCTGTGCCTCTTGTTCATTCAGCAAATTGAAGAAATCATCTGATGTCAAAATTTGAGACTGCCTACTAAGGTGTAGGACCCCATTGCGACCTTTGTTAGATGATTGGCGCACTCGTTGCATTGGGAGTTGCAAAAAAGTGCTTCTGCTGCCTACTGGTTGCTGATCATTGACTTGTGTGCGTGGCACATAGTCAGCCTCTTCATCATTTGAGTCATTACCATCGACTCCATCTTCATCATTTTCAGCCTCCCAATTTCTCCCAGTTGTGAAGTAATGGATGACATCTTCAGGATTAACATTCGGTGGTGATGGCATAGACAACCCTTCATCCACTTGAGTGAAATTGAGATGCACCCCTAGGTTCAAAGCTGCATTTTGAAATTCAGATGACAGATTCAAACTCTCTTCATTTTCAGCTGCCTGATTAGATGATTGAACTGCTGGTTCTTGTTGAATTTCTGTTGCTTCAATATTTTCTGGATTTGGGAGAATGTTTGTAGAAAAGGTATCCACAAACTATCCAATATGTTCCTCATTCCAACCTGCTATCCTCAAACAAGTCTCAGCTGCCATGAACTGTGCCTCTTCATCAGCTGTATCACCCTCAATTTGTGCTCCCAATGTCGTTCCTTCCTCTTCAACCACAAACGCTTGGCTTGGCCCCATATCCAAGTCAAGTGCATGTTGATCTAATGGCCAAATTCCTATTTTTTTAAAACCACTTGCAATGTTATTAGGAGTCAAAGCTTGTGCAAAAGCTTTGCTGGCAAGTGTTGCCAAATCTTCCCTTCCAATGTCAAGTTGAGGATTTGTAGAGAGCCATATAGTCCTTTGCTATTTGAAGTAGTTCTTAAATGGTGAGAACACACTAACATCAAGGGGCTACAATTTGTGACTGCAATGTGCTGGAAGTGTGAGCAAATCTATTCCCATAGCCTTTGCTACTTCAACCGTTTTGAATGCCACATGGTTGCCATGACCATCAAAGATTAGAAGTTTTCTATTGGTTGGTGACACACCTCCTGGGACATTTTTTGTGAAGTGTTTTAACCATGCCACAAATAATTCTTTGGTCATCCAAGCATGCTCTTGGATTGCCATGCATGCCCTTGGCTCACAGTTAACAATATAGTTTTTAATGTTCCTTTTGGACTTGAACAAATAGTAACCAGGTATAGCTTGACCTGCTGCACTAACACAAGCTAGAACAGTGATCCATTCTCTGCTTTTAGCAATTAATTGTGGAACACATTTCATCCCTATTTTTGCAATAACTCTCATTGCACAATTTCTGCCAGCTTGCACACCTGTTTCATCACAGTTCCATATGTTGTTGGGCCCATAATTAAGTTTGTTGTACAACTCCTCCAAGTTATCATAGAATGAAGAAACTATTTCAGGCCGCAACATTATAGCTCGATCTGTGTCCACTCCTTCGGGTGTTCGAATTGTCAGATCAGGATGCCTTTGACGAAATCCAACCCACCATGACCTCCCTGGTATCCCATTTGTGAATGGGTTAGGCCTCACTCCAACCAGGTGGGCCACCATTGACTTAAGCTGTGACACTTGAAGGCCATGGCCAATATTAGCCATATCTTTACACCATTGCACAATTTCAGCTTCTTCTTTGTCAGTCAGGATTGTTGGTGGCCCCCTCTTTTTCATGGATGTCACACCATTGAGCCATGACCACAAACTGCTAGGCGAGATTCCCCATTTGATCGCTGAACCTCTGATTGTCATGTGATGGTCTTCAACATCTGCAATGGCTTTTTCCATGTCATCCATAGACCAACTTTTGATGCTATGATCTGGGGTTGTCACTTGGTCAGCAGATGGCGATTCCATTTCTACATCAGTATTATGAATAGCAGGTTGAAAACCATCATTTTCATTGGTTTGTTCTACATTTTCAGAAATAACTTCCTCATCCATGTTCACTGCTGACTCTTCATCAACATCTGGAACATTGAATGTCACTACACGAGGTACTCTATTCAAGCGCCTCAGACCCGATCTTTTCCTCTTGTGCCTTGGTGCCATGATTGTCAATGATCTTGTACATTGTAAGTGATCAAGTGTCAGAAAAATAGTGTATAAATATTGCAAAACACAGATATAAATACAAAACACAGGTATAAACTTTGCAAAATATAAAACAGATCTATTTTATCATTCAAATCCGCTCAAAAGTGAATGGTTCTAATTCACGTTAGCACCTTCTACAATCAATTTCGCACCCATTACAAATCAATCTTACATATTAATCTCCTTACTAAAGCACCAGACACCAAACACATTACACCCCAAATAATCTTTATTTGGGGTCCAATTGACTCATATGACTAATGTTTTTTTTGTTGGGTATCCCATTCTTTTGCATCATTTAATTTGGGTTTACATATATATGTAGATATAGACGTATTTATATGTATTTGTATAAATATATGTATACATGTATTTGTGGATACATATAATTACATAGTTAAATGTATGCATATATCTATACATATACATATATATATCTATATATACATAGATATATGTATGTATATATATCAATGTTCAAAGCACATTGTATAGACTTGGGTTTTGAAAAAAGAGCAGAAGAAATTAATCAAGGGTTTCATAATAATAATTCCTCACTGGTAGGAATATAGAAGTGCATTTTGAGATAGATGCAGAATATTCTAGGCAAGGGTTTCATGAGATTAATTCATTAAGCACACGAATTTGGAAAAAACCATGCAAGGGTTTTGACAAAAAACATATTTATTTTTAATGGGTTTGTCGATTTATGCCCAAAGTGACCTGGGTTTTTTATAGACATGTGTTCAAACCCGTGAAATTCCTAATCATTTCTGGAGACAAAATTATGAGACAATCGACTTTACTAGGTCGTATTTAATAATTTAAGCACAAAAGAAAACCAAATTCACTTTTTTGTGGTTATGTATGTATGTATGTATGCAGATACATACATACATATGTACATATGTGTATGTAGCACATACATACATATACATGTACATGTACATACATATGTATATATATACATATGTATGTATGAAGCTGCATACATACATACATACATACATAACTGCAATGTGGGAAAAGGAGTGTAAGAGGAATGATTTATTTCATAAACAAGCAGTAATAATTTTTCAATCATCGAATAAATCCTTCATGGGTCGTGAAAGATGTAGAAGAAAATGATTAACCAGTACCATTGTTTTCATTTTAAAAGGATAGGAAAAGAATAGACATATACATCGATTTGTTGAATGAACAAGAGACACATAATGTAAAATGACAAATATATGTATGGTAGCCTGCTGTATGTGCAATGTATGTATGTATCTGCATACATACATATATATATATGTATGAAGCTGCATACATACATACATACATAACTGCAATGTGGGAAAAGGAGTGTAAGAGGAATGATTTATTTCATAAACAAGCAGTAATAATTTTTCAATCATCGAATAAATCCTTCATGGGTCGTGAAAGATGTAGAAGAAAATGATTAACCAGTACCATTGTTTGCATTTTAAAAGGATAGGAAAAGGATAGACATATACATCGATTTGTTGAATGAACAAGAGACACATAATGTAAAATGACAAATATATGTATGGTAGCCTACTGTGTGTGCAATGGGAAGTAGAAAAATATAAACAAATGCTACGCTATTGTATTGGACAGCCAAATGAAACATATTTAAACAGACTAATAGACGTATATATGTGTTTTTCTATGTATATATATATATATATACACACACACATATACATATTAAACCCTGATAAATGACCCCCCCTGACAAATGACCAAAAATAAACAAATATAAATAGGTACACATATAAGAAAAATAAATAACAACTATAAACCCTGATATAAACACTGAAGTAAATGACAAGTGAGAAAAAATAGACAAATATAAATATAGGTACCATAGTCTGCATTTTCAATGGATAGGCAAAGGAAACACACATATACATCAATTTGCTGAATGAACAAGAGACACGTAATGTAAAATGACAAATATATGTATGCTAGCCTACTGTATGTGCAATGGAAAGTAGGATTTTTTAAGAAATGGTAGAATGTATAAAGTAAGAAGACACTGCATAAATGAAAATAAATATAAGTACATACTTGAAACTTTGGATATCAGAGGAATGTGCAGAAAATCTTTGTCGTTGCTTTCAACTTTGCTAGGAGTAACATGCAATTGTGAATGTTGTTGGCTACTTTCCCCCTCTTATTTAGGAATTCGAATCTAACAATTGAATGCATTCAATTTGGTGGTTGTGTTTGAATTTTGAATTTTTAAGAGCATTTGAATTTGAAGCTGCAAGTTATGTAGGTTTTTAAAGATGATATGCATTCAATTTGGTGGTTGTGTTTGAATTTTGAATTTGGTAGAGCATTTGAATTTGAAGCTGCAAGTTACGTAGGTTTTTATAGATGATATGACTGAATTGTGCATTACATTTGGATTTGATGTTTAATTTGGGAGCCTTACACCTATATTTAATTGTGCAGGTACCTACAGGAAATGGAATAAATACATATAGCTGATAGGGAGTGTGTGAAAGATTGTGCAACGGAGATTGTGATTATGTCATCTAAAGCACCAGTAGCTGTGCATGTATACTTGTAAATATAAAATGTAGTGAGGGACAAACATTTGCAAGTGGGGGTAATTGTAAAAAATAAATGATTTAAATGAAATTGTAAATGGGCCTTTTTATGTGCAAGTGGACTTCTTTTATAAATGCAAAGGCATGTTTAGTTGTGTACTTTGATTGGTGAGTGACTCATTCTGTTATGAGCAGCTATTGGTGTTGTAATTTTTTATTGGTATTGTTGTAATTTTCTATTTGTTAATAAAAAAAAATTTAGTGGATCAGAGTTAAATTTTTTTTGGGGGGTGGAGTGAACCTGGTGGTGGCGGTTATTCAATGGGTGGTAGCTACTGGCTCTTCTCCCCTAGTGCTTCAAATAAATTGTGATTATTTTCTTCATAAAATGTGACACAACTTTATACTTTTACTCCATTGACTTATTCATCTTCACATACCAATGATATGTGTGCAAACATTATATTACATATATGACACTAAAAAAAATAAAAAAATTACTGTATAAAATATTGATTAGAAATAAGTGACGATTTCATTGAAACTATTAACGAAGTACTTCTACTATTCATTATCATTATGTTTTATTAGATTCTACTCAAGAAACTCATTTTTTAAAACAACCAAGAAAACAAGCCTATATGATTATCAAACGTGCCTTTCCAACATTGGGCTGCGACTGTTTAGTTAATGTGCATAGTTTAATGCTATCACGGTATACTAGATCTAAGGGAAGGCAAACGTGACCGTGAGAAGCGCAAAGGAGTAATCTAATTCCAAGCAAATCAATGCATCGTAATGACCGGAGTCAAATTTATTTAATCTACTTGGATTCCATAAGTCAAGCCAGTCGAGCAATCGTGGAAGTTGCAATCCCCAAAACTCAAAGAAAAAGGATTTACTATTGTCTTAAAAAGTATTCATGTTTCAGTCCATCCAAAGATTCCTGCAAATTCTATTACCATCCAGATATCTATAGAGCTAGAATTTCAGTCTTCAAAAAGTTTGTATTTATTGGGGAAATCAAAATTCAGTTACTACCATAGCTGTTCTTTTTGTTTTGTTTTTATGTTTTTTCAGTTTTCTTGTCGGTTCAGTGTGCCGATTTAGCCCTACATCATTATTGCTTTCCGCATTAGCTCAAATTCTCGCTTGACTTTTTCGTCGCATCGCCACTACGCTTAGTTTTGTAGCGGACCGTTCAACCCTTCACGCTCTATTTAACCTTGACATACAAACATCAATGTACCGATTTCTGCTTGTTTTTATCGAGTCTTGCCTTGTTTATCCTAAATGGAGAACACTGCAATGAGCTCTGGTGGAACGGTAGGGCGATGGGTATATGTACTAGTTCCCCTGGGTTGCAATGGGCGTAGCATACGTTTCTTAGACAGCATTCAAGGCGATAATGAAGATATTTGTACATGGAAGCAATACATTAAGATACTGGCTGCTGCTCTACTTTGTGCAGTGATCATATCCTGGTGGACTCCCGGGGGATGCGCGTGGGCCAGAAAGAATAACACGAAGAAGATTCCAGGGCCCAGAGGATGGCCCATAATCGGAAGCTTAATGGAAATGAGTGGCGGCCATGCTCACCGTAAGCTTGCCTCTTTGGCAAGTATTCATGAGGCGAAAAAGCTCATGGATTTCAGCTTAGGTTCAACCCGAGCAGTCATAACGTCAGATCCAGAGGTGGCGAGGGAGCTCTTGAGCTCTCCCTACTTTGCTGATAGGCCCCTCAAACAATCTGCCAAGCAACTCATGTTTGGGAGAGCAATAGGCTTTGCACCCAACGGCGACTACTGGAGGATGCTGCGTAGGATTTCGGCCGTTCATCTCTTCAGTCCACGAAGAATTGCTGTGCACGAAGCCGGGCGTCAGGCGGAATCTATGAAAATGCTGTCTGATATACGCAATGAATGCGCATCCGAGGGTTCCGTCAACCTCCGTCCACATCTCCAGGCGGCGGCTCTGAATAACATCATGGGAAGCGTGTTTGGTCGAAGGTTGGATGGTGACGGAGAAGCCCGGGAGGTGAGGGAAATGGTGGAGGAGGGGTTTGAAGTGCTGGGGGCATTCAACTGGGCTGATCATCTGCCCTGGCTACGACCGCTTGACCCTTTGCGAATCCACGCCCGCTGCGCTCGACTCGTACCTCGCGTTAGGGCTTTCGTTCAACGCATCATCCACCAACATCGACAGTCCGCTGCGCCCAGGGACACAGCCGATTCAGATTTCGTAGATGTGCTTCTTTCGCTTCAAGGACACGACAAGCTAAACGACGACGACATCATCGCGGTTCTTTGGGTAAGCAATACTCCGTCTTGCTATATTTTTCATTCGACCCATCAAAGCCCTTAGTAAAACCCATATATATATCTGATATTATAATATTTGCTACATACAGGAAATGATATTCCGCGGGACAGACACTGTAGCTCTACTTACAGAATGGACCATAGCGGAGTTGGTAGTGAATGAAGGAATACAAAGCAGAGCTCAGGCAGAGTTAGAGACAGTGGTAGGGCGGGATAGAAGCGTGTGTGATGAGGACATAGCAAGGCTTCCATACCTGCAAGCGGTTGCAAAAGAGAGTTTGCGAATGCATCCACCGGGGCCTCTGCTGTCGTGGGCGCGCTTGTGCACAAAGGACGTTGATATAGCAGGTGGGATGCATGTTCCAGCCGGGACGACTGCAATGGTTAACATGTGGTCCATTACTCATGACCCGGAGATCTGGGAGTCGCCTCATGAATTCCGGCCCGAGAGGTTTGTCCGAGAGAAGATAGATATTCGGGGTAATGACTTGAGGCTTGCGCCCTTTGGTGCAGGTCGGCGAGTTTGCCCCGGAAAGGCTCTCGGCCTCGCCACCGTCCATCTCTGGGTTGCCAAACTCCTCCACCACTACAAGTGGATTCGTTCTCCTCAACACTCGGTAGATCTCACGGAGATTCTTAAGTTGTCGTCTCAGATGGCCACATCCCTTACTGCAATTCCCACCATTAGAATCCCTTACTGAAATCTCCTAATTTCTCATAACTATCACATAAGTTTCAAGGGTACAATTTTATTTTATATTTTGAATTCTACATAATAGTCTAAAGGAAGAATGCATAAGATGGACTCCTGCTGAAATTCAGCGATTATAACTATTTTGCCGAAGGATGAACTGTTTACAGAATATTTTCGACATAATTTGCCATTGAAGATTGGTAATGACTACGAATCGCTTTACACAGTCAATTCTTATTTATTTGTTAGACAAATATTGTATCGCTGTATCCTTTCGATTTAGAGAGGCGAATTTTGTAATAGGAACTTCATTCAGGTACAACAAGAAAATAGCGAAGAGGTGGATTATATTTAGATTTCTTTAGATCTCCCCTGGCTAACAATTCTATCACACAACTCAACTAAAAATTTATTTAAAAAATCATATAAATTAACGAACATAAAAAATGCCGTTAATATCATTTACTATTTTTAACATATAAACATGTAAACTTTAATATATGGCGAATGAACAGATTTTGGGATTAGAAAAAGAAATAGGATGATTTGTGGAGAGTGAAAGCTGTTTTTTCTATGTATATAGTAAGACAAGCTGTTATTTGGTGTCCTTGCATGTTTTTGATTTTTTAAATTTGCAGGTTTGGTTTTCTTTGTTCTGTCAATCATGGCTGATCCACATGAACCCCTATGTTCTTTAAAGCTCTTTCAAACAAGTCATGCTTCGTCATCATGTTGAACATTTCATGGATGAAGCTAATGCAATGAATCTAGTTCAACGATATTTTTTTTTTTTTAAATAGAATTATCCTCAAAGCAAGAAAATTCTTTTAGTACTAACTTTTTCATTAAGAATTGAATTTTTTTCCACAAACATGTTCTTATTTGTAAGTTTACGGGGCTATAATTAAATGTACAGATGCTAAAGTATTGGGCACACAAAGCGTGGTTGATCAAAGGAGACATGGAAATAATCATGGTTGACATTATGTTTTTTCTTCTTCCTGCAATAATGACTCTATGTATGTTCTAATTTTTTTAAGGCCATTATTTGTTCAAGAATTTCAATCTTTTAAAAAAACTTTGTTATCTATATTTTACTCCAACTACAAAGCTCTTGTAGTGGTGAAAAGGTTAACTACTTCAAAGGGGATTTCTTTAAGAGCTAACTTCACTATTTACATTGAGATCAACTTGTAATTTAGGTTTTTCTAAATCTACCTTAATTATCCTTTTGCAAAAATGTTTATACTAGATAGAAAGTTAAAAATTACAAACCAAAATGTTTAATTACAATGAACTATATCTTTTCATAGAATTTTTTTATAGATGTTTATTAATGAAAATGGAAAATGTTGATCATGGAGAACTATGGTTTTTTTTGTTCTACGAACACTAGCATTCCATGTAGATATCTTCATATCACATTGTTTTCATCCAAACATTAAACAAAAAGTACTATCAAGTGTGCGGAAACTTCTTATATGCACATAATGTAAAAGACATTTTTTTTAAGTAGGCATAGTTCTCAAAATGATAGAAAGGACAATAAGATTGACTATTCAATTTTTTAAACACAAGGAACAAAAACACTAAGAGAGTAGTTGAAAAATGTATCACCAAATAATGTTGTTTCTTCTTTAATATAACTCTACATGAATGACAAAAAAATGAGAAAAATGTTTGTGTGTTTATTAAGGGGCTTGTCTAATTCAAACACCTAATTTTCTTTTTCTACCTCCATGGTACCTCAAGATTCTTATAATATTCCTAATGAAAAATGGTCATGCTTTGAATAAAAAATGGGAACAACTAAAATAGAGATAAAATACCAAACACACTATGCTAGACTTAGGGTTTTGTAAATAATAATGAAAAATGTAAATAAAGAGAAAGAGAACAATATTACAACAACAAAAACATCTAAAATCCTATAAGAACTTCTAGGAAGACTTACTTTCTATCACTTTCCAAATCTCACAAAGATAATTCTTGAAAATAAATAAAGAAATCGCATACACAAAGTTGGTATGAATGTATAGATTGTTCGGTTTTTCTTGAAACTAAAAAGGCTTCTTGAAAATTTTTAGAGCACTTGATAATAAAGAATTGAAAAATATTGTTAGGGAGCCAAAATGGGAATTTTTATGTCAAGATGTGATTCAAACTGACATGTAGAGTTATTAATTTCCCAAATGTCAATGAGACTAGAGGAAACTAACACTCAAATGACCACTAGAATCATAAATTTTCATGGGACATTAGTTCATCATACATACATCCATTTGTTGCACTCTTGTCTAGAAAAGATCAAACTTAAAAACCCTAGATTATCACAAAAATACAAGAAATACATATTCCAACTACTAATATTTTGTAATCGAGGTATTGTATCCTAGAGTACTAAACTAAGGACATAATGTAGTGTATAATTGTAAAGGTGTGCAATGTTTGACAATACATTTTGACCTCACTTCAATAGGCATATGATCTACACTAAATATTTATGTTAAAGTAAATGTAATAGTCATAAAAATTAACCCAATGATACTATAGAGCATTTAGGACCTTCAAATGAGATGAACATGCTCCTTGCATGAACACTTAAAAATCAACCAAAATATCCTACCTAAGAAACAAATATTATGAAAAATTTCACAAGACATTGAACATGCTAGCTGAAAAACATACTAACTAGAAAATATATATTACAAAAGAAAAATAAAGTATAAATACTCATGCACAACAAACATGAAAATAGAAAAACTTAGGAAAAAGGGAAGATAAAAGGACCATGAAGATGTATAAAGAATTATTCTTTAATGATGTGTGACTAAAATAAATACGAAGTATGGATACCAAGTTATGTTATGCCAAAGTCCATACAATAATTTTGATCAACCATGGATACTACAAGTTGTACTGTAGGATAACCATAGAAAGAGGTGGGACATATGGGGATTATAGGCTAACAAGATGCATTATGGTATGTGGTTCATATGCTACCAATACAACAAAGAGTGCAAAAATCAACAATTCTTTAGAGATTATAAAAGTGAGGTGTGTTCAATAAGAGCTCCCCTTAAAATAGCTACATGATGCAAAGAATGCAATTTATTATAAAGAAAAAGAAGGGGGGTAGAGAAATATGATTAACACATAAAACATATGCAAAGATGTTGCAAGCATGAAACACATAAAATTATGCTTATAGAATGACATCACTAAATATAGAGATGTCAAATATAAATTACATCACCACTTAAAACATACACAGATTGAGGGATCTTAGGCTTGTGGTCAATATAAATGTAAATTAGATAATCATATGTATCATAAGAGGAAGGAATTTATAATTCATCATTCCTTGGAAGTCTTGTGAAATTATGAGCATAAAGTCCAAGAAGGACATGTGAAAACATATAAAAAAATTGGTCATGGAAGAAACCTAAATGATGCAACACTTTGCGTTGTCTAAATTTCAAAAAGAAAATACATTACAAAAAGAAGAATTTAGATTCAAATAGAGGAATTTAACAATATTTTATCTATCGTGTATCTATGTACCTACAAGGGTATCATGGGTCCTCTAGGAGAGATTAAAAAACATAAATCAAAATATAGAAGATCATTGGACAAAAAAGAAAACACCTAAAATTTAAAGATATAAAGTTCCTATTATAAGGATCCTCATAAAACAAAGAAAATGTTCTCTCAATAATTTGTATAAGTGGAGGGATGAAAATCCTATAGAGGAAGAAAATTTAGGGTAGTACTAGGTTTTCTTCCTATAATAATAACCAATAAACAAATTGCAAGTTCAACATCTTCTTGAATCTTTTGTGAGGTGACTGTGAATGATCTTGTAAAGATCAAGAGTAATATTGAAATATCCATAAAGGACCCAAAAAAAATTTCATTAGGTGAGGAGGCATGTGAATCATTGTTAGGATAAGTAATAAGGGGAACATAACTACTTACACCTTCAAAAGGAGTAGGGATAGATGCAAAATAATTTTGAATGTTATCTATTAGGATAATAGATTTAAAGTGGTCCAAAGGTGGGAGAGAAGGAAAATTTTAGTTTTTCTCAAAATATGGTGGATTTAAATAGTGTTCAAGAATTATTTTGGTAGGTAGGTGGGGGATATAGATATCTATGGTGGCAAGATTAAGAATTTCAGGAAAAACTTGATGGTTAGTGTGTTGGAATAGAACAAGAGAAGTGAGTGTGGCACTAGATATGACACATGCTTTGTATTTCTAGTGGCACAAATAAAGGAGAAATTTAATGAAGATCAAGAATGATATGTAGATCCATAGATGGATCTAACAAAAGTTACACCATTTAAGGTTGATATTTATCTAGATCATGACAAGGGATAGAATGGGTTGTATGAGTAGCACAAGGAAGTGGAGAAGAAGGAGACAAAGGCATGAAAATATCTAAATTTATTCACATGGGAGAAGGATTGTTGATAGTGGGAATCTACATAGTATCTCTCTCCCCAACCATAGCATGCCAATGAAGCTTATGTTCTTACATAAACTAGTTTTAATGGTAACATGATTCAGATGGATTTGTAGGAGGTCAAACATGATCTCTCTACTCTATCTATTGATGGATTTGTAGGAGGTCAAACATGATCCTTCTACTCTATCTATTGTACTATCCTCATCTATGTAATATTAAGAAGAATAATCTTAGCAAGTAGAGTTTGAGATACCTAGGGTGCACACAATGAAACATACACCATAGGTGTCTGTTATATTTTTATTATATAGGTAGGTGTAGAAATATGAGACACCACTAAAGGGTAAGGTGTGATTGGTGTAATAAATAGATCTCATCCCATGAGTTACTTTCCCTCTTCTATCAAAGGGGTAGGTCTAGGAATAAGAGAAACCATGAGAGGATAAAAACATGGAGAGAAGAATTATGTAGTAAGGGTGATTTTCCTCTTTCTATCATTGATGTATGTGGAGGAAAAAAATAAGTTGCTAAAGGTTGTGATACCTTATGGGGAATGAGAGGTCATCCTAAAGGAGCATGCTTGTCCTTAAGTATTAGATGGGTATCAATAGGGACACAAGTATATTGGGATGGTCAGTTGATTGAAGGGGAAGAAATAAAATAGGAAGAAGATGAGGATGTTGATAAGAGGGCCCTAAATAATTATATTTTAATTTTGAATATTATAAATGAATAAATATCACTATGAGATTGTATTGAGTATGGTGGATAGTTTACAATATGTCATCACATGGAAACTTCAAACATTTATAAACCATGAAGGAAACTTCCTTATAAGTTAGCCATGGAATTCTCAACTTCACATGGAATAAATTTTACATAGGAATGATACAAAAAATGGTACTAGCACAATTAGGTCCAACATAGACAAATAAATTGATAGAACCCATGTAATAAACCATCCTAAATTATTACTTAATTAATATTATTGCAAACATGAATATATTCAAATTAAAAAGACATAACTAAGTAGCTATAGTCAATCATAGCAACAAATGTCTTATTAAAATGAATCTAGATTTGTATATTCAATTCAAAATTCAAATTGTAATATCAAGTTTGACTTGGTTCATGAGGCCACAAAGTCATTACATTGTACAAATTTTACATCAAGGTACATCAATATTACATAAAGGTTACATCATAGACTAAAAATTATTGTGTATATCTAAGGTTCCACTTGATGCTCTCCTCCACTGGTGGATGAGAACATGGTTTAAGTGCTTTACCGCCCAACCACAAAGCCTACACTTTCCTAGAATTCTTCCAACTTGAAGAATACCCGATCCTACATTTAAAGTTTAGCAAGAGAATAATCAACAAGGTGGAATCTAGTGCATTCCCATACATCAACATGTAATTTCTATCCACAAGTTAGAAAGGAAAATGCAAGATCTATGCTAGGAATTGCAGAGAGTGATATCATAGAGTTCATACATACAAAATGAACTATATTTCTTGGCAAAGCATAATAACTTTTTTGAAACAAAAAACAATAGGTTTTGGTATTTAAAGCAAACCTATACTCTCTGAACACCATTTTAGCACCCATCCTAGAAGGTAACTTTATATAGCACAATAATTCATAACTATCTACCCTCTAGCAGCATCTACCTTGAGGTGCTCTAGTCTACTTAGGTATCACTGTTCTATCCAAGTAAGAGAATATTCTTCTCACATATGTCTATGAAAAAAAAATCATATTTCTAATATCCTCAATAAACATATTTCAGATACATGATTCAAATGGAATGGTACATTACATTATTCAGTCATATCATTCACATGACCCATGTTTACTTTCAACATAAAGCATCATCCATTTAAAATGAATTAAGAAGAAAAAAAAAAGTATGTCACAAATATGTGTATGTACATAGACGAGATTCTATGTGCATACACATGTATGTTCCTACTTAAGTTATTGGATTTGTGCATACATTCTAAAATAAAACCATTAAATTAGATTTCTAGCATTTAATAATGTTCCATTTTGATGTTTCCATTTGTCAAAAAATTCAAGGAATAATTGAATTAGAAATAAATCTACGTTAATAGTTTCTCTCATACTATTGTTTCATTTGTATCATTCAAGTTGTAACATTCAACTATGTTTTTTACACATGAACACTTTCTCTAGTTTAAAACAAAACAATACTATCACCAACTTAACAATTATAGAACAAGTCATTTCATTTAGATTAACATACACTTTTACAACATAACAAAGTTGTTCCCAACTGATCATTCACTGTTTAAAATAATATAATGTTGTTTCTAGCTAAACAGTTACAGTTTTATGACAAAACAATGTTGTTTCCGATAGAATATTCACTGTTTACAATAAACACTGGTGTTTCAAGCTAAATAGTTATTGTTTATTTCAAAACAATGTCATTTCAAATAGAAAATTCACTGGTTGATAGTAATACAATGTTGTTTCAAGATAAATAGTTACATTTTATGACAAAACAATGTTGCTTCCAATAGAACATTCACTATTTACAATTTAATACAATGTTGTTTCAAGCTAAATAGTTATAGTTTATGACAAAACAATGTCATTTCCAATAGAACATTCTCTGTTTATAATGATACAATGTTGTTTCAAGCTAAATAGTTACAGTTTATGAAAAACAATGCCATTTGCAATGATTTAAGGTTGCAGCTTCAAGTTCCATTGCTTTGTTTCAGCCATATTATTCTAAGAAATTATATACACAAATTTCATGGGAGAAGTAATTAAATTTAAGTTGTTATCAACATTTGGAAGGAATTTAAATGAACTAGATAACATGCTAACCATTAATCAATAACAATAAAATAATCAAAACCAAGGGATCAAACTTAACTAGGTTTAGGTTGAAACCCTCATATATACTTTACATTTATTTTACTTTTGTTGTTCTTAAAAAATCTACAGTCATTGATTGCTACACAAAACATTGGGACCAAGGTCGTGCCACAATGCCTACCCTTGATTTTGGTATAGTCGCCCAAAGATGACATGGGTATCATTCAAATGAATGATAACTTACATGCAACAAGATAAGAGAATAAGTACAACATTTATCCTATATACTTTATGGATTAAGTGATGAGAGCTTCACAATGTCTCTATGACATAACAATATAGTTGCAATTGTAAGAATTTATAGAAATATGTAATGCAATACTAGGTGTTATAGCCCTCCATCATGTTTTACTCTTCGAAGAAAGATAGAAGGTGGTGGATTTGGCCCAAATGGGTGTCCATCGGATTGAAAAAATATTAAGAAGTGAAAATTTTATACATCAAATTTTTATGTATTGGCTTCGGCCTACCCAAAAAGGGGTGGTGATGACATAACTTAGATCACCCCCAATCATAGGCCTATCAGGCTTTCTAGATAGCCCTATGATGGGCTTATCTCAACAAACAAATTAAATGCAATCTTATCATAGGTTCGGTGAAACCGCCCATACAAAGTAATATATAAACAGTCAACCATTCAACTCATAGGCTCTACATGCTCAGGAAAATCTAAAAGTAAAAGAAAAAGAAATGACTGAGCCATGAATTATGTTTTGTACAATTTTGCATAAGAGTTTGATAGGATAGTTCATTCAATGAATAAAATTGAAATGCAACGATTTGGTTTGAGCATGGTAATAGAGATAAAAATTGTAAAATTTAATTGAAAAGAAAATTTTTAATGAAAATCACCGATTACCTCTGCAACAAGGAATTCCCTTCAGCTTTTTCCCACAAGCTTTGTTCCACACCCAATTCACTGTCTAATGGAGGCGATATTCACCTACATTTATAACACCTCCAATAAAGGGTTGTTTCAAAATGATAATGGTCATTAATGATATTACTGACCCATTCTAAATTTGAATTCTTTCCACTATATCGATGGTAGACCACGTCCATCATGGGATTTTCTCATGAATCATTTAAATTTTATCTATTCGATAACGATAATTATCAGTTTCAAATTCACTGATAAGAGGTATACATATATATATTTATATGTATATTTATATATATATGTATTTATACACTTTTATATTTATATATATTTACATACACACACACACACACATATATATATATATATTCATGTGTGTTTATATATATGTATACACATATAAATGTTTTCATGTCCATATCTATCATTTATATAAAAATGGTCTTTCATTTTCATTTCAACAATGATATTATGTGTAAAATTAAAATTCACACGTTCATTCACATACCAAATCTTAGTTTTGTTTTCCTCTAAATTCAAAACACAAGATCAAGGTTGACATTTTTAAATATAAGTTTGACATAATTTTGTCTCACAAATACATATTCTCAATCATAAATTCATTTCAGTCATCTTAATATAATTCCTCTATGAATTTTCAAATGAATATATCATGCCATTTTTGTGGTGTGTGCACCCAAATTCCATTTAGCTTACCATTTGATCTGGCTAAACAATCCAAATTCAATCGTGATCTTGTCCTTCAACTTGTCACCCTACAACTACACACACTTGCACTTGCAAAATTTATCAGTAACGTTCTATTCTTGATAACACATAAGATGATTCAAAAATATTGCATAGTCAACGTTAGTCAACTTCTTTGAATCTATTTCAAAAAAAATAAAATTTCCATTTAACATATTAAATTTCTTCAATATTTCAATTTACCATATTATAATTAATATGCAATAAAATTGGGTTATGATATCCTTCCCCTCTTGGAAGAGACACTATCCTGATGTCCATTTAATCAAAATTAAAGAATTTATGTCTATTTCAACATCACATCAAATTAAAGCATATATTTCTATTTCAACATCATATCAAATTAAAGCATATATATCTATTTCAACATCACATCAAATTTTCTTATCAATAACATCATAGTATTTCAATCCAAAAAATTACAAACAAAAATTTTGAATTCTTCTTTCTAAAGAGAGCAAATGTGGAAAGGTGTGTTCTATTTCTTCCACATCCTCCCAAGTAGCACTATCTTCCAAATACTGGTCCCATTGGACCTTAAACTAAGCAATATCTTTGCTTCGCAACTTATCATTGCATCTATCCAGGATTCTAACGGGTTCCACTAGGACCACTCCTGGATCTTGTACCTACAAGGATTTCCAATCAAGAACATGAGTTACATCAGGATGATATGGCTTAAGCAAGGAAACATGAAACACATTATGAAGTCGTGCCAAAGTAGGTGGTAGAACTAGTCTATAAGAAATGAGGTTAATTACTTCAAAGACTTCAAATTTTCCCACATATATTGGGGCCAACTTGGAAGACTTTCCAAAAGAAATAGAAACTTTATGAGATTTAACTCTCAAGAAAACTTTGTCCCCAATTGAGAACTATCTAAGAGTTCAGTTCTTGTCGGTATAACCCTTTTTTCAATTTGCCACCTCCTTCAATCTAGTTTTCATGACTCACATATGTTCTTCCATTTCCTTAAGCATTTCAGGCCCTACTATGATCCTATCCTCCAACTTATCCCAACTGATCGGGGTATGACACTTTCACCCATAAAGAGCTTCAAACGATGAATGCCTAAGGATGTTTAATAAGAGTTGTAAGAAAACTCTACCAAAGGAAAATATTCTTCCCACTTCTACTATTTGTCCATACAATACATTCAGAGGTGGTCTTCGACTACTTGATTCACCCTATCTATCTGCTTGTCAGTCTGAGGATGATAAAACAAGTTGAAATTTAGTTTTGTTCCCAATGCAACATTCAAGGTCATCCAAAATATTGAGGTCATCTAAGTGTCCCTATCATAAATGATAGTCTCTGGAACTCATGCAAGCGAAAGATCTCCTAGAAAAATTTCTTGGATAGGGTCAACGAACCATCCTTAAGGTTTCTTGGAATGAAGTGTGCAACTTTAGTCAAATTATCAATTACGACCAAGATAAGATCATGCTTGTTCTTACTCAATGGAAACCCATGTACAAAATCCATACTGATCACCTGCCATTTATACTCAAGTATGTCCTGAGGGTATAGTAGCCCAGCTAGATGTGCATTCCCTGCCTTGACTTACTAGAACTCTAAGCATCTAGCTACATACTCCACTACATCCTTCTTGAGTTTAGGCCAAAAATATAGTCTTCAACACTATGATCATCTTGGATACTCTGAGGTTTCCTGAATAGGTCACATTATGAACCTCCTCTAAAACCAACTTCCTTAGCTCTCCACAGTTTAGAATATACATTCTTCTCTGGTATCTCAAAATACCATCCATTTTGATCTCAGACCTATCGAACTGATGATTTGAAGGATTTACTGCTATGGATTTTTTCACTCTCTCATAGTGCTCATCCCCTGGTAGATACTAAATCACCTGTTGTCTCAAGTTAGACCTTGTCAAGATTATGGTTGTTAGATGTCTCCGTCTACTAAGTGCATCAACCACTCTTTTCTCTTTTCCCTTTATATATTCAATTTTGAACTCATACTCACTAAGGAAATCCAACCACCTTCTTTGTCGTGCATTAAGGTTTGTTTGAGTAAAAATTTCTCTCAATCCCAAGTGGTCTATCTTGAGTTCAAATGGCTTCCCCAAAAGATAATTCCTCCACATCTATAATGCATGAACTATTGTGGCCAATTCTAAGTCATGTGGTGCACAATTCTCCTTGTGTTCCTTAAGCTTCCTTGATTCATATGCTACCACTTGTCCATCCTACATTAATATTGCTCCCAATCCCTCTCCTGAAGCGTCTTTGATTATTTTGAATCTCCTATTAGGATCAAGGATGGTCAACACTGGTGTTGTTGTGAGCATCTCCTTTAGGAGTTGGAATGCCTGCTCATATTTCTTAGTCCTTTCAAACCATGTTTCATTTCTTTGGAGTGAGGTGACAATAGATACAATTTGGGAAAACCCTTGCACAAACCTGCTATAGTATCCCGTGAGGCCCATGAACCTATGGAATTTTGACACATTCTAAGGCACTGTACATTCCATGATTGCCTTGAAATTTCCAGGGTCTAGAGAGACTCCTTCAACTGAAGTGATATGGCCCAGATAGTTCACCTTGTCTTCATAGAATGAACATTTGGATAGCTTCCCAAAAGGTTTCCTTTCTCTCAGCCATTGTAGGAATATCCTCAAGTGCCAATCATGCTCTTCGATACACTTTGAGTAGACTAGGATGTCATCCATGAAGATTAAAAAAAATTCATCCAAGCAATCTCTAAACACACTATTCATGATATTCATAAAGGTTGTTGGTGCATTAGTCAAACCAAAAGGTACCACTATGAACTCATAATGTCCATATCAAGTTCTAAATGTAGTCTTTAGAATATCTTCTTCCTTAATTCTCAACTGATGGTATCCTAAAATGAGACCAATTTTGGAGAATATTGTCCCTCCCTTCATTTGGTCAAACAATTCGCCAATCCTCAAGAGTAGATATTAGTTCTTAATGGTCACCTTGTTCAACATCTGATATTCTATACACAAACGCAAGTTTCCATCCTTCTTTTTCACAAAGATAACCAATGCTCCGTGAGGAGACACGCTGGGTTTTGTAAGCCCTTTGTTCAACAATTCCATTAACTGGGCCTTCAACTCATAGAGTTCAGTGGTAGTCATCCAATAGGGTGCCTTGGATTAAGGCTCAACTCATGGGACAAGGTCAATAGAAAAGTCAAATTCCTGCTTTGGAGGTAACTCCATAAGTTCATTAGGGAATATATCTTAGAACTCGTTGAGAATAGGATAGTAAACTAAATATGGTTCCTTATTGTTGGCATTAATGACATGCACAACATAAATTGCACATCCCTTTCAACAAGCCTTCTTGAGCAGTATTGTAGAAATCTATCTAAGCTCCAAGGTTCTTTACATTCCACAAATCTTGACTAGGTTTCCATAGTCATCTAGACAATTGACTACCTTGTCCTCACAGTTCACTATAGCCTTATGCTTGATCAACTAGTTTATTTCCAAAATTGCATTATATGATCCTAAAGGTGCCACATACAAGTTTACTTGTGTTTGGAAGGTTGGAAGCTCTAACTCGCTACAAAAGGGACAAGTATCTACCCTCTACTCTACTCGATTACCATAATGGATTTTCCATGAGTTTTCCATGTATCAATATCTAATAGGTATCTTGGATATTATTCGAAGAACTATAAAATATTAAGTACCTTTGATATCAATCAAAATAGAAACAAATTTTCCATAGATCTCACCCGTCAGCTGAATTGGTGAAGCCTAATAGTCTGCCTATTTGTTATCCACTGCAACATGGATCTAGTGATGCTAAGTTTGCTAATAGCTTCCTTCCTTCCATGAATTTGACTATTGAGGACAACTTGAGGCATAATGATCACCTCCACAAGTATAGCATCCCTCACTAGGGGCCTTTGTGACCTCCTACTTTTCCACCTCTGAATCCCTTCTGCTTATGGTTGTTCTTAACCTTGTTTTTGTTTTCCTTCTTGTTCCTTCCACCATACCCATCCTCACCCTTCTCCTACGACTCACTTCCCCTCTTGAGATTATGGATCTAATGGTTCTTGTCTCCTTTAATAAATTTCCTTTCCTCATACCACAACTTAGAATTTGAATCATTACAGAGATTGGATAATTGCTATATTTTTTGTTCCCATTTGGTGGCTTTTCCGAAGACTTCATTCATGGTAAGAGGATCATGCATATACACTTCAACTCCTATGTATGGTCTCAATCCCATTATGAATGTTTAGATATATAAATTTTCATCCCCTTAATACTGAGGCACATATTTCAATAGGTTAGTGAACTTTTCCCAATATTGGATCACAGTCATGTTCCCTTGGGGGTATGTGTAGGATCATGATGGGCCAAAAAGCGGCAATATGATGGGTATGTGGTTGATGACCTTTTTTTTACCCAAAATTGATGAAACGAAAAGGGTTTTTAAAGGAGATTCTCATCTTTCCACCGATATAAATTATACTTTACTTTGAATTTAATAAGTAATTATTATTCATTTTCTATTCAAATTACAACTAAAGTCCTGATTGATAGGCTGATTGAAAAACATCTATAGCTTTCAAAAGGTATCATATTTTTTGAATCCAAAAAATGCATCACATTCTATGCTTCACATACTATAGGATTAAAAAAATAAAAAATGAATTTCATAAAATTTTGACCAAGTTAAGGTGGTCAGACATATGAGTTTTTATATTTTTTAGAAAGTTGTAATAAAAAATCCATAATTAATTATTTACATGGAAAAAAATTACAAAAGAATATGCATCACATCAAGGCATGAGTCCTCTACTTATATCTAAAATCTTATAAAAAAATATTATGATTTTATTGTGGTTAGGGTGGTCAAACAAACACCTACTTCTTATTTTTTCCCTGAAATTTAAGTACCATTGCATTGAAATTTCAAATTTTCACCAAAGAGATTTTTTTTAAAAAAAAAAACCTAGTAGTTTAGGAACTACATTCAATTTAATACAGATTCTATTCTTACATATTTTTGAAATAATATAGATAACTTATTCAAATTTTTACGTCAAGTTTCCTAACTCTGATTTTTCTGAATTTTTTGCCACTTAAGGGCCTGTCTTTACCATGATGATCCTGCACATACCCTTGGGTTAAATTCTAAAATTTCATCACTTTCTTGTCGAAGAAAATTTGTGGTAACTATCTTTTCTTGAAAGATCGGAGGAAGAGTTCCCAAGTGATCTTAGCATGCTACAAATTCCTTTCTAACTTCTCATCATCCCACCAATTTGTTGCTTCACCAGAAAGTTGATATGTAGCCCATGCCACTTTAGTTTGGTCAAAAAGGTTTTAGAGCCCAAAGTATTTTTCCATCTTAATAATATAAGCCTTTGCGCCTATTTTGATAGCCTTACCATCAAATTTGGGTGGTGCTACTCTTTTGAGATCCTTTCCAAGCTCATCCATAATTCATCCTTGTGGACCTACCCCTAGACCACCATCTCCTTGATTGACTTATGCATTCCTGCAGTTCTAGTTTTCACGTGCCACTCAAACTTCTTGTTCTATGTGATCCATGCAAGCCTCTTTCTAGTTCAAAAGCCCTTGAATCTATTCTAGCCTCTTATTAGGTATATTGTTGGAACCACTACCACCCATCTCTTTCCTAGTGGTCACCATGTTAACTCACACTTAACCTCCGTCACATTCGCATTTATCGCATCTCAACATTAGCTTCTATGAATAAATGTTCTTATTCTACATCACATAATTTACACATGCATGCATTCCTTATTCATAGAATACATACACATTCATGCATAATAAATATATTTTGGAGTCCTTCATTTGAACATGCAAAAAATATTATCTTGTTTTAATTATATTGAAGATGAGTCAATTGACCCTTATTTACAAAGGCTTCTTGTTAGATTATTCCATTTTCTCATCATCAGAAAGAGGACATTCCTCTTGTTTTTCATCTAAATTTACATCAAACTTTATAAAAGAGGATGGTTGAGCATGCAAGCTCTCCTTTTCCTCTTTAGTTAACAGGGGTGTGTTGGGTCCACACCCTAGAGGACAGTCTTGGATTGTAGAAAGCTTTTAGATCTTAGGTGTTTGCTTTTCCTCAATCTTCAAACCTCTCTCTTATCTTTTTCTTCCATTATGTCATTCTTACATGAGGTTCTAATAGTTTTTCCCTTCCTTCATCCCGCCTTGGCCTTTCCATACCTGCATTCAATCCAGGTTCGGTCAATTCTTAGGACAACTAAATTCAATCAAGAGTCAAATACCCCTAATCAAAACAATGGTAAACTCAAAAGGCTATTGAACCCTAAGCTCTGATACCAAATGTAATAACCCATCCTAAATTATTACTTAATATTATTACAAATTACACAGATATATTCAAATTAAAAAGACAACTAAGTAGCTATAGTAAATCATAGCAACACATATCTTATTAAAATGAATCAAGATTCATATATTCAATTCAAAATTCAAATTACAATATCAAGTTTGACTTGGATCATGAGGCCACAAAGTCATTACATTGTACTACTTTTACATCAAGGTACATCAAGGTTACATCATAGACTAAAAAGTCTTGTGTACATCTAAGGTTCCACTTGATGCTTGCCTCCACTGGTGGATGAGAACATGGTTGAATTGCTCTACCGTTGAACCACAAATCTTATGCTTCCTTGGAATTATTCCAATTCTTGAAGAATAGTCAAACCTGCACAAAATTTTTAGCAAGAGAACAATCTACAAGGTGGAATCTGTTGCATGCCCATACATCAAAATGCAATTTCTATCAAGTTAGAAGAGAAAATACAAGATCTATGCTAGAAATGGAAGAGAGTGTTATCACATAATTCATACATACAAAATGAACTATATTGCTTGGCCAAGCATAAGAACTTTGTTGCAACAACAAACAGTAGGTTCTAGTTAAGAAAACCTATACTCTTTAAACTCCATTTTGGTACGCGTCCTAGAAGGTAACTTTCCACAACACAATAACTCATAATAGCTATCTACTCTCTAGCAGCATCTACTTTGAGGTTCTCTAGTCTAGTTAGGTATCACTATTCTATCCAAGTAAGAGAATATTCTTCTCACATGTGTCTATGGAAAAGATAATTATATTTCTAATATCCTCAATAAATATAAATCAGCTACATGATTCAAATGGAATGGTACATTACATTATTCATTCATATTATTCACATGACCCATGTTTACTTTCAACATAAAGCAATATCCATTTAAAATGAGTTAAGAAGAAAACAAAATAAGGTATGTCACAAATATGTGTATGTACATAGATGAGAGTCTATGTGCATACACATATATGTGCCTACTTAAGTTATTGGATTTGTGCATACATTCTAAAATAAAACCATTAAATCAGATTGCTAACATTTAATAATGTTCCATTTTGACATTTATATTTGTCAAAAAATTCAAGGAATAATTGAATCTAGAATTAAATCTGCATTAAAAGTTTCTCACATACTATTGTTTTGTTTGTATCATTCAAGTTGTAACATTCAACTATGTTGTTTACACATGAATACTTTCTCCAGTTTAAAATAGAACAATACTGCCACCAACTTAACAGTTACAAAACAAGTTATTTCATTTAGCTACACATACACTTTAATAATATAACAAAGTTGTTCCAACCGATCATTCACTGTTTAGATTAATACAATGTTGTTTCTAGCTAAACAATTACAGTTTTATGACAAAATAATGTCATTTCAAGTAGAACATTCACTGTTTACAATAATACACTATTGTTTCAAGCTAAAAAAATTATAGTTTATAACAAAATAATGTTGTTTCCAATAGAACATTCATTGGTTTATAGTAATACGTAATGTTTTTTTAAGCTAAATAGTTATAGTTTAAGATAAAACAATGTTGTTTCCAATAGAACATTCACTATTTACAATAATACAATGATGTTTCAAGAGACAACTATAGTTTATGACAAAACATTATCATTTCCAACAGAACATTCACTTTTACACTGATACAATGTTTTTTCAAGCTAAACAATTATGGCTTATGAAAAAACAATGTTGCTTACAGTGATTTAAGGTTGTAGCTTCAAGTTCCATTGCTTTGTTTTTCAAGCCATATTATTCTAAACAATTATATACACAAGTTTCATGTGAGAAGTAACTAAAATGAAGCTATTATCAAACTTTGGAAGGAATTTAAAATAACTGGACGACATGCTAACATGGGTATAGTAGCTACTTCTATTATTGTTAAAAAATCTACAATCATTGTCTGCTACATAAAACATTGGGACCAAGGTTGTGATACAACGCCTACCCTCGATTTGGGTATAGTTACCCCAAAGATGACATGGGTATCGTTCAAATTAACGATAGCTTACATGCACCAAGATAAAGGAACAAGTTCAACGTTCGGAATATATCCTTTATGGATTAGGATACGAGAGCTTCATAATGTATCTATGACATAACAATATACTTGCAACTGTAATAATTAACAAAAATATACATGTAATGCAATACTAGACATTATAGCCCTCCATCACCTTCAATGATGAGCTGACAATAACATTAGAATACTCTTCAAAGCAAGATCAAAGGTGGTGGATTTGGCCCAAATGGGCATCCATCAAATTGAAAAAATATTAAGAAGTGAAATTTTTATACATAAAATTCTTATGTATTAGCTTTGACCTACCCCAAAAGGGGTGGTGACAACATAACTCACATCTCCCCCAATCACAAGCCTATCAGGCTTTCTCGATAGCCTTGTGATGGATTTGTCTAAACAAACAAATTAAATGCAATCTTATCATAGGGTCAGCAACATTTCCCTTCAAAAGTGATATATAAACAGTTGGGCATTCAAGTTATGTGCTCTCATGCTTAGGAAAAACCAAAAGTAAAAGAAAAAGAAATGACAAAGCCATGAATTTCGTTTTGTAAAATTTTGCATAAGAGTTCGATAGCATAGTTATTCAATCAATAAAATTGAAATGAAATGATTTGGTTTGAGCATGGTAATAGAGATACAAGTTGTAAAAATCAATTGAAAAGTAATTTTTTTAATGAAAAATCATCGATTACCTCTACAACAAGGAATTCCCTTCAGCTTTTTCCCACAAGCTTCATTCCACACCCAATTCATTGTCTAGTGGAATCGATATTCACCCTTTCAAAATAACATCTTTCCTACATTTACAACGCCTCCACCAAGGGGTTGTTTCAAAATGATTATGGGAATTAATAATATTTCCGTCCCATTCTAAATTTGAATTCTTTCCATTCTATGGATGGCACACCACGTCCATCATGGGATTTTCTCATGATTTATTTGAATTTTATCTATTCGATAATGATATTTGTCAATTTCAAATTCACTGATAAGAGGTGTGTATATATATATGTATGTATTTGAAATGATGAAAAATGTGTGGGGCTTTCTTTCACTTCTAGGGTTTTGGACCTACAAGGAGAAAGACCAATTTTCCAACCTTTCACTCAAGAACAAGCCCTTGAAATTTTAATGCAAAGGAGATTGAAATCTGACAAAGGGAATGTTTTAGGGATTGAATAATTTCTAATTAGGGGTTCACCACCAAGTGTAAACTTGGAAAATATAATGAATTGGAAAATAGAATGTGATATGCAAACAAATGCTAAATAATTTAAACAGATGAACAAACTGTAATGAAAAGATGTGAAACTAAAATTGTGCACCTAGAAAACTGAAGAACGAATAATGGAGTTCTAGATCACTAAAAATTCTACTATTCAAGTTTCTTGGGACTCATATGCCAACTTGGGTGAATCAGTCCAGTTTTCTGGAAAATGCACCAAAGCAGGTTTCAACCAAAAGGGTATCCAAATCTGCAAAAATATTGTCTAGGCCTATACATTGGGACTCATTTATCAATAGTGGTGAATCTATCCACTTCTACTTTTTTGGATATTCTGAAGTGGATTTTGTGCCTCTCATTCTACTTTATTCTTCTTGTTTAGTTTCTAGATCTAAAACTGTAAAATACCACCTGTAGGTTCTCTCCAAGCTTCTCCAAGGCTTGATGACAACTTTGAAAACTTTTAGGTACTTGACAACTTTTCACCAACTTTTCTTCTTAGTAAATTTGCAACCTAGCTCTACAAATCACACACAAGAAGAGGGAAAAATATTATGGGGTTAGTGAATTGGGGTTTCCTTGGTCAAACCCCTTGTTGGTAATTAAACCTTGAAATAGAATGAAATGTGAAAAGAGAATGATGAATGAACAAATTGCAATGTTGAAACTCACCAAACCCTAGCAATAAGGTGCTCCAAACATATAAGTAATAGATCCAATGAATGTAAACTTGGACACTTGCTTGATATTGATTGATCTTGAATGCAATGCTTTTTTGAAATGCAAATCCAACATCAGCTCTAAAAAAACATGATGCAAGCAATCTTGACATGATGATTGAAAATTGAAGAGTGCTCTAGAATGCTTGATAATCTACTCTTGAAATTCCTTGAATTCTCTTGTGAATTCTTGTTAAATTTTCTAGGTGAGAATATGAGTGAAAGAACCTTGTATTTATACTTACTTATGCAAGAATTCCTAAAATTACAACACTACATGTCTACATCAGATCTAGGAGAATAAAATCCTGCTAGAAACTTGATTTAAATTTGATTTTTTGTCACATGGGACTCATTCACCCAAAGTGATGAATGAGTCCCATCACACATAATGTATGGGACCAAAAATGAAAAATAATTAGAAATATGTGAAACATGCATCGGGGCCAAAAGGACCTAGGTGGGACTCATTCACCCAAGGTGGCCAATGAGTCCCAAACACTAAATTTGGGCCACACAAGCCAGGAACAACTGGATTATGATTGGTTACTGGTTGGTGTCAGGATTATCCTCAAAAATATAAAATAAATTAGCCTTGTGGATACAAAATAGGGCCAATTAAAGCATAAGAAAGTCAAATTTTTAATGACAAACCTAGAGGAATGTGAAAGCTTGTTGCAACACTTTAAAACATTCCAAATAAGGAAAGATTAAAGTTAATTATGATTAAAATTATTTTTATTATACTCAATTAATTGAAAAAACCTTAGAAAAGTGTGAAAGTGTGTTACAACACTTCACAATACTTTTGCAAGGCACCATTAAATTACATTAGTTCACAAGGGACCAAGACCTAATGTGAATGTGTTACCCACATTACTACACTAAATAAAGGCACCATTAAGCCAAAATCCACAAGGAGGACCCAAACAAGTTTGAAAAATGTCAAAGGATCCTTTTTTCGACATTGCATTTAGCCCCCACTTTAGTGAGAGAAGGAACCTGCTTCAAACTCACACTAAAGTAGAAAAACATGCACCAAGAGGGGTTACGATAAACTAATACCAACAAGATAAGACAACAATAATCAAGAGGGATGATCAAGCCCCCAAGATTAAGAACCCATGGAAAACCAAACATAAGCATAAAGGAACACACATGAAAATGATATAAAGGACATCGACAAGGCAAATCATACACACCCAAAGATGAAAAAGAGAAAAAAAAAGAAAAAATAGAATTAGATCAAACTTCAATCATTTTTCCATCCTGATGTGGATCAGATCTAGGTTGTTTGTCTAGAGAAACACATACTCACTCCGAGGCGATAGATCTCCTAGCTCTTCATTGGGTGAGAAGTCTTAAAAAGTGAGAAACATACACTCATGGATGGTATGCACTCACACACACACAAGCAGCTATGGGGAAATTCATGCCTTGGATTGGGCTTCCCTCTCAACCATACCTAAGTTATACCTCCTAATACCTCCTAATAACTTTAATAAGGTGCCACACAAAAAAAATTTTTGAGCTTCATGAGGCAAGCAAAACTTCATATGCTTGGAGCTCATGAACAAATAGGATGGCTCCACAAGCATGCAAGTTTTATTATGCAAGGTGGCCATATGCAAAATGAAAAATGAAAAGACTGTTCAAAGGATTCTTGCTTAGTTCATGCAAGGTCCTTAACTTAAGGAACATTGTGCCTAATGTCTCCAAGAGAGGACCAATCAAAGAATATCAAATTCACAACTTAGGGGATGTAGTGTGTCGCATCAAGCCACTAAGAGGAATGCAATATGCTAAGAGAGAGCACGCTTGTGAAGGACATCACACCCAATGTCATTCACAAAGAAACAAGCGCATCGTATGAAGTAAGAAGGTTACATTGAGAACCTAGAAAAAGGAAAAATGCAAAAGAATAATGCCAATGTACTCCCTCAACTTAAAGGAATTGTTGAACACCATATTGTGAGAAATTAATTTAAAGTAGCAAATAAAAAATGCAAACAAGAAAGAAGACATGAGAGACAACTTGGAAAGCCCTATGCCAAGTCATATGTTTCTAAGTAAAGTTGTGTCATGCAAGAGAAAAATAAAAGGGAGGGGTTGTCCCCAAAATGAAAACATCAAATATAGAAGGGATCTATGGATTTGGGGTCATTATGTTCTTTGTTGCAATGTTTTTTGTTTTTTTTAGAGAGCTTGGAACTATCATCATCCCCCCAATACACATAGAATTGGAATAATGACATAAAGAGAGCGAAAACAAAGAAAAAGCCTTTTGGTTCAACATGGAAGAGAAATAGGGTGTCTCGATGACTTGCATCATCCCCAAAAGGAAAACACAAGAAAGAGATAAAGATGAAAAAGGAAATGAAAAAGAAATCCTTTTGGGTCAACATGAAGGGTACATGAATGTCTCAATGCCTTGCATCATCCCCAAAAGGAAAACACAAGAAAAAGATAAAGATACAAAAGAGAAAGGGATGCACAACATATAGAGGAATGAAGGCACAAATAGATGAATGCCACAAAATAATAGAACATCACAAGGGATCACATCACACACATGAAATCACACAAAAGAAAAAGAAAAATAAAATGCAAAAGACTAGTAAGGAAAATTTGAGTCAACCTATGAGAAAGTCATTTTCCTCCCAATCATGTTATGTGTATGCCGAAGGTGGGAAACTATCCAAAGGGACAAGGGAAAGTTCTGAACTAGGAGAAGCACCATGTTCAACACTCTTGATAAGATATTTATCTTTTAAGCTCATGGAAGAGGGAAACAATGTGTTCAATTCATTATGCACCTCTTTGTCTATTTTAGCAGTCTTATCATCATGAACTAGGTTATCTACAATAGGAGGTCAAATGATAATTTCTATTGAAGATTTCAACTCTTGTTGTGGTCTTTGTATTAGGCCATTTCTTTTTGGTGGGGGAGGGGGATCATCATGCATTGCTTCAGTCATGTTCAGATTTAATTTGATTTTCTTTATTTAAGTCTTCATGTAACTTGTGAGCAAGGGCATGACATCTTCACCTACGCTCTCTAGCACCTATGTTTCTTTTGTTTTTTTCAAGTTGTGTTTGTGTAGGAGTAGGTTGATCAACCATAGGTTTCTTTTCTTCCCTAAGGGGAGGAACAAAAGGAACCACATGAGGTTGTTTAGCCACTTTCTCTTTGGATTTGTAAACTTATTTTATTCTAGGAGGTGTGATAGGGTTCTTTTCATTGTCTCTTGGTCTTTTGGAGGATGTAGGTGAATTTTATGTTTTAGGTTGGTCTTGGGTGTTTGGTTCTTGTTTAGGTTGAAGTATGGTTTCATCTAGGATGGGAGGTTCGAAGGTGGACAAAGACATGATTTAGAGAGATAATTTTGCTATCTTCTTTTCCTTGAACTTTTCATAGGAAAAGAAAAAGAAGTCTTCCCTTGACTTGTAAGTTCCATGGGCTTGAGAAAAAAGGAATCTAGGGAAAAATTTCCTTTAGATGACAAGGGGTTAAAGCCGCTATGGTGAACAATGAATATCTCATTGTCAAAGGAAAACTTTAAGCATTTATGCACAACAAAAGGGACAAATTTCATGGAGCGAATCCATGGGTGGCCTAGCTTCACATGAAATAGGTTTGAGTATGGGATGATGGAGAATGTGACATCTAATATTTTTCTTCCTATTTGCAATGGTAGGGTGATCAATCCTATCGTAGGGTACACAAATCCATTATGTGTCTTGATCCATGCTTTTGGTCTATCATATTTATCTTGATGGAGTTCACGCAAAAGTAGAAATTCCTTGGTGATCACATTCTCTCCATAGGTGGGATCTATTAGTATCCCATTATTGGGCTTGTCATAGATTCAACCAGCTACGTAGAGAGGACCATCGGGAAAATGTTTAAGCATGTCCTTAGAGGAGAAAGCAATGTCAAGAGGACTCTTAGGTCGGCCCTTACAAGGGATAACATTTATCGCCCCTATCATTTCATCCATAGGATTGGTATTGATAGCATTATTTAAAAAAAAAGAATTGTTTTCATCATCTGTATCAACATTCATCACATCATTCTTTCTAGTTTTGTTGGCTTTGACAAATGAAATATTGTGTTTGGGCATTGGGTTGGTAAAAAATGCAAATTTTGGTTAGGAGGGACAACAGACTTATTGCCTTGATCTCTAACACCTCCAATGGATAGATGGCTAGAATCAATGAGGTCTTGCACAAGATGTTTAAGATGCTTGCAATGTTCTGTGTCATGTCCATTTTGTCATTGATAGTGACAATAAGTATTGGATTTAAAGCTCAAGGGTAAATGCTTATTAGGGCTGAGTGTTTTGATGGGTGGCAAGGTAATCATTTGTTGTTCTAGGAGTTGGGAAATTGTGTTATGAAAGGTATCAGGTAATGGAGTGAATTGTCTTTATAGATCACCATAACTAAAGGGTACCATGGTTTTGACAGTAGCTACTAGGTTGTTGATGTTTTGAGTTTGTTGTTGAGGGGGGTTGAATTGAAGGAATCCTTTATTTTCTTTTCAAAAAAGTTGGGAATTGTTTTGGTTTGTTGGTTTAGATCTCTTGATTCAGCTAGAAGGGGACCTTGTATCTAAACTATTAACTAAATTTTGATAGTTGTGGAGGGCAGTGCATAGGTGCATGAAGGATGGGAATTTCATTATGGTCAGCTTTTCTTGAATCTTACTTTGCAAGTTTTCTATGGAAAATCTTTTGAAGGTATGGGTCAGGAACCTTAACATTGATTTGGGAATAAAACAATTGATAGTGTGAGATAAAATAAATTATCTTTTCGTCCTCTTTTTGCTTGCATCTCATCAAATCAGCCAAGGTCATCTTGGGAGTCATATGCACCTAGAAATGCTTTACAAATTCCTCAAAAATTTCATTGAAGGAATGAATTCAGTTGTTTGGTAAGGAAGAGAACCATTCCAAGGCAGTATCTTTCAAGGATCTAGGAAAAAAAAATTCCAAGATTTTATCGTCAAGGAAAAAGTCACTACATAAGGCAGTGTAGGCATTAACATGGTTAGAAGGATCTCTCTTCCCTCTATACTTCTCAAATATAGGCACCTCTACACCTTGTGGCATAGGTGTTTGCAATATCTCCAAGGATAATGGGTTGATTTTGACATAATATGTAGGTGGGCCATTTTGGTTTTGGTTGATGATGGAAATTTACTTTTGAAGGGATGAAACAATTTGGAATAGTTATGTTATGAAAGGGTCATTGCTTGTGTTATTGGATGGAAGTGAAAGTGGTGATGGAGTCTGTGTGTAACTTGTAGGACAAGTGAATGGAATAATTATAGGTAGTAAGGTAGGAGATATAACTACTAATGCCGCATAGGAACTAGGAATGCTAGTAGGAATACCCAGTGAAGGAATCACATTACTAACTTGTTGCATTGTTGTCATGAAATGAGGATTGGTATAGGTATGTATTGAGGCTATGGTTGTGGTAGGAGGAATTTGTGTTCCTCCTTGGCTTGTAACATTGCTTATGGGTAAAGGACACTCTAGTGGTTATGGGAAGATGCTTTCCAAAGATTTGCACTATGTTTTTTAGAAGGTCAAGGCCATTTTCACTTTCAAGCATGTGATGAATGTTTTCTATTGTAGGAATTGTAGTTATTGAAATGTTTTCAAGGCTTATTTGATGTTGTAAGTTTACTAGGTCCTCATGAATGTGAATTATGTTTTCGTGCAGGATGTTATAATTCCTTGTTTCAACTTGCATGTTATCTGAAGGAAAAGAGTTGCTAGGGGTGTTATCCATGCCTAGTGTACTAGTGTCAATAATAGGAGTGGAATCTCTAGATAACCCAAGATCCACAATGATTGTGTTATCAGGAGATGACATGAGTCTCTAACTTTTTCTCACTAAGGTATTAGCAATAGGACACCAAACACTCATGCAAAGGCTACTAAATGCGAGGTGAGTACAAATGCAACGTAAGCTAACAAGAATGAAATGATTATAACTAAAATTCTGGAAAGTTAAACTAAAATGTAGAAACAACAAATAAAAATTCAGAGACTAAACTGTAAATGCCAAAAAATGCTATGAAAAATATGCAATGGGATAGATTTTCCCAAGGTGGCAAATGAGTCTAGGTACTAAATTTTTTGAAAATTTTCATATTTTTTGAATTGGATTTTATGCTTTCTATGTTTTCTAATGCAAATATGAGATGAAAATGCAAAATTTTACCATTTTTCAATGAAAGTGCAATAATGCAAGCCAAATGAGCTTTTCACTAATGCAAATTTTGAAACCTTAGAATGTAAATGCTAAACCTAATGTAATGATAATGCAAGCTAAATCTAGGATGTAAATGTACTCCAAATCATAAATATGATGCTCTATATGTAGGTTCACCAAAATGAAATGATGAAAAATGTGTGGGGCTTTCTTTTACTTCTAGGGTTTTGAACTTACAAGGAGAAAGACAAATTTTCCAACCTTTCACTCAAGAAAAAACCCTTGAGATTTCAATGCAAAGGAGATTGAAATATGACAAAGGGAAGGTTCTAGGGATTGAATAATTTCTAATGAGGGGTTCACCACCAAGTGTAAACTTGGAAAAGATAATGAATTGGAAAACACAATCTGATATGCAAACAAATAATAAATGATCTAAAAAGATGAACAAACTATAATGAAAAGCTATGATACTAAAAGTGTGCACTTGGATAACTGAAGAAGGCGGAATGGATGTCTAGATCATTGAAAATTTTGTTGTTGAAGTTGACTGGGACTCATATGCCAAGCTAGACAAATCAGTCTAGTTTTTTGGAAAATGTACCAAAGCAGGTTTCAGCCAAAAGGGTATCCAGATTTGTAAAAATCCTATTTAGGCCTATATAGTGGGACTCATTCACCAATAGTGGTGAATCAATCCACTTCTACTTTTTTGGAAATTATGAAGTGGATTTTGTGTCTCTCGATCTGCTTTGTTCTTCCTGTCTAGTTTTTAGAGCTGAAATTGCAAAATACCACTTGTAGGTTCTCTCCAAGCTTCTCCAAGGCTTGATGACAACTTTGACAACTTTTAGGGGCTTGGAAACTTTTCTCCAACTTTGCTTCTTGGAAAATCTACAACCTATCTATACAAACCACACACAATAAGAGGGAAAAATGTTGTGGGGATTAGTGAATAGGGGTTTACCTTGGTCAAACCCCTTGTTGGTAATTAAACCTTGAAATAGAATGAAATGTGGAAAGATAATTATGGATGAACAAATAGCAATGGTGTAACTCACCAAACCCTAGCAATAAGGTGCTAAAAACATGTAAGTAATGGCTCCAATGGATGTAGAATTGGACTCTTGCTTGATGTTGATTGATCTTGAATGCAATGCTTGCTTAAAACTTAAATCCTACATCACAATTGTTAGATCTAAAACTACATGATGCAAGAAATCTTTGACATGATGATAGATAATTGAAGAGTGATTAAGAATGCTTGATAATCTTCCCTTGAAATGCCTTAAATTCTCTTGTGAATGCTTGAATGCTTGAAAAAAATTCTAGGTGAGAATATGAGTGAAAGGACCTCGTATTTATACTTAATTATGCAAGAATTCCTAAATTAGAACACTACAAGCTAACATCAAATCTAGGAGAATAAAATCCTAATAGCAATTTGATTTAAATTTGAATTTTGGTCACATGGGACTCATTCAGTGAAGGTGAGGAATGAGTCCCATCACACATAATGTATGGGACTAAAAATGAAAAATTCTTAGAAATGTGTGAAACCTGCATCGCGACCAAAAGGACATTGGTGGGACTCATTCACCCAAGGTAGTGAATGAGTCCTAGACACTAAATATGGGCCACACAAGCCAAGAAAACTTGAATTATGATTGGTTATTGTATATGCATAAAATTGGTCATGTCTAATTAATCCTGACATTTAATTAAATATTTATTATTTAATTAATTTCTCTAAAGTCCTCTACATATGATTAAATTTAATTAATTTAATTATATTGTTAATTCACTTTATTCTTCCACCTTAATTAAATAAATTCACTTTATTTAATTATTTCACATTCATATGTCTACTTAATTAATTAAATAAATACCCTTTATTTATTTTAATTAATTATCTCCTTTTGAATTTAATTAAGTCTTTTGATTTAATGAAATTTAAAATATTTCCTTTCCCCTATTCAAAATCTTTCCTCTAATTAATTAAATATTTTATTTAATTAATTTCGTCTACATGTCATTCCCTAAAAATTTAATTAAATATCTTTATTTAATTAATATCCTTCATATCTTTTCAAATCATAATTAAATATTTTATTTAATTATGAATTTTTTTATTATTCTTTAAATCTTAATTAAATGATTATTTAATTGAGAAAAATCTCCATGCCACCCATAAATAAATAATTGAATTTATAATTCATTATTTATCTTCTTAAATCTTTCCAAAATCCTCTAAAAATATGTTTTTTTATCATCTCATCTTATGTCTTCCATAAATAAATAATTGAATTTATAATTCATTATTTATCTTCTTAAATCTTTCCAAAATCCTCTAAAAAGATGTTTTTTTTATTATCTCATCTTATCTCTTCCATAAATAAATAATTGAATGTATAATTCATTATTTATCTTCTTAAATCTTTCCAAAATCTTCTAAAAAGATTATTTTTATCATCTCATATTATCTCTTCATATCTTTAATTAAATATCTTTATTTAATTAATTTCCTTCATATCTTTTCAAATCATAATTAAATATTTTATTGAATTATGAAATCTTTTATTATTCTTCAAATCTTAATTAAATGATTCTTTAATTGAGAAAAATCTCCATGTCACTCATAAATAAATAATTGAATTTATAATTCATTATTTATCTTCTTAAATCTTTCCAAAATCTCTAAAAAGATGATTTTTATCATCTCATCTTATCTTTTACATGAAAGAAGAAACAAATAATGCTTTCTATTTTTTTTTAATTTTTCTCTCCAGTCTTCTCCATCTTTGACTGTTCGATCTATTAGAATTATCACATCCATTGATCACAATAGCCAATTAGAAGCTTTTGAAAACTCTATAAATACCGCTGCAAATCCAAGCATTGGTTCTAATTAGAGATTAATTGCATTAGAGACAGGAGATTAGCATTTTAGCATTATCAACTTTAGCATTCATAATTTCATAATTTAACATTCTAGAAATCATGTTTAGTATAAGCATTTAATTCATATCTTAGCATAACATGCATTCATCTTCAAATCTTGTTCTCTAGGAATACTATTTGTTGAGCCTAGCATACAATCTGAGAGCAAGCTGGAATCGACAAAAACACTGGACATAGAGGAGAATAGGACAACATCAAGGATAGAAGACTGAGTTTGCATTCTTTCTTATTTTATTTTTTGTTTTGATATAATGTATTATTGGTGTGTTTGATTTATTATTGTTTTTAATCTACATTTCATACACTTAAAATTCATCACATAGTTACTAGTTGGTGTTGGGATTATCCTCAAAAAGATGCAATAAATGAGGTTTTGGGATGCAAAATAGGGCCAATTAAAGCATAAGAAATCCAAATTGTTAATGAAAGACCTAGAGGAATGTGAAAGTGTCTTACAACACTTAAAATTATGTTTATTATACTCAATTAATTGAAAAAACCCTAGAAAAGTGTGAAAGTGTGTTACAACACTTTTGCAAGGCACCATTAAATTCCATTAGTTCACAATTGACCAAGACCTAATGTGAATGTGTTACCCACATTACAACACTAAGTCAAGGCAGCATTAAGCCAAAATACACAAGGACTCAAACCCAAACGAGTGTGAAAAATGTTCAAGAATCCTTTTTTTGAAACTATAGTATTTACACACACATAGACACACACACACACACACATATTTATATATGTATGTATATACATACATACATACATACATATATATATACATATATATATGTATATATATGCATATGTGTATATGCTCATACATATATATATGCTTGAATGAAATATATGCATATCTTCTATATATATATATATGTATATATATACATGTATATATATATATGAATAAACTCTTATATATATATATATGTACTGTATATATCTGTCTCTCTCTCTCTATATATATATATATATTCATGTTGTTTTATATGAACATATATTTGTATTCACATATAAATGTTTTCATATGCATATGCATCATTTATATAAAAATGGTCTTTCATTTTCATTTCAACAATGATATTAAGTGTAAAATTGAAATTCACATGTTCATTCACATAAAAAGTCTCATTTTCGTTTTCCTCTAAATTGAAAACACAAGCTCAAGGTTGACCTTTTTAAATATAAGTTTCACATAATTTTTTTTCACAAGTACATCTTTTCAATCATCAATTCATATTCAGTCAACTTAATATAATTCCTATATGAATTCTCAAATGTAGATATCATGCCATTTTTACTGTGTGAGCACCCAGATTCCATCTGACTTACCTTTCGACCTAGCTAAACAATCCTACTTCAACCATTCTCTCACCCTTCAACCTGTCACCCTACAACTGCACACACTTGAAGTTGCAAAATTTATTAGTAATGTTCTGTTCTTGATAACATATAAGATAATTCAAGGAGATTGCCTAGTCAACATCAGTCAACTTCTTTTAACCTATTTCAAAATTTTA
Organism: Sequoia sempervirens; assembly: GCA_007258455.2. NCBI lineage: Eukaryota > Viridiplantae > Streptophyta > Pinopsida > Cupressales > Cupressaceae > Sequoia > Sequoia sempervirens. The sequence goes on from VDFB02105785.1 coordinate 48,373,587, forward strand.
TAATTTTCCATTTAATATATTGAATTTCTTCAATATTTCAATTTACCATATATTATAATTAATTCGCAATAAAATTGGGTTATGACAACCCATTGTAGGAAGAGACAATCTATCATGTTTTTTTATGATTTGAATCATCATACTTGTTTGAATAGAATTTATTGAACTAGAGAACTTTATCTATGATTAAATTAATCTTTCAAGCATGGTAGACAAGAACTATCACGCCTCATTTTTGGAAAATTTTATTTATGTTATGTTGAACTAATTATAAGTTAAATATTTTGATATGCATTTAAAATTATCTTATCTAATTATGATTAGAGAATAATTATGTTGAGATAATTATGTTTGATTCATGATATGTAGAAAGAGAATATCATATTCAATAATAATTAAAATAAATAGATATAATTTCTTATCTTCATGAATTTATATTATTAAGGTGTTCATATTATGTTATGGATGTTATGGTTGATTGACTAAATACCTTATTGGTTAAATAAGGTGGATGCAAGAAAATATTTCCCTCTCCCAAATGAGGAAGAGCATGATCAAATAGAGGGAATAAAATAAGGAGAATGGTTGAGACATCATGACTTTGAGAACTTACACACACACACACACATAATTTGTCTCTATTTGCATTTGTTATGAAGAATTTATCATGTCAAAACATAGTTATTTATATGTTCTTTGTCTCACTAAGTTATCATTATAAATTTAGTATATTGATGTCAACTCCTTCTCCTGCATTTTTCCTTGTCAATATTGTCATACATTTGAAAATTTATCCTTTTCAAGTAGAGAGCACGGTTATTAAATAAGATATATATGTATATGCATATTTATATATATTATGTATGTATATACATTTTCATACATGTGTTTGTAGTGTCAAAAAATATCATCATCTATATTTTCACACTTAATTTGGGAATAATTAATGATAAATTGAACTTGATATCACTGTGATCTAGTTTGCTGATAAGTTTTACACATCCACATTAGTTTTTGGGCCCTTCCAAGCTGAATAAACTTACCCTTTCCCTAATTTAATGTTGTAAGGCATATTTATTGACACCTTCAAATTAAATTTAGGAGGCTTGTGAATTAAGTGGACCTAATCTAGTGTTGTAATGTGTTTTACACATTCACATTAGATTTAGGGCCCTTCTATGCTAAATATACCCAATTTATCCTTAATTTAGTGTTCTACAGTGTATTTATTTACACCTTCACATTGAATTTTAGGTTGTATTACATTTATGACATTTATATCATCACTAATAGGCCGCTATGAAACCATATTGTGCATCCCAAGTCATATTTTAATCAAAACCCCAACAATATCAACATATAAACTTAATTTGCACACTCAGCAACATTTTAGCAAGCAAAATAGCCCTTGTGGGACCCATTCACTACTTTAGGAGAATGAGTCCCATATAGGTGGGACTCATTCACCTAGGTTGGTGAATGAGTCCCATATGACCTATTTTTAAGGTTTTGAGTCAGAAATTTGGGTTTTAAGTTCAAATTTCTTCTATGTCGGCCTTTGGGATAAAATTAACAATCATTTGAGTTATTTTCCTATATAAACAAGCTCTCAAATCATTATTTCATCAATAATTCATGATAGATATCAAGTCAAGCAAGCAAGAGTTAAGGATTCCAAAACTTCACAAGATTGTTAGGAGGGGTTGCAAGATCATTGCTAAGGTTTTCAAGCACAAATTCTTCATCAATTGTTACAACAATTCAAGATCCATTAACATGTCAAGCATATCAAGCATCAAGCATGTTATTGAGATAATTTTGTGATGTAGCATTGAAGATCCAAGATCAAGCATTGTTCCACTCCTATTGTCAAGATCAAGATCTACATCCTTCATGTCCATTTCATGTTGAGTTGCAGATTTACAAGACATCATTTACAAGGAATAATTCAAGATATTATTGTCCATGATTCATGTTATTTATTTCATGTTTCATGCCTTCTTTTAGTTGTCTCATCATTTGGTTTAATTACCTACAAAGGGTTTGACCAGGGAAAACCCCTATTCACTAACAATCAACAAGTTTTCTCCTCTTTACATGTGTGATCACAAATCTAGGTTTCTTGGAGCTTGAAAGATCATTGAAGATTAGGTTACAATATCATTGGATTTTTCTCCCCATTTGCAAGGTCATAATATTTAGTAAAAGGTCATCTACAACACTGAAATTAGAGTTTCAGATCTAGAAACCTAGAGAAGTAGATTGAGTAGGCTGAGGAAAGAAGATTCAAACCTTGAAGTTCCAGAAAATTAAAACTAGACTCATTCACCTACAAGTGATGAATGAGTCCCAATGTAGGTTTTTTTTAGAAATTATTGTAGATTCAAATACCCTTTTGTTCAAAACCTACTCTTGTGCAAAATTCCAGAACTAGGATTGATTTTCCCAAAATGGCGAATGAGTCCCACTAGGTTAAAAATTCAAAATTTCTAGCATTTCAGGACTCCTTCTAGTCCTCTTTAAGTTTCTAGGTGCACACATTCTATTCTATAGCTTTCTATTTTGTTCTTCTTGTATTTTTAGGTCATTTAGTTCAAGTTTGCATCACATTAGGGTTTTGCATTTCATCTTGCATTTCATTGTCTTTTCCAAGTTTAAACTTGGTGGTGAACCCCTCATTAATCTCTAAACATACCCTCAGATACCCTATTGCCAGATCTCTCCCTCCATTCTTCATTGCATTGATATCTTCAAAGTTTCCTTGAGTGTAGCAAGTGTGAAATAGCAACCCTATCCTTGTGCTCTATCCCTCCAAGGTGGGGTGTACTATTTTTCTGAATAAATTTTGGTGAACCTACATTTAGAATACCATCTTTACTGATTTGGAGTCCATCATCATCCTATATCTAGCTTGCATTGACTTTGCATTGATATTTTCATTAGTTAATTGAAATTCTAGGGTTTCTAATTTTTGCATTAGTGAAAGTGCATATAGGTTGCATTGTTGCATTTAAAATCATTGAAAATCATTTGAAAACTACATTTGCACTTTGGTTGCACATCATACAACATAAAAAGCATAAAAAACACTTAAAAATATTTGAAAATTTTGAATAAAATTCCCATTGGGACTCATTCGCCACCCTAGGTGAATCAGTCCTTGTGCACATCTGAAATTGCCTTTTACAACATTAAAAACCTTGTTTCTACACTTTTGTTTGCTGCCATTGGTTATCTATTTCATTAGATTGACTTTCTATTACTTGCATTTCATTAAATCTAGCTTAAATTGGTCCATTTCATGCATTGATCAATTCCAAATTTTCATTTAAAACATTTCATCTTTTAGGTTGTTGCATAGTGTAATCAGAAAATTACCTTGTTTGAAATCTGAAAATTACATTTAAACATTTCACTTTAGGTCATATAATTGCACTTTCTTTACTTTTCCATGATAACATGTTTTCTTTCAAGATATTTGGCTTTGATATTGTTAAAAATGGATTGCATAAGTACAACATCCCCTCTTATGAGTTCAATTTAGAGTATAGCAATGAAGTCATTAAGAAACATGTTAGTCATCCTTCTACTATCTTTCATAGATATGAAAGCATCTTAGAGCAAGTGGATCAAACCATTGATACAATCCTTATTACATTTCCTATTGGTGAGGATGGTATGATACAAGAAGATACAAACATAGAAAATCATGAAAACCATAATTGTTCTTCTTGTTGGTGTCTCCTACTAGAGACAAAGGTATCTTGGTGAAAGAAGAAACAATCATTATAGATCATGAAAGTCTTGATTGTATCTCTTCCTCCCTCTTGGAAAGATAGTATGACACAAGAAGATGAGATCATTGCCACCACTTTGCTTATCCCACATCCATCTCTCAACACCTCCCCAAATTTTATGAAGGCTTTAGTGAATGAACATGAAGATCACATTTTTCAGGAGGAAATGTGGATTGAAAGCGATAACATTATCTCTCTCCTTCCTAATGTCCCTAAAATTTGGAAAGACATATTTGAACAAGAGAATCCAATCATTTGTAAGCATGAAATTCATAGTTTTCCTTCTCGTGATAACTCCCCTACTTATGATGAAGTTGTAGACATGGAAAATATATCGACACACTTGACCCTGATTACTAACATCATTTCATCTCGAATCATCTTCTTCGCTAAACATAAACCTTCATCCCTTAATTAAATAAATCATTATTTATCTGATTGAGTCATTATTTCTCATTAATTAAATAAACGAATTTTATTTAATTAATCTTCTAATCTCTATTTAAATAATTCATTTTATTTGATTAAATCCCTAAATTCATTTCATTAAATTAAATCAATCCTTATTTAATTTAATCTATCATCACCCCTCTTTAATTAAATAAATTAAAATCTTTTATTTAATTAAATCTAAATCACGTTCTTCTCAAATTTGATTTAAGTCAATCCAAAAATATAAATCAACTAGTCACATCAACTAACCTCCTATTAAATTAATCAAATCCTAATTAATTTAATCATAATCACCTGAATCCTCTAGATTTTGCCACTTGCACATGAAAATACATTTAATTGATTTATTAAATCCCTATTTTCTTTCAACTTGGCATCTTTAGGGGAATATTCTTCCAAGTTTGAAAATCTCTCCAAGTGGTTTGTCCTTCCAAAAAAGCATTTATCTCCCCTTATATGTCCTTGTGCATTGAGCCAAGTGGCATTTAAGTCATTTTCTTTCCCTCTCCAACAAGTCATTTCATGAATTTGAAAATCCACCTAATATCATTTATTGGCACATTGGCCAAAATGTGCTCAAGCTTCCTCCATTCACATCTTGACAAGTGGCACTTTCCTATTGGATGTTGAATGATCCCACATTCATCCATTTTTCATCATTCTTCAACATTCTCATCTATAAATAAAAGGATTTCATTCTCATTTGGGATCCACAGCTTAGAGAAAAGTTACTCTCTTCACATTGAGAACTAATTTTATCCATTTCATATCAAACTGTGTTCATCATTTTCATGGTTTCATAGCAAGGTTATGCCAAAATTTCATCAAGCAACTTCAATCATCCACAAATCTTCATCAAGCTTACATAGGAGTTGGGAAATGGCCAATTTACACATCAAATTGGCACTAATTCCTCCATGGGATTGAGATTTTGCATGTTTAAATATGATTTCAATTACTTTCTTTGCTTTGTTATTCATTTTCTTTCCTATTTGAGCATTGTAGATGAATTTCATGGGGAATCTTGGTTCTTACTTGCATTTGATCTAATATTGTGTTTGTTTGCTATGTTTGTGCAGATATAGGATTGGGGTTCTACATTTTGTGCTAGAAGGAGGGAAAATCTCAAGTTCAAGTAACACATTTTTTGACAAAATTCCATGGTTTTTGTGACTTTTTGCCTCTACAGGAAACTACACTGCAATCAGTCATGCAGTGCCATACAATGATGTTGACCAGTCCAACAATGCCATACAACAATGCTACAAAATTCAAACTTTGCCACTGTATCTTCCTCACCAGAATTCAAAAATTTCAAACTCCATATTGGCTGTTGTTTGATGCCACTTTTAAATTTATAAATTGGGTATGTGTAAGATCATGATAGGCCAAAAAGTGGTACATGATAGGTATGGCTGATGAATCTTTTTACCCAAAATTGATGAACGAAAAGGTTTTAAAGGAGATTCTTAGATTTCCAATATAAATTATTCTTTACTTTGAATTTAATAAGTAATTATTATTCATTTCTATTCAAATTATGACTAAAGTTCATTGATGGACTGATTGAAAACATCTATAGCTTTCAACGATATCACATTTTTAAACCCAACACATGTGTCACATTCTATGCTTCACACATACTATAGGATTAAAAAAAATTCTAATTCTCATGGTTTTGACTAAGGAATGTACATATGATTTTTTTATATTTTTAAAAAGTTAATAAAAATTCATAATTACCTATTTACTTGGAAAAAATTACAAAAAATATGCATCACATCTGACATGAGTCCCTCTACTTATATCTAAAAATCTTATAAAAAAAAATACTATCATTTTTATATTGTGGTTAGGTGGTCGATAGACACCTACTTCTTATTTTCCCCCAAAATTTAGTACTCACCGCATTAACATTTCAAATTTTCACTAAATAGATTTATTTTTTAAACAAACCTAGTAGCCAAAACCCATTCACCAAGCGTAGGCCTATTCTACATATTTTTGAAATAATATAGATAACTTATTCAAATTTTTATGTTAAGTTGTCTAACTCTAATTTTTCTGATTTTTCCACTAAGGGCCTATTTTTTTCCATAATGATCCCGCACATACCCAATTTTTCCATTGATCAAACAACTACAATCACGCCCTTTGTCCCTACTACAAAGCACCACTGTAAGTCCTAGCAGCACCATATAGCATCATTGATCTCTTTAAAATGTGACGCATATGCAGGTTGCGCCGTTGGGGTGGGGTAAAATGTTGATTTTATGTTATTTCAACATGTGCTTTTTTTTACCATTTTGATCTATTGACCTATTTTTTGCCTCTATTTTTCTTGGATTAATCAATTCTTATAGTTGGAAGTAAGGAAGGAGCAAGGAAAGAGAAAGGAAGAGCTTGAATCATAATGTCATTTATCCATTGTATCAAGTGTCTTTAGACACTTTTGGAAGCAATTATAATTCCAATTTTGAGGATTCAACCCCTTCAAGCTATTTAGGACTCACTAATTTCAATTTGGGTTTAAAAAGAACTTTAGGAAAATTTACTAGATTTTGTTTAAAGGTTAACAATTGAACAATCAACTTTCTTTTTTCGCTTTGGTGCTTTAAAAATAATCAAATCATTTCTTTGATGATTTAAAATGAACATGTGCATCTTTGTTTTGTAATCACTTACCCAAAGTAATATCACATAAAACACGTATGCGCTTCTCTCGCACCTCATGACGAGTTTGAGAATCAAAAGGCTTTTTGGTGACATTAAGTTGTGTAAGTGATTACCCACACATTTCAATTTAGATCCTAAATTGAACAAATCTTGTGAGTGTGAGTGGAACATATTGTGTTTGTTCTCTCTTTGTTTCTCAATGAAGATTGATTGAACTACGAATGTGTTTGCTCACTTTTGTGCTATCTTAGAGGGCCTGCCTTGTGAGAAAAAGTAATCATCCAAGGGAACTACCCAACCAGGAACATGCTAAAGCCAAGCAACTTCCACCTAGGATATAAGTGTGTGCACTTGAGGAAAGGAAAGTATCACGAGAATTATTTTGATGAGAAGGGTAGCAATGGTCTCTCTCCACATGGATGGTCCCCCATGAATGGAATGCACATATTAAAACCCTTGCTTAGAAAAAGGCCAAAATCCTTGATCTATTTATTGGTGCAAGAATAGTCGTTCCAAAGCCGCCCCACACTTTTATGACTTTTAGTATAGATGGAAAGTATGTCATGGGATTTTCATGGGTACTGATGCTTGGATGACTCGAGAAGCAAGTGCACTGTAAGGGGGAGCCTGTGTTGTCTTCCATAAGAAGTTAAGATATTAGACATTTAGTTTGAAAACCTAATCCAAAATTGTTTGTGGTAAAAAGAAGTCACTAAGCAAAGCTAAAAACAATTGAACCCCACATATGTGTCTCAAATTATCTCACACAAAATCAAAATCCAGAAACCAAAGTCAAAAGCTATTAGTCCAAAAGATCATCGAAAGCATCTCTCAATGCTCTACAAATTCAAACAAAGATTTCTTTTCAAATTTTACAAGCGTGCATCAAGAAACAATCCCAATTTGTATTAATTCTTTTATTAGCAAAATACAAATCTTTTTCGGAAATTTGAGCATCTTGTATGAGAAGTAAAGTGTGTTCTTCAAAACTAAGGTCTTGTAAACAAGAGTCTTTCTAGGTACACATAGGATCAAAATTCAACCTTCATCCATCTTTCAAAACATCAATCAAAATCATCTCACCAACAACTCTTGAAAATCTTGAAACCATCCTTTATGCTAGACTTTTTGGAAAATCCATGAATCAAAATCCTTGAAACAAAACATCAAAACATTTTGTTTGGATAAGTATGTGTAGATGTATCCTTCTCCATATGCTTAGTGGAATTAACATCAAAACCTTTTTGTTTGGCTAAGTATGTGTAGATGTATCCTTCTCCATATGCTTAGTTGAATTATCATCAAATCATCTTGTTTGGTTAGGTGTGGGTTGATGCCTCCTTCTCCCTACACTTAGTCAAATTATCATCTTATAAGAAATTTTATCCCATAGATAACATCCAACATCTTGGGGTCTATTTGTTCATTATCAAAAATCAAAACAATCCAAAACTAAATCAAGGTCAAAACAAAAATCTAGGAATCCAAGAATCCAAAATCAAAATACAAGAATCCAAAAAGTCCCAAAAGTCTAGCATCCCCCTCAAGATCTTCTAAGAGTTTAATTATCCATATCATCGACTTTTTACATTTCACCATCACACTTTGATCCTTAAAAATCCTAGATTTTCTCTTTTGAGCCTCATTTTATAATTCAAAAAAGATCACAACACAAGAAGAACACAGAGGCCAACAAAGAAACATCAACTTCAAGTTACCTAAGTCAAACCAATTCCAAAATTATTCCCATTGGATCAAGCAATCCCCTAACTAATCTTCCTTCATCGTCACAAAATCCTCAAGAGGAAGGTCAAGTAGAGGATATCACTAATAATGCCTTTGGGATGACACAAGATGAGATCATCAAAATGGACCAAAATCTCAAAAATCATAGGATTGTCAATATCATGAGCAAGCTTCATCCTTCACAATATATGCTTGAATTAGCAAAACAAGGGGCCAAACTCCCTTTTGATTACAATGTAAGCACCATTGTGGAACAACCTCTTGGGATCATGACCCCAATTTCATCCACACCTCCAATTTCATCCACACTCCCAATTTCATCCACACCTCCATTCCAAAGCATCACTCAAATCATCCTACAAATTATGTGATACATTGCTCCAACTCAACCCATTGTTAACAAAGGGAGAATATTTTTGAATGCACTACAAACACATCCCCTTGTGAATAATCAAGATTTGGATGCAAGCACTATCTTTGGGCAACATGTCCCCAAAAATCCATTACATCCATATGTCCCCCTCACCTTTGAAAATCTCAATGACCCATCATCATCAGTTCACACAACACTTCAAATCTCTCTCCCTATGACCTCGCAAGGAGAAGGTGACTTATTTGGACCAGAGGGAACATTTGACCCTTCATCTTCATCATTTCCCCAAGGGAGTATGCCACTCACTTTTCCACCACTTCCACCCTTTCCACCAACATCCACATCACCTCTTAGTTTGGGGTTACCTCTGTTGCCGCCACTCATTCACAACAATCCCCCAATCATCAATCAAATCATCATATTGAATCCTCTCATCTTGCCATTGATATCACAACAACAGATGGAAACCATCCCAGTAACACAAGCCACCATCACATCATCGACCGTCCCTCAAATATCTCAAAACATGGTCTCTCAAGGACCAAGCATATTGATCACACCATCCGCCACCCAAATCCAAATCATCAATACAATGGTGACTCTCATCATAGAAACAAACACCATTTTTAATCCACCACCACCTTCACCACCCAACTCAAACACATCAAACCAATATAGCATTGCATTACAAGCCGCTCAACAAGCTACCTATCAAAAGGCACTCCAAAAAATCCAACCCTGACAAGTTGCATAGCTAGCCACTTAGCAAGCACATGCACAACTAATTGCACAACAAGCATAATAGGCTGCTCAAGCCTAGGCCTTATTACAACAACAAGAAGCTACCCAAGTTGTTCAAGCAGCATAGGGTGCATAGGCCACATAGGCTGCATAGGCCACACAAGCAGCACAAGCCGCACAAGCAACCCAACAAGCAGCCCAACAACAAGTGTACCAAAAAGCATTGAAATAGTACCAAGAGCAGCAAGAAGTAGCCTGACTAGCAGCCCAACAATAAGTGTTGTTGGCACAACAACAAGAAGCTCAACAATAGGCACTATTAGCGCAACAAAAATAGGACCAACAACAAGTGTTGTTGGTACAACAAGTACAAGAATACTTGGCATAGCAAAATGTGCAAGCACCATCCACTAATGCAACAACCAATCCACCCATCTCACCAAAAATTGAACCACCATAAAACACTTTCACTCCACCTCGTGATCCACAAAATGATGTGACAACACAAATCAAGTTGCTCTCACAACAAGTGCTTGATCTTCAGTCAAGGAAAACTAGAAAGACACCCATCAACTTGTGTCCCTATCTATTTGACAAGACTTTAGCAATGAAACCATTCCCAAAGGGATTTGAAATCCTCAAATTTGATAAATATCGTGGGATGAGAAACCCTAAAGATCAGATTAGGGAATTCCAAGTACATTGCATCGAAGTCGCATATGACAATACGTATTTGATGTGACTATTTTCTAGAAGTTTGGCTGGCCAAGCCATGGAGTGGTTCTTTTGCCTTCCTCCTGGCATCAAAAATTTCCAAGAGATAGTAGACACACTCATAAAAAAAAATCATTCAATATCGGTATGGATGTCAGTCTAGAGGAACTATCGACTCTTAAACAAGGTAAAAGTGAATCATTTTCTTCCTTCCTACAACAATGGTGATCGAAGGCCATTAGGATCAAATGGGCCATGCCTAAAGAACAACAATTTTGCACCATCATCTCCAATCTAGGAGGAACCTTGGCATTCTATCTCAAGATGCAAGGTATCACCACATATGACCAATTGATCTCTAAGGTGCTTAACATTGAATGAGCTCTTATTGCACTAGGAGTGACACTCACATATATTGAACAAAAAAACAATTGCCCAACCACTAGCTATAATGAAAAACCTTGCACGATGGTGTAGTTGAAACCAAAGTTGTCATCAGTGCTCCTTGACAAAACACACCAGCACCCCAACAACAACCTCAAAACAACAATCAGAACAATCGACAAGCTAACACTGTGACTCAATATTCGAACAATCAAATAGTCAACAATGTGAACGATCAAAGGGGGCCACCCTAATGAAATAGAAACTCCCCCAAAATAGAAGTACATTTCCCATGGGGAATTGGAAGAATCCATCATGAAGATACTAGTGGAGGAAAAACTCATCACAATCCCCACTTATGATAACTATCAAGAGCCCTTGGTAAAATCGTCATGGTACAATGAAAGTCACCTTTCTGATTTCCACAAAATCAAGGGACACACATAATTTCCAGTTGCATGAGGTTGAAAAACTTGATCCAAGACCTCATTGATAATAAAATCATAAATGTGGAACAACCAACGGGAAATCAAAATCTCAAGATCTACACAAATCTGATGCCCTATTATAACAACAAAGGAAATAATAAAAATGATAAGGGAAAGGGTGAATTTGAAAGTGTGAATCATGTATACGGCCATGTCATCGCATCCCTAGATGAGTATTGTATTGTTATCACCATCAAAGGAGCCCAAGTTGATTGTGGAGTCACCATAAGAGGTGGAAAAGTCACCATTGTAGGGTCATCTCAACCTCCTAGAGCATCCACTTCCAACCCAAGGTTCGTTCCTATCGGCTATAATGTTCTTGACTAATTAAAAAGAACCCCAACACAAATCTCCATCATGGAATTGTTGAAAATCTCACCAGCCCACAAAAGGATCATTGAAGAAGCCTTGGCCTCATCTTTTCTCCCCACTGATCTTGATGCGAATCATTTCCAAGCTATGGTTGCACACCTCACCACACCTCGCCTAAAATTTTTAGAATAGGATCTCCTAACACAAACATCTCACAATAACATGCTTCATCTTGAGGCTTACATCCATAAAAACAAGGTCAAGAGGGTCTTGGTAGATGGAGGTGAAGGGTTGAACATATGCACCCTTAAATTAATAAAAAGAATGATCTTCTTTGAAGATGTTGTTGAAAAAGGAAAAGGCATAACCATCAGATCCTATGATAATCAAGAAAGAGTGTCTCAAGGCACAATCCAACTCCCTATTAAAGTAGGGTCGGCCATCATGGAAACAACATCTCAGGTCCTCGACTTGTAATTTCCTTATGACATTCTCCTAGGGCATCCCTGGATTCATGGGATGCAAGTTATTGCTTCCACCTTCCACTAGTGCATGAAATTTTTGTACCAAGGATAAGAGGTCATGGTCCATGGGGATCCTAAACCCTTTTACTATTGCAAAAATTTGGAAGCCAAATATTACAAAATCCCCCAAGTGCCTAAAAATGATGAGGGCCCCTCAACCCCATACATCAACCTAGCTACTCTCACCTCTACTTCTGCGATAGAGACACCCATTATCCCTACCATCTCTGATATCAAGATCATTGTTCAGGACAAGGGGTGTGGAGATTATAAAATTAAAAAAGGTTCTTTTTACCACAATCTCCTAGGTCCCATGGACAACCCCAACCAGTTGGAACATCATCCCAAACTTTCAGAGCTGACCCCTTTAGATTCAGAAGTTGGGGAGATCTAGGTTGGGAAATAATAGAAGAGGACCCATCAAGCCTCCTATACCAAGACAACCAACCAACAACTGATCTACCTATGGATGATAGCAGTAAAGGATTACAAATGATGCTCACCATGGGCTATGATGGAAACCAAATGCTTGGATATAATGAAAATGGACTCCTAGTACCCAACATTCTTGAGACGTGAATGAGAAATATTGGCCTTGGATATACCCCTCTGAGTATAACCATACATGGCTAAAATCCCTCGGTTAAGAACCTAGTCAAAACTCCTTAGTTATCAGCAGTTTCCCTTCAATTACCTTTATCCACAGGTCTGCCTTTAGACATAACTAATGTATGTAGTAGTGATGAGGACCCCATAACTAATTTTCCTAGCCATTTGAAATTCCCTGGCTCCTCATTATTAGTCTTTGTGTCATTTTAGGTCAACCATTCAAACCCATGAAATCAATGTAATTACTAACTCATCGATTACAACCAATGAGGACCACCGGTTCTAGACACTTTCAAAAACAATGATGCACTCTCAGAATTCATGGGACTACGAGACACGATACCATGCGGAGATCACAAGGCTAGGTTTGATATCATTCTAGACACACAAGCCTATTACGGGGAGATGATTGAATCCTTTAGTCACAAAAGTGAAAAATTAAGAATAATCTCAAGGTCTTTGAGTGAAAACCACACTGTAGCACTCTTTGACCCTAAAATAGTAAAAATAAAGGGACATATCCAATGGTGAAAAACTCTCTGAGGCACCTGAGGATGAAGGATTCAATCTCCCCCTCAGTGCTCTACATTAGGAAAAAGTCAGCGGTTCTAACCGAGAAGTGCAACCCAATCAACTTGGGAACAAAGGAAACTATGCATATCACATTTTATGTTGAATCATTAATGTCAAATAATAGGAGCTCCTAATACCTTCTTAAAGGAGAGAAAGGTCAACTTTTCATGGAGCTATGCTGACATTCCTAGGCTTGATTTGGAGATTGTGGTCCACCACCTAGCAATCTACCTTGGAGAAAACCCTATTAGACAAAAACTCAGAAAAATGAATCCCCAGATAGCCTTGTTAGTCAAAATGGAATTGAAGAAGCTACTTGATGTAGGGTTCATATGACCAATTGACTATCTAGAGTGAGTATCAAATGCAGTTTTATTCCAAAGCTTCGATGTTTATCCCGTATTACATGATTTTAGAGACACAGACAAGGCATGTCCCAAAGATGACTTCCCACTTCCCAACATTGATATGATTATAGATATGATTGTGGGACATGAGATGCTTTCACTGATGGATAGATTCTCTAGGTATAACCAAATCATGAATTATCCCGGACTAAAGATAACAAGCTAACTCCATACAAGAAAGTGGTGGGAAATTCTTGGGAGTCCTTCATTGAGATCACATTCGAACAAATACCTAGAGCAAACAACAGAGCAATAGATGCCATGGCTACAATCGGATCCCTACTAGAAATCCCTCGCAATTTCCCAAAGCATGAATTCCTGGTAGATAACTTCTCATGCCTGCATTCGAGGTACTGGAGTCAGAATTTGTGTGCAAAATCATTGGTCCTGATGATCCTTGGTACCATGACATTTACACTAATCTGAGAATAGGAGTCTTGCTAGGCGACATAACCTCAAACCTTAAGAAATCCTTTGTTATCCTAGGAGAAACCCTTTACCGTAGAAGCATTGAGGGAACCCTATTACATTGCTTAAACACTGAGGAGGCATTGACAGCCTTAACCAAGGTGCATAATGGCATATGTGCTACACACTCAAGCGAAATGACCTTGGCTAAGAAATTGCTGAGGATGAGCTAATACTGGCCTACTATAGAAAGAGAATCCCATGACTATGTCAGAAGGTTTCTACAATTTTAGCAGCATGGGGACCTCATCCATGCACCAACTCAAGAGCTCCATCTAATTGTCACACCATGGCCCTTTTTGCAATGGTGGCTCGATCTCATTGGAAAAATAACCCCCACCTCATCCAATGGCCACAAGTTTATCATTACCACCACTGAGTATTTCACCAAGTTGGTGGAATCCTTACCAATGACCTACATAACTGGAAAGCAGATATCTAAGTTCATCCTGAACTACCAAGTATGTCACTACGGTGTCCCACAAGCCATTATCTTAGATATGGGACACCATTCAAAAACCAATATCTTCATGACCTATGCTACAAATTAAAAATCTAGAATCTCTTTTCTACCATGTATTATCCCCAAGGAAATGACCAAGTTGAGGCTGCAAACAAGACCATTCTAAAAATCCTCAAGAAAATGGTCAATGAAGCTGGTCATGACTAGCACTTGCATTTAAATCCTACCCTGTGGGCCTATCCAACCAACATCTACACACCCACAAGTGCCACCCCCTTTTCCCTAGTTTATGGATTAAAAGCCATATTACCCATCGAGATCGAGCTCCTATCACTGAGAATATCAGTAAAGAATCTCATCATGGATGAGGAATATTGGGTATCACAACTAAATGAGCTATAATTGTTGGATGAACAGAGAATGGAGGCCTTAAACCATTTGCAGGTATATCAAAACCACCTCAAAGGGAAATATAACAAGAAGATTAGGAGAAAAACCTTCTAGGTTAGAGAACTTATGCTAAAGGAGAACCAAAAGAATGCCCCAAACCTAAATGGAAAAGGAAAATTTGAACCCAACTAGTTGGGACCATTTGTCATCACAGCAAGTTACAAGTTAGGGGCATATTATTTATCAACACTAGAAGGAAAGCCTCTGCAGGAGCCCATGAATAGCTCCCATATTATGCCTAAATCTTTCAAGGTATAGAACCGAAAATACAAAAAAAATATAAAATATCCTGAAAAAAATAGTCACTCTAATGAAATCCTAGCAAACAGGTATCTTGGTGACAACAAAAAAATCAAAAAACAATCCAAAAAAATCAAAAAAGGATCAAAAACAATAAAGAGAAAAATCATCCTCTACTGAAAACTACTTCAATGGCGCTTTGGGAAAGTACCTTGGTGAAAACCTGGCAAACAGGCGCCTTGTGTAAATAAGCACTTTCCATCCACCGGGATCCTCATGACTCATCCTGCATCATCCATCCATTACACTTCCATCATCCATTCCCCATTGGCATCTGCATCATAGTTTGGTCATGTGTTCATGTCATGATCCCTCCTAGTACTACTCATCCCATTTTTAAGGTTAGTTTGTCCTACCTTTATCAGAGTAGTCTATTGCATCACACTGGGGGCATGTTCTCATTGGATCAGATTCGTGTATTCTTGAAGTCCCAAAATCAGGAAATCCAAAAATATTAGTAAAAATTTGAAAATCCAAAAACATCATAAAAATCAAAAAATTAAAAAAATATTCAAAACATATCAAAATCCAAAAACAGGTCAAAAAGTCAAAAATTCAAAAATAGAGTCATCTTGTCAAACTATGTTGTCTCTAAGCATTGAATGTAGGAAAGGTTGATATTTGATTATCCCTCGAGACACTTAGGTCATTCCTTTAGGAGTTTGTCATAATAAATTGGCAATCCATTATTCATATCTCAACAATAATCGAGTTTGTGTTAGTCGAACTACGTGGTCTTGACATGTATAACATATGAAAGGTTGATCTATTGATCAACCCTCGAGGCCCATAGAATAGGTCTTTAAGTTAGGTCTTTGGTCAAAATCTCAGAAAATGCCAAAACATTTTAAAATTTGAAAACAAAACCAAAAACAACCTCAAAATAGCTTGAAAAAAAATCCATTTGTCCCATCTCAATTTCACCTGCAATAAAAATCACTCACAATAAATCAATCATCATTCTCAACCTTTGGTGAAACAGTCAGAAACAAGTCTAGCAAATAAAAAGTGAAAAATCAAAACGTCAAAGTCTCAAGTCTAGGTCAGTAAGTAAACAAGTTAGCCAACTCTTCATATCAATAGTTTATCATCCAATCAGTCCCAAATCAATCATCTAATATCATCATGTCCTAGGATGCATCCTTCCTACAATGGACATCAACATCAGGCATCACCATATTTTAGTCTTCGCTAGCAGTATTGAAGAACATTAGCTTGTTTGTTTACTTTATCTTTGTCTTTTGGCGTATCTTATTGTGCTCATTTCAATGACCTCTCAATGATGTCCCAAACAAAAGGATTTAGAGAGAAAGGAATGGGGAAATGATCATGATCTTTTTATCTGCTATGCTTGTTCGATATTCTTGTAATATAACTTTGACATGCATGATTTCTTTGGGTGTAGGGAGGATGTTTTAGGTGTCTTGTTGACCACATAGGAAGGCTTTCCTTTATATTTTTTGGTTTGATATGTCTAGAATATCTAAACTACATTTTGAATAGGTTCCATATGCTAGGTGTGAACAGGGATATTCCTATTTTTTTGTCAATTCAAGGTCCATCACACTAGGTGCAATCCCTTCCTGGTTCTTTATACCTTGATGCATTGTACCTATGTGTGTTATCAAACATAAGGTAATTGGCCGTTTTAAAATCCCAACTCCTTGGTAAGAAAATCATCATCATAATCATCATCATTATCATCTTGTGACTTGTTGGAGTCTCTTTCCTTCTATCTTTTCTCCATGCTAACATGGTACCATGACAGTTTATCACAAATCATTATAACTAGTGCATCCATCCTACATCCATAAACCATCAGCATAATGCATAATGCATACCATATCATATAGAAAGAAGTTATCATATCACCTACATCATTACATAATATAGATTGGTTATTCTAAGCATCTCATAAACCATACATATGCATTCATTATGAAAGCATCTCATGAACCATCCCATTATTAAACTCATATCACATACATCATAAAACATCCATTGCATAATCATTAAGGACATATCATATACATCATATACATAGGAAATATTAACATCCATCACATCATATGCATACATATCATCCATTTGCATTATCATAACATAGGCATCATATCATCATCATAACATAGGCATCATATCGTCATCATAACATAGGCATCATATCATCATCATAACATCATAAGTGCATCATCATATCATATATGAGAAAAGTACTAAAAAGAAAAGATTACATCCCATACATCTCATCATCATCCATTAAGTGCTTAATATAGATTTGTTAGTCTAAGCATTTGCATATCATAACACTTTGCATTCTCCATACATCATCATAAAAAGTGCATAAGAAAAGATACTAAAAAAGAAAAAATGCAACCATACAATCATTACATCATAAATTCATACATTGCATAACATCATCATCACATAGGCACCATATAGAATCATCTCATAATGGCATACATAAGATAGAATCATGACATCACATATAGAAATAAAATCCATCCATAATGCATAAAATAGAATAGGACACATCATCGAATCATAACATCTCATATCATAGATCATCAAAATAATATGCACTATCGTGGTACAGATCGAGATCAAGTCTGTATCAGATACATAAAATACAATCAGCCCATGGGGCTATAAAAAAATGAGTTGATGGATCATAAAAATAATCATGTCTTTGATCAAAATGAGCTAGCCTTGCTGGCTACTCCCCTTCCTACCTAGACTCTCCTCGTGACCCTCTAGAGGCCTGCATCCTGTCTATTGCAAATATTCTAGGACCCGTGCTGCCTGGGGCACAACCTAATGGTAATGTACATGATAATAATATTCCTTTCGGATGACATCCCTGTATGCCCATAGTGACACTATGCTCCTAGAGGAGGATGCAGCCATGCTCTCTAGCTACTGTCTCTAACCAATCTCCTATGTGCCCTACAGCTCTGAGGCCTATCTCTGTTGGACAGCCTGGTATCACTCTATCTGTAGTTGATCCCTCTCAGTTGTCAAGACAACAACCTATCCCTATAACCCCTGGACCTGTGCCTATAACTGTTGAATGAGGGTGTCCCTTTGATCAAGTGGTAGTGGTGGTCGAGGTCCCTGATCTCTCTGAGGCAGTTGATCCACCTACCTGTCCTGCTCCTGTCTACCCTAGTCTTGATCCTATTTGGGGAAATCTACCTGAACTCTGTCCTAATCAGGCTATTGAGGTGGCCCACCTCCTCATTAGTCCCCATTTCCTTCTCCTCGGCCACCCTCGCCCTGGACTCATCCTACCCCTTTTTCCCTAGCTCTACGTCATGTCGATGGTGTTCCTAGCACTATCAACCTGAGAGGTGGACTGAATGAATCCCTGTAGGCCTGTTTCATGCTTGGGTTTTCCTATCACTGATCATAAGGCCACGATCTGGCCGCTAGGTGCATGAAGCTATGGAATGTCTCTGTTATAGGGATAGTCTGACCCCATATCATATCCCTCATAGTATGGGAAAATATAGCCACATATTGGTCATCAAGTTAGTCTTGTACATCCCCAAACTTCCAAGCTATGTGATCTAGAAGATACATCTTAATGATGGTATGCTCATGGCCCTACATCAAGTGGTCCTACTAGGAAAAGAATAATTGTTGTACATCGTCATACCATGTTAGTTGCCCAAGGTAGGGTCTCCAAGTGAAAACCACCATCTCATCGATGACTTACTACCAGTGTCAGATGCATGCTACTCTTGTGTGTGAAAAAGTAAGGGCACCCTTGTACCTCCAGATAACTAGATCATTCAGCTCCATATCAATCAGAATGAATCTGACAAGATGAAGCACTAAAATGTGCTCTAAGGCCTAGATTTGAAGTAATGTATCCCTTGATCTAATAGCTCTGCTATCATAGAAGATGAAATTGTGGAGATCATTCTAAAGAGAGGCCAACATCACTGGCCCCCAGGCAAAGCACTCCCTCCATCAGAGCATCCACTCCAAAGCAATTCCCCGTACCAAGCTAAAGTATTTCCCATGCTGATTCGATGCCATAAGTCTTGATATGATCACAACAATAATCAATCTAAATGATGGTACGACAGTCTTGTACTGCTCAAGCTCGATCTAACCCTCTATGAAGGTGATCTCATCTAGGCCCGTGATGTCATAGCAGGCCTCCGTTGAGGCATCCAAATCATAGATAACACGCTCTCCATGGATGGGAAGTCTAAGTATCTACCACACATCCTCTAGTGTCACTGTGGCCTCACCTGTTAGAAGGTGGAAGGAGGATGTCTCACTGTGCCAGTGCTCTGCCAAGGTTGTCATCATACCCAAATGTGTTAGGATCACTAGGGCATAGGCAATGTACCATAACTTGATGGCTCCAAGGTGCTCCTAAAGTATCTCGTCCAAAGGATGATCCTGGGTCAATTTGAGCAAAACAAAAGACTTGTGATCATGAGAGTGGACCAGTTCCATATCCTCATACATCAAGAAAGTCACCACATCAAGTTTTGTAAAAAATCGTGATCCTATTTGAAGTCTGTGTAATCAAATTTGCATATGTGTTGTAATTTGAAGAGGTCAGTGATAGTATATGGAACAACTAAGAGGCTAAAATTTCTAAACTCCACTACTGCGACACAGTTTTAAAGTGACTCAGTTTGACCCCCTAACCCTAAAATACAAAAAGGATCATCACGATGCTATTTTCATATGTTGCACACTTTGAGGTAGAACCCTAATTTCCTAACTCCACCGTTGTGGCGCAACTCACATCAGTGGCATAGTTTGGCATGCATGGCACCAATTTGAGCTTTTCAGTGGTGCTATATAGCACCACTTGACCTTATGGACTCTTAGACCCTAATAAATGCACTTGAAATTCAAAACTAAAGGGCAGTACAAGATGACATACCATGGTTCTTGTGCTAGGAGGCCTCTGGAACACTCGCATGTACTCGGAAATGTGTCATGGAAGCATGCATTGCACAATCTTGATTAGGGTTCAAAGCTCAAAATCATAGAATCTCAAAGGGCTATGTGTGTAAATGAAGTAGAAGTGGTCCCTCGAGGCCTCTTAAAGCTTGAAAAGTAGGGTTTTTTGCCCTTGTTTAGCCATCTAACTAGGGTTTTGGACCCTCGATCTAGTTTTCGCCCAATTGAGGGCTATTTTGCATCATTTTTTTGCATCATTTTTTTGTACATTGCCCTCTTTTTTTGCAAGATCACCCAAAAATCTAAATTTTCATCCGATCTATCGAGGGGGCAATATATCAGCATGCTTCTTCTCACCAAGGCAACGGTGGGGCAATTTTTGAAAATTGGAATTTTTTTTAATTTTGATCAAGATAGTTTATTCTTTGAACCAACACAATGAGTACTCTAATTACTAACATTGTTTTGTATTGAATCATTTTCTTAACTAATCATCACCCTTCGTCCCTTAATTAAATAAATCATTATTTATTTGATTAAGTCATTCCCTCATTAATTAAATAATCAATGTTATTTAATTAATCTTCTGATCTCTATTTAAATAATTAATTTTATTTGATTAAATCCCTAAAATCATTCCATTAAATTAAATTAATCCTTATTTAATTTAATCTAACATCATCACCCCTCTTTAATTAAATAAATCAAAATATTTTATTTAATTAAATCTAAATCACATTCTACTCAAATTTCATTTAAATCAATCCAAAAATCTAAATCAAATAGTCACATCAACTAACCTCCAACTAAATTAATCAAATCCTGATTCATTTAATCCTAATCACCTAAATCCTTTAGATTTTGACACTTGCACATGAAAATACATTTAATTAATTTATTAAATCCCTATTTTCTTTCAACTTGGCATCTTTGGGGGAATATTCTTCCAAGTTTGAAAATCTCTCTAAGTGGTTTGTCCTTCCAACAAAGCATTTATCTCCCCTTATATGTCCTTTTCCATTGAGCCAAGTGGCATTTAAGTCATTTTCTTTCCCTCTCCAACAAGTCATTTCATGAATTTGAAAATCCATGTAATATCATTTATTGGCACATTTGCCAAAATTTAATCAAACTTCATTCACATCTTGACAAGTGGCACTTTCCCATTGGATGTTGAATGATCCCACATTCATCCATATTGCCTCATTCTTCAACATTCTCATCTATAAATAAAAGTATTTAATTCTCATTTCGGATCCACAACTTAGAGAAAAGTTACTCTTCACATTGAGAGCTAATTTTATCCATTTCATATCAAGTGTTCATCATTTTCATGGTTTCATAGCAAGGTTATGCCAAAATTTCATCAAAGAGCTTCAATCATCCACAAATATTCATCAAGCTTACATAGGAGTTGTGAAAGGGCCAATTTCCACATCAAATTGGCACCAATTCCCCCATGGGATTGAGAGTTTTCATGTTTAAATAGGATTTCAATTACTTTCTTTGCTTTTTTCTTGAATTTCTTTCCTATTGGAGCATTGTAGATGAATTTCATGGGGAATTTTGGTTCTTATTTGCATTTAATCTAATATTGTGTTTGTTTGCTATGTTTGTGCAAGTATAAGAATTGGGTTGTACATAAGCTACTTTACAAAATCTAACCATGGAATGTAAAACATCTTAAAATATCTCCTACTAGGGAAGATAGTATGGCACAAGAGAATGAGACCTTAGAGAAAACAAATGAAGTCACATGTAATCAAATTGAGCCTTCTCTTAATATCTCGACTAGTGATAAAAAAATATATTTTGACCTCCCTTACGTACGATGAAGTCATTTAAGCATAACCAAACTTTGAATGCCATGAACATCTAGTTTGTCATTCTCCCAAAAACTCTCCTCCTAGGGAGGATATCATGGTGCAAGAAAAGGATAACATTGACAATAGTGATATAGTTTTCTTAGATGATGATGTTGAAGTAACATTAGACTCTCCTTCACTAAGGGATATTAATATTATTCAACCTCAACTCATCCTTTATTGCCCCTCACACAAGCCTCAAATTCAAAACAAACCCAAAATTATCGTTTACCCACCTAAGAATAATATTTTGCAGCAGTTGAGTCATAATCTTGTTGCTCATACATATAACACTAGAAACAATATGCAACCAATAAAAAAACCTTCAACACCCTTCCCATTTCCTAATCCTATCTTACTAGGTCTCCCTCGTTTTTCGCCACAAAGTGGAAAGGAGTATGATTATGTGGAACAACTAAAGAATACTCTTGCTAAGATATCATTATGGGACCTTATTCAAGAATCCCCTCATTATCACAACATGATTCAAATTTATTTACAAGTTCCCACCCCTCCTAATGCACAATCAAATGATGTGGTAGGCTTAATTCAAGTCGTAGCTTCAAACAACGTAGACATTAATTTTCATCAACATGAGCTACCCCCTTTGGAAATGAGAAAGAAAAGTGATGCCTTCATTATAATATCCAAATTAAATAGAATAAGAATAAAAAGGACCCTTGTTTATAATGGCCCATCCCTTAATGTGTGCATTGTGAAACTTTTAGATTGATTGTGTGTGGAAAAATTAAAAATTGAACCTGAATCCTTATTGATTCGAAGATTTAAAAATGTAGGAAAGCAACTACTCAGTGTGATTACTTTACCTATTATTGTTGGAAAGGATACCTTACAAACCCATATTCATGTTATGCCTCATGACCTTTCATACAATCTTCTTTTAGGAAGACTATGGATTCATGAGATGCATGTGATGCCTTTGACCCTTCATCGAATCATGAAATATGTCTATAACAACAAGGTATACCAAGTTGAAATAGACCCCAAGCGTGAAAGTTTCTTACAAGTTGAAAAAGGAAGGATAAATCCTCTAAACACACTAATTCCAACTTTGAATATAGAACCTATGTATGAAGATAAACAAGAGATGGGAAAAGTGTGAAAACTGTTATCTAAGATGATTAGGGTTCCTTAGATTTCACATCATTCATGGGTGAGTACGAGATCATAAACAAAAATACTAAAAAGGAAAAAGAAAAAATAGTAATTTCAACACAAAATTCATAAGACCCCTCAAAATCATTCACCTCAACCACTTTAGAACAAAAGAAAACAAATTACACAAAAAAATTTGATGAACTTAATCATGAGAAACCACCTAATGTAAAAGGAATGAAATTAATTTATGTAAAAGGTTATGAACTAATGAAACAACTTGGAATTAGTGGAAGAGGATGTGGTACTAGAGAATAAGGTATTTGTGTCCCTGTAGAGCCTCACACACAACATAAAATTAATGGTCTTGGTTATTTTCCTTCAAAACAAGCCTTCACTTAATATCACCAATGTTACAAAAGTTTCCTCTAAGCCAACTTTAACATTGGTCCATCCTGAACTAATAGAGATTAGTAGTCTTGATTGTTGTCCTTTGAAAGAAATAAAAGAAACAAAGAGATCTTTGCTTAACATAAATTCCATCTCACAAAGCACTAATGATTTAAATTCGTTATATTTTACACCCTTCTATAAAGGAGAGAAAAAATTCTCACAATCTCAAGAGTCTTATGTAGGTATGACACCTTTTACTAAGCAAGAGATGTCTTTGTCACCAAATAAAAGAACATCTTCTACTTTTGATCAAGATAGTATCTTGTCAAGACTCCTCCAAGATCATTAGATATCCCTTCCTCCAAGAACAAAAAATAAATTTTACTACAAGAGTTCATTTTGTTCATATCACACAATTCATGGTCATTCTACTAATGAATGTAAGGCTTTAAGTGATAAAATTCAACATCTTAACGAGTGTGGTGATCTTCCTTATGTTGGGGTACTTAATTACTCTAATCAATATTGATTTTCACTCTAGCATGCTTCTCATCAACTCACACATGTCTTGCACTAAGTGGGGGCAAGGGGTTAGGTAGCCTTGTCCTTGTATGTCACTTGTCATCTCTTTTGGCTAGTTGACCACCTATCACATACATATAAGAGAAAGATTGGGATGTGGATGACATGCCTTAAGTTGACTTGCATGTGACATACTTATTTATGTTGTAGTTCAATTTAGAAACATATGACTTGACATAGGGCTTTCTGAATAATCTCTTATGTCTTCTTCTACTTTAAAGCAATTGCACACAACAATGGTGTTAGCAACCATTTTAAAGTGGGGGCATACATCAACAATCATGTTTCATTGTGTGATTTTATTTCTACATGCGATGTGTCCTTTTCTTGGTGGTGCCATTGGACTTGATTTCCTCTAAGAGCGTGATATTTCTTTCACTTTTCCTCTCTTGGAAATATTAGGTGTAATGTTCCATAAGGAGAGACCTTACATGAACTAACAAAAATCCTCTTGAACAAACCTTACACTATTTTTCATTTACAATGTCTAAGAGTTTCAAGCATACAAAGTTTTTCTTGCCTCATGGAGCTTGAAGTTCATTTTTTTGTGGTGCCTTATTAAAGTTATTAGGAGGTATAACTTTGGTATGGTTGAATAAGAAGCTAAATGAGTGCATCAATTTCCCTTAGCCACTTGTGTGTGTATTTCAAGTGCCTATCGGTTGTGTTTGTATGTGTCTCACCCTCTTGGATTACTCACCTAGCAAACATCCAAGAGTTTTGTTTGAGTGTGCTTTTTTTCTTTTTGGACAAAGAACCTAGATCTGATCCCCATCATGTTGGAAAAGTGGTCAAAGCTTCATCCTCATTTTTATTTTTACTTTTTTTTCTTTCTTTTAGTTATTGACATTGCATGTTTTCATATCTTCATGTTGCATACCTTACACCTTGTGTATGTCTTCTTGTTCTTATGTGAGTTTGATGTAGGGTCTTGGATCCTGGGGGCTTGGTTACCTAGTTGATCTTTGTTATCCTAGACCATCTGCATTGGTACACTTTGAACTATCTTGAATGTCTACTTTAGAGTGAATTTGAAGCAAGTTCATTCTCTCACTAAAGTGGGAGCTAAATGTAGTGTCAAAAAAAATTGTCGTCTACATTTTCACACTTAATTTGGGAATAATCAATGATAAATTGGACTTGATATCGATTTGATCTAGTGTTGTGATAAGTTTTACACATCCACATTAGGTTTTAGGGCCTTCCAAGCAGAATAAACTTAACCTTTCCCTAAATTAATATTGTAAAGTGTATTTATTGACATCTTCACATTAAATTTAGGAGGCTTGTGAATTAAGTGGGCCTAATCTAGTGTTGATATGTGTTTTACACATTCACATTGGATTTAGGGCCCTTCAAAGCTAAATAGACCTAATTTTTCTTTAATTTAGTGTTGTAAAGTGTATTTATTTACACTTTCACATTGGATTTTTGGCTCTCTTGCCTTTATGACCTTTATATCATCGCTAATAGGCCCCTATGACCCCGTATTGTTCATCTAAACGCATTTTTTAATCAGAAACCCAACAATGTCAACATATAAACTTTATTTACACAATCCTCAATATTTTAGCAAGCAAAATAGCCTTTGTGGGACCCATTCACCAATTTGGGCGAATGAGTCCCATCTAGGTGGAATTCGTTCACCTAGCTTGGCGAATGAGTCCCATTTGACCTATTTTTAAGGTTTTGAGAGGGAAATTTGGGTTTTAAGTTTGAATTTCTTCTATGTTAGCCTTTGGGATCAAATTAATGATAATTTAGTGGGTTTCCTATATAAAAAAGAATTTCAATCATTATTTCATCAAGTATTCATGATATCAAGTCAACCAAGCAAGAGTTAAGGATTCCAAGACTTCACAATATTTTTAGCAGGGTTTGCAAGATCATTTCTATCACTTTCAAGGGAAAATTCTTTATCAATTGTTGCAGCAATTCAAGATCCATTATCATTTCAAGAATATCAAGCATCAAGCATGTTATTGAGATAGTGTTGTGATGGAGCATTGAAGATCCAAGATCAAGCATTGTTCCACTCCTATTTTCAAGATCAAGATCTACATCCTTCATGCCCATTTCATGTTCAGTTGTAGATATACAAGATATCATTTACGAGTAATCATTCAAGGTATTATTATCCATGATTTATGTTCTTTATTTCATGTTACATTCCTTTATTTCATTTTCTCATCATTTGGTTTCATTACCTACAAGGGGTTTGACCAAGGAAAACCCCTATTCACTAAAAATCAACAAGTTTTCTCCTCTTTATATAGATCTAGGTTTCTTGGAGCTTGAAATATCATTGAAGATTGGTTACAAGCTTGTTGTATTTGTCTCCCCATTTGCAAGGTTTTAATATTCAGCAAAAGGTCATCTATAGCCCAAAAATTAGAGTTTCAAATCCGGAAACCTAGAGAAGTAGATTGAGCAAGCTCAGAAGAGTAGATTTAGACCTTGAAGTTCCATAAAATCCAAACTAGCCTCATTCACCACAAGTGGTGAATGAATCCCAATGTGGTTTTTTCAAAAACTCTTGCAGATTCAAATACCCTTTTGTTCAAAACTTGCTCCTATACAAAAATCTAGAAATGGAACTAATTTTCTTAGAATGACGAATGAGTCCCACTAGGTCACAAAGTTATAATTTTGAGCATTTTAGGACTTCTTCCAGTCCTCTTCAAGTTTCTAGGTGCACACATTCTATTTTGTAGCTTTATTTTTTGTTCTTCTTGCATTTCTAGGTCATTTAGTTCAAGTTTGCATCACATTAAGGTTTTGTATTTCATCTTGAATTTCATTTTCTTTTCCACGTTTAAACCTAGTGATGAACCCATCATTAATCTCTAAACATACCCTAAGATACCTTATTGTCAAATTGCTCCCTCCATTCTTCATTGGATTGATATCTCTAAGGTGTCTTTGAGTGTAACGAGTGTGAATAGGAACCCTATCCTTGTGCTATATCCCTCCAAGGTGGGGTGTACTATTTTCATGACTACAGTGTGTGTAAAAATATATACATATATATATAATCATATTGTTATGATTTTATTTCTTATAATAGATTTGAATTTGAAATTTGATGAGTTTGAATAAGCTTTATGAAGAGGATTTAAATTAGTTGATTGCATTAAGTGGGGAATTATTATGAAATATGGGGATATACTCTAACAAATTTTCTTTATGAGACAACACTTTGGTTGTCAATGAAGGTGGAAGAAGTGGGATATAAATACTTTGGGAATCATGAGTTTCATTGAAGAAAGGAAGCAGAAAAATTAGGGATTTGACCACTTAGAAAAGAAGGCTAAAATGATATTAAAATGAGAGAAGAAGCATGGAGAGGTAGAGGAAAAATGTCTGAGGTTAAATATCTACAACTCTATAGTGGGATTAATATTTGCATTTAGGTAAATTTTGTAGTACTTTTAAGTTTAAGATACTTTTTTTCCTTTTCCAATTATCTACAAGTCATAAAGGATGGATTTGTCTTATTGATAATTCATTCTTTTTGAATGCATGTTTTTTCAAAATTCTAAGAAGGAACTTATCATTTCTTTTTTAATGGATGAAATGAGTTAAAAATAGTCTTAATTGGAACCATATTTGGCTTGGGGTTTCGGGTTAATTTTTCTAATAATATTAAGATCATAAGAGGTCTACATCTAGTTTACAACATTATGGGCATTAAATAATATTGAATGATTTGTAAGTGGTTAGTTTCATGATACAAGTGAGACTATTTTTTTTACACTTTAAAAAAATTATGGTATTTTTAAAATATTTTAATGGGTCTATGCTTTTATTATTATCTAGCTATTCATATAGAAAGACCAAATTCATTTTGTTACATGTTAACCATTATGAAACATATCATACAAGTTTTCATTTAGAATGAGAATATACATCTATTAAATAACTTCATACGAGTCTATATTATTTTTAACTTTAGCTATAAATATTGTTTGACCATATATTGGTTGGTATTCTATATGGAAAATATGAGTATTGACACAACTATATGATCATATGTAGGTTGATACTTATGAACAAAGAATAGACATCTATTTTTCTCTAATAAATTTGAATATATACTTAACCAATTGCATAAGGGCCATTGTATTTATATTAAAGTTAGAAAAATATTGAATTGGGTTGTAGAATAAGATTAAATATGCAAGTTTAGTGAGAAATTTTCCTTCTTTGTTAATATATATATATATTAAAGGGAAAATTTATTGATTATGTTAGATATATCAATGGATAAACTAAAAATCTATTACATTTTCTTTTAAAACCAAAAAATTGACCTCAATTTTTCACTAGTCCTCTTCACCTCTCTATAGCCATTTAAATTTACACCACCTTAGAAACCATCATTTTTGTTGAATAAGCCTAGAATTACCATAATAATAATCTCCCTAAACTTGTTCCACTAAAATATTATTCAAAAAGCACCTTCCCCATAATCACTACCTTAACACATACATCCCCTCAACTTTGTCACTAGAAAAAAAATTCAATGAGACAATGCCATTTTGGGGAGAGCTATACCTGAGTCTCTTCCATAAGCTAATAGGACTGTAATGTTATAGAATTGCACCTAGGGGCAATTCCACATTTTGGCATTTTTTCCTAGCATTTATGACCCTTGGAGATATTAATAAGAAAATACCATGGGTTAGAACTTTGTGATTCTAATTCCATGAGGACAAGTGGTTGAGCAACACAAGCCTAGCGACATGTTTTTCAAGAATATAGGCTCTAGATGAACATGTGGTGTGCAGACATCTATGCGGTGCGCTAGCATCTTATCAGTTTCCAAAATTCAAAATGCAAAATCTAGAAGGCTAACCCTTGAGACACGTGTCTTGGTGGTTACACTTTGAAAGTAGTGTCTCTCTGCTACCCTTGCAAGCATTAAAGACTTTTTTTTGCCTCTCATTTGAAGGTTGGAAGACATCACACTAGCTCTCTCTCCACTTGCTCCAACTTTGAGATCTCCTCATCTTTGATAGAAGTGCACTCATAGGCGAAGCCATGCTAGACTGAGGTCCTCCTAACAGCAACAACTCTCTAGCAAGCACTTAGTGGTGTTTCCATGTGCTCTAGAGAGGGCCTTGGCCCATGGGTAATGCTCTCTCTCCCTCTCACTTTTGCTTCATACTTGTTTTTTTACTATTTTGTGGTGCGGGTTCTACTAATAAGCGGTTATTTCTTTCACCACATGGTTATCATGGTATGGGTTCTACTCCTGAGTGGGTATTACTTTCACCACACACTTTTCTTATTTGGCATTCCTTTCCAACTTGGTTATTTGTCGAGGTGGGAACACCAAAGTAGGGTCTAACTGAGGCAGGCCCCTATACAACCACCCAACAACTTTCTCCTTGGTCTTTTGTGTGTAGGTCATGGAAAGGAGCTTGGTGTGAAGATTTGAATGTCTTGAGAAAGGTAAGTTTTACCCAAGAATTCATGTTTTCTTTTCATTTTTTGGTTTCCTAGTTAGTTAGATAGTCTTGTACGAACTACTCTAGAGCTTGGAAGTAGGATTTGTTTTTGTCCATTGAGTTCCTAAGTTCTCTATTGCTTACGATTCCAGTGCATCTTTTAGATGACAATGCACCACATTGGTATCCTAGAATTGTGCTGATGTCTTTTGGCTGAGAACTCCCTCTTCTAAGACATAAACCTTTGGTTAGGATCCCTCAGGATCTCTAATAATTTTTCCCAAAGCATAACTAAGTTTTAGTTTTGTACTATTTTGTTAATATTTTATTCTAAGGTGTATAAGGTTAGTTCATTCCCTAGTGATCTCTCGAGAAAGGAGAGACCCATGTGCAGTGAATCCCTCTTATATCACATTTTAGTGAACTTGACATGAATGTCAAAATTTATTCGTGATGTTGTACATTCATGATAATGGCTTCTCTGAGGAATATTTTGATATGCTTGAGGATGCTCTAGATTACTTCTTAGAAGCATTCTCTCCTATCGTAAATATCTCGAACAAGTCTCCTCTCGACAGGCTGAGGGATTAGTAAATGTGGTGGTGGTCTTGGTGGCTCCTCTAAGCTCTAAGAAACTTGCCATTTATGTGACCCCAACTGACTCTTCCATCTATGGGATTTCATGCCGTAGCATTTCACTACACTTATACTCAACGTTTGTGAAAGCTATGGACTCTACATCTTATAATGCTATCAAACACACATATCCTACAAGGAGTAATAAACAAAATTTGAATCAACAACCTTATGTTCCTACATCACAACCGGTTGTCTCTACTTCTTTACCACCTTCTCAATCAATCCTTCCTTTAGCACCTAAATCCACGATCAAAGCACCATGAAATTATGATCTCGTCAAGCAGATTTGCATTACTCTGGTGAAGGTCACACTTTGGGACTTGCTTCAGACCACTCTGATTTATCAAGAGATGCTTTAGGAAGCTTTATAAAATATTCTCTTTCTTGCCTCTGCTAGGCCCATGGATTTTAATGAGTTGTTGGCTTATATTCATGTGGATTTTTTGAATATCACACTCCACCTGCAAGAACTCCCACCTCTAGATGTGTAGAAGCAAGCAAAGCCTTATGATGATTATAGTCAATGTTAACAACATCGGTATTAGGCACACCCTCATTGACACCAATTTGGCTCTCAAAATTTGTGATATAGACCTACTACCTAAAATTAAAATTGACTCGTCTTATTTAGCAACTTTTTCCTTGTGCATTCATGGATTCGATAATGTCGGTCGCCACGCTCTAGGTATGATAATATTGCCTCTATAGCTAGGTTTCATTACCTTACCCATGTTAGTTTATGTGACTCCCAACCCCTTACCATATAACCTTCTCTTAGGGAGACCTTGGATCCATGCTATGGGTGTGGTGACTTCTACTTTACACCATTCCTTAAAGTTCATCACAAATAACCAAGTAGTTATATTTAAAGCAGATCCGGAAGGTGTTCACCTCAATGAACTAGCCGCTACCAGTCACACTTCAACTATGTTTTCTCTCAATAATTGTATTCCATCCTTAACTGTCAATGCTATGGCATGTTCTTCGTCAATACCTTCTATGGAAGTGGTGCCCAAGGTGAGTGTCAGAAATGAAGAACTGCCTAATGTAGAAGACCCTAAGTATCCCTCATCTGATTCTCAAACAAATGCCTTCCTTGGAGATGATTGGGGTTCCTTTAATTTCTCAAAGTTCTTCATTGTGGAATATAAGGTGAACCCCTCCTGCATAGACCTTCTAGGTGCCCTTAACATAAAGGCAGATGATACTCCCACGAAGGAGGAGAAGTGTGACCCTATTCAGGAGATCACCCCTTCCTATGTTGAAGAGAACAATCCCCCTCTTACAAGGGAGATTAATGTTTGTGATCCTGACAAGGAAGGCAGAAGTACCCTCATAGAAACATTTGACATCCATTGGTGGAATGAAATGCTCTACATGGACCCTCCACCTCCTAAGGTTTTTCAAACTCGTTATGGGTTTGGATATGAGCTCGCTTCTCAGTATGGCTATGGGAAGAAAGGCCTAGGGAATATTGAGCAAGGGATTTAGGTCCCCATCTAGTTGAAGTCGTGACAATTCTATTTGGGTTTTGGATGCTCTATTGAATAGTCTAAACAAAATCCTTGGTGGAGTGTTACCATGATCTCAGCTGAGCCACTCAACCTAGTTCACCCTGAGTTAATAAAGGAAGGGGAGTAGGATGAGAAGGTCCCTCTTGATGTATTCTCTTTGGATGAAGCACTAGAGGAATTTCTAGGTTCTTATTCCCCATTTCCTCTGTATCATCACAAGAAAAAATTCTCGTATTGTTTGCAAGGCCAATCATATTTTAGAGAGTTTGTTTTGAGTTTTGATGAGGAACACCCTCTATCTAACATCAGTGATGATGTTACACTATCTCATCCTGAAGACCGTAATTCCTTTCGTAAAGGAGATATTGTTTAAATTCCTATATATCCTAAATCCTCGGAAAAGATGATCAATATTAGAAGATTCCTTTCTTTGGAAGAAGCAAATGAGCACTTTGATCTCTTACATTCCCATCCTAACATCTTTGCTTGGACATACGAGGATATGCCTGGTATTGATGGATCCATAGTGGTTCACAATATCATCCTATGTCCCGATGCCAACCCTGTTAAGCAAAAAATTTGAAAGATCAATCCTAGGGTGGCATTGATGGTCAAGACTGAGATAGATAAACTATTGAAAGTAGGCTTTATCTATCCCATTGACTATTCCCCTTGTATTTTGAATATAGGTGTTGTTAGTAATCCCGATGGTTGTATTCGCATATGTATTGAGTTTTGAGAAATTAATAAGGCTTCTCTTAAAGATGATTTTTTGCTCCCTAATATAGATATGATTGTCGAATCGACTGCAGGCCATGCATTACTCTCTTTCATGGATGGCTTCTCGGGTTACAATAAAATTTGTATTAACCTGGACGATCAATACAAGACAACCTTCACCACCCCATGGGGTACTTTCTATTCTATGGTCATGCCCTTTGGATTAAAGAACATGGGAGCTAGTTACCAATAGGCGATGACCCTAATATTTCATGATTTCATCCACAAGAGCTTAGAAGATTATGTTGACAACATATTAGCAAAGTTGATAAATCATAAAAATCATGTGAAGAACCTTAATCTTATTTTTGAGAGACTTCAACTATAAAAAATGAGGCTAAATCCCCTTAATTGTGTCTTCAGCGTTGACGCCAAAAACCTTTTGGGGTTTATAGTCTCACTATGGGATTGAATTTTACACTAATAATATTGATCCCATAATTAACATGCCTTCATCAAGGAATATCACTGAGTTGAAAATTTTACAAGGGAAGATTCTAGTGATTTACAGATTTATATCTTAGTTGGTTGATCGTACCCTACCTTTCACTCATTTATTAGAAAAGGATGTTCATTTCATATGGGATGAGGAATTTCAAAAAGCCTTTGAGTCAATCAAATCCTATTTGGCCAGTCCTCCCGTATTGATTTTGACTATGCAAGATAGACCCTTTTTGCTTTACCTTGTTGTGTCACCATATGCTTTGGAAACTCTTTTAGCTCAATATGATGACACTAAGAAGGATACAGTAATCTACTATATTAGCCGCATCCTGGTTCACTATGAAACCCATTATTCCTCCATGGAGAAACAATTCCTTGCTCTCGTCTTTGCTATAGAGAAGTTGAGGCACTATCTCCTCCATGTTGAAACACACATCATAGTAAAAATAGATATTTTAAGACATTTGTTTTCTAGCACTGACCTGCCACAAACGCTAGTGAAGTGAGTTATGTTACTTTCTGAGTTTGACATAAAGTTCATTACTCAAAAGTCAATAAAGGGTCAAGTGGTTGTAGATCAGCTAGTAGATGCTCCCTCATCTCACCTCTTTCCTAGGGTGGATTTTTTCCCAATCAAAACATCTTTGTAATTAATCACGACCCTAAATGGAAAATGTATTTTGACAAATTGAGGTGTCAAATTGGTTCTGGAGTAGGTGTAGTTCTAATATCTCTCGAAGGTAAACCAGTTCCCCTATCCTTTCAACTAGATTTTCCTTGTACCAATAGCATCATTGAGTATGAAGCCCTTATTGTTGGCTTACGTGTCATGATTACATTGAAAATAAAACATCTTTTTATCCTAGGTGATTTTGAACTTATAGTAAACTAGATAATGGGAACCTATCAGGCTAAGAAAAGTAAGTTGTCCCAATATCGGGACCTTGCCTTGTCCTTTCTTAAACAATTCTCTTCTTTCACAATAGATAGTGTCCCTAGGAGAGAAAATAGACATGTTGATGCCATGGCAAGTGCAGATTTCTTAGTACCCTATGTTATCCTAGTTTAGGTCTTGCGAACACCTACGGTTGCTGAAGAACCCAAAGTTGAGTCCCCTATGTGTTCCCATGTGAACTCTAGAGAATGGTTTTCTGACATTTTTAACTATTTAAAGAATAGGAACTTCCCTAATGATGCGACAAAGAATGATTGCACTCATATAAAGAAGCTCTCAATTCGGTATGTTATCCTATCTGACATCCTTTATAGGAAATCCTATAATGGCTTCCCTCTTAGCTTCTTACGTGTTTTACTAAAGAAGAGATACCCCTTGCCCTTAAGGAAGCCCATGCAAGCTCTAGGGGTGGACACTTTGGTGGTAAATCCTTGGCAAGAAGACAAGTACATATGGGATACTATTGGAAAATTATGGAACAAAATTTATTTGACTTTGTTAAAAAGTATCCTCAATGTCAACAACATAGTCGTCTCATTCATGCACCTTCCCAAGAGTTACAAAATAAAACTTCCGCTTGGCCATTCACTAAATGGGGGTTGGATATTATTGCTAAGATATCACCTCCTTCCAAGGGACAAACCTTTATCTTTCCTAATAAAGATTACTTCACGAAGTGGGTCAAGGCTATCCCACTCCAATGCACAAACGTTGAAGCTATTTGTATTTTCCTCATGGACAACATCATTTCTCAATTTGGATTTCCTACTACGCTTGTTTCTGATAATGGTACATCATTTAACAAGGAAGTGAAGCAGTTTCTTGATAAATTCGATATTCAACATAGGTTTTCCACACCATACTATCCATAGTCTAATGGACAAGTAGAAGCTTCTAACAAAAATCTTTAGCTTATTCTTCATAAGACAGATAATAAACATGGTAAAGATTGGCACATTCAATTAATGTACGCTTTATGGGCCTATCACATGAGTATTTGTATGGCTATAGGAACAACACCCTACAACCTTGTGTATGGTGTTGAAGCTATCATTCCTTTGGAGTTGGAGATTCCCTCTCTATGAGTTTCCCTCAATAGGTTAATTGATAATGAGACCTATCGAGTTAACTATTTGCATCAATGAGAGATGCTCGATGAGCACCGTTTATGGGCCCTCGAACATCTTAAAGCTTATCAACGGTGTTTATCTACACAATACAATAAAAGTATGCTTCCTAGAACCTTTAAAATAGGAGATTTGGTTGTCTATGAAAACTAGAGAAAACTAAACGTGTTGCTTGATGAAAGAGGAAAATTCAGTCCTAACTGGTTAGGCACTTACATTGTAATCTTTGTATGTGGTTCAGGTGCCTATGGATTATCGTCTATGGATAGAATGCCTTTAAAAGAGCTCATTAATGTGATGCATATTTGTCGATACTATGTGTAGTGTTCTATGTGTCATATACGTGGTGTTCTCTCTATACAAGGGAAGTAGCACTACAAATGTTGACATTATTCATTAACACATTATGAAATTTTTTGTGTTATGAGTGACCACATGCATGTGTATGTGTGTTTCCATTAGATCTTCATAGTATTTAATTAGTATACAACTATGTGTGTTTATTAAATCATATGAGCATCTAATATAAGCATACATCCACATGAGAACATAACATCCATAGCATAAACATATGTGAAAAAATAAAGAGCATACACATCTAGATAAACAATGCCATGAGATCAAAATCGATGTATTTATATATATACACAATGTATGTATCCAATTTCATGTGCATGTATCGAGCCACTACTATAAAAAAATGAGTAGTTTTTGCATATGTCTATACAAAAGATGTACAAGTATATGAATGTATATGTATCTTGTTACAAAAATGATATACACAAAACTGATGATGAGTCTCTGATCACTGTGGTGCATGGCTCCCAGAGCCCTTTGGCTCTGGAAGACACTCTAGAAGCCATTAGAGGGGTTGAGTGATGGTCATGGATCATGAGCGGTGTGAGCATGATACTGAAATGGCCACTCACATCCCCCTGGTCTCCCCTTATAGAGAATACATCGTTAGCTCCACATCTTGCAACTGGTCACGTAGTCATTGAACATTTGTCAGGATCACAACTATTGGCTTCCCACTAAGGTCATCAAGATGACTCTAGAGGGTGTCACGTGCCTACTTGGCGACATCAACACTCCTCACTACCATGTCATTCTTGGCAAGCACTATCTATATCTCCCTCAATAGCTAGTCGCATTGCCCTGGGATGGTCATCAACTCTACAATGAGCTAGATGATCTCCACACCCCACTCCTTGTACGCAGTCCTTAGACATGTGACTAGCTCGAAGCTAGGGGCATGATGTCCCATAGATGCTAGCTGGTACGCCTTGAGAATTGATCATTGAATCGACAGAGTTGGGAAACCTTTGAAATACATTGAGCTATGAACCCAGTCCATCCTTGTGAGTTCTTTACAACCATAGAGAAAGGAGGTATCAGTATCGCAGGGCACATATGGATACATATATCATAAGAAAAAAATTGAAAGTACAAAAACATAAAATCATGTATACTAGGGTCCCCTGGCTGCCATATCAAGTCAAGGTGAGGATCTGTGTTGGGACCTGTGTTGCTGGCCTCGGTAGCTACTCCTAGAGCCAACAATGGTGCAACTGTAGTAGAAGATGGTAGTACCAAAGATATAGGGGTAGCTAGTGGGGGATCCAACCTCCTCTTCTACCTTAGCCTCGTTGGTGTCACCTCCTCCTCCTCCCTGACCTACTACCGACCTCTCCTCTTCTCCTGCAACAGCTAGGGTGGTAAGTCTCCCCATGGACTAGGGTCCCCTCTCAAGACACCCTCACCTAACATAGGAGTTGGATGATGCCACTCCCACCACCGCGTAAAATTAGCTTCTACCCTGACATTATCTATTGTTGATATGGGTGACAAATCATGGTTAGGATCATCATCATCCAAAGGGAAAATATCTGTAATAGTGGGATGAGGGTGATCACCAACCCTTGTAATACTCCTCTAAGCCTTGTTATATGTGGGTACATTCGCCGATATGGTCTGTGGTTGGCCATTCTACCACATGACCCAACTCTAGTAATAGGGTATTATGAAAAAATCCCTCTAACCAATCAAAAAATGATCCCGCTGGAGGTTCCTCAAGAACCTGTTGTCATCCACCCACCTAAAAAATTGGTAGGGTCTCCATTGGACCCCATCCACAGTGAGAGTTTCAAACTATAAATGCCAAAACTATAGATCTCCAAATCTCCACTATCCCATCATATCATACTAGTGGTCCATGGGGATCTGATATGACTGTCACTAGGGAAAATTGACTAGTTGGGTGCACATTATGTGGTCAAAGGCCAAAACCTAGAAAAGAGTGCATGTTGTGAGGCTACAATACTCATAGTGTACGTACTAGCCTAGCTCCTAGTAGAGGTGTGCTAGCATGTTACGCCCCCAAGAAAAAATAGTCCTATGCCCCACCATCTCCCTAATAGTGTGGATGAGGCCCTCCTATAGGTGCAAGAATTTCCCATCAATCGTGATCTAAAAAGTAATGGTCACAACCATGAATTGGCAGATCAACAATGCAGTGGTCCTTGCATGGTTGTACCAATACATATTAATTTGGCCCATGCCATCACCATCATCTATCCTCCCTATGTAGTAGCAGATTCCCTCTAACCTCTCCCATGCCGATCGCGTATCATCGAGAACCACCCGCCATCCACAGATGGGTAGCCCAAGGATCTGATAGATGTTCTTGAGTGTAATGGTCATCTCTCCACATGGTAGCTGGAAAGATGATGTAGTGGCATCCCACCACTCCATAAGGGATGTCAACATCTACTCATGATATCTTATCTCTAGCATGGTGAATACATTCCAGAGACTGACCCACTCTAAGAGTGTGACCTCGTTGTCTGATAGGCGATCTCTCTGCTCATGAATGAGACAAAATGCTTGCCCTCCTAGATGCTCTCGAATCTCTAGGTACTACAAAAGGTAACAAAAATTTAAGTCAGAAGATCAAAATTTTGCATCAAAACAAAGAAAAATATGTAATACTTCTGCGTGACACAAAGATGTCTATGCACTGTGAATACATCTCCTAACCACCCTAATCGCCTTGAAGATGACAGTGCATCTTTGAAATGATAGTGTGTATATCAAACTATAGTACTCATCGAGGATGGAAACACAAGTTTTGGATGAGGGTGTAGAAAAAGGACTCCTGCAAACCTCACTGATGGAAAAATTCTAAAAAATGCATAAAAAATAAAAACAAATGAGATTTTGTGGCCTACCCAGTCCACCTCGTGACCCTTAGCAATGTTCTAGCATAGCTACTCCAACCTTGACTCCTTGTACTCTCTCTTGCTCAACATTTTTTTGAATCTTCTCTCACAAAATCCAACAATTTTCTTGTAGTGAATAGCAAAAATGACCCTTCTAGGGGCCCACCTAGGTATATATAGGCCCCCCGAGGCCCATTTATCCTAGAGCTTGTGGCTTCTCGGTTTCCCCTAAATTTTCCCCTCCAGGCTGGGGGAAAACTCAGGAGGGGGAATAAGGTCAACTCTTGATCATATTTTTCTTCCAAATTGACAAATTTTATCTTGATCATTCATCTCTTTGTGGTAGCTTTCCTTTGATTTTTGAGGCTGACTTAAAATTTGCGTTTTGTAGGTTAAAACCTTGGACAGTTTTTTGATTGTTCTGATACTATTTGTTGAGCTTGAATCCTGAGGGCACCTTCAGTTCTAGTTAGCTCAACTGTAATAGCCACTATGTTCTCTCTCTATTGGCATGCAAATCCATAAAATTGAAAATTTTGGAAGAAAAATTTCTTTTCTACTTTAGTAAGGCTATTTTTTTTAAAATCGAGTCCACTAAAGTGGGGGGAAAATGTATTGTCATAGAATTGCACCTAGGGGAAATTCCACATTTTCAAATTTTTGTTTAGCATTTATGACACACTGAGATATTAATCACAAAATCCCATGGGTTGGAACTTTGCAATTCTAACTCCATGAGGACAAGTGTCTGAGCAACAAAAGCCTAGCGGCACATTTTCGTAGAATATAGGCTCTAGATGAATGCATGGGGCGTAGATGTCTATGCAGCATGCTAGCATCATATTAGTTTCCTAAATTAAAAACATGGAATCTAGAAGGTTAACCCTTGATACATGTGTCCCGGTGGTTACATTTTGAAAGTAACAACTCTTTTTCACCCTTACAATCATTAAAAACTATTTTTTGCCTCTCATTTGAAGGTTGGAAGACAACACACTAGCTCTCCACTTGCTCCAACTTTGAGATCTCCTCATCTTTGATAGCAGTGCACTCATATGAAAATCCATGCCAAACTGAGATCCTCCCAACACCAACAACAACTCTCTAGAAAGCACTCAGTGTGCATCTGTGTGCTCCGAAGAGGGCTTTGGACAGTGGGTAAAGCTCTCTCTCTCACTTTTCTTTCATACTCGTTTGTTTACTATTTCATGGTGTGGTTCTACTCCTTAGCAGGTATTTCATTTACCACATGCTTATCATGGTGTGGGTTGTACTCCTAAGCAGGTATTACTTTCACCACATGCTTTGCTTACTTCTTTAGCATTCATTTCCAACTTGGTTGTCTGTGGAGGTGGGAACACCAAAGTGGGGTCTGATTTTGGCAAGCCCCTATATAGCCACCCAACAATTTTTTCCTTGGTATTTTGTGTGTAGGTCATGGAAAGGAGATTGGTGTGAAGATTTAAACGTCTTGAGAAAGGAAAGTTTCCCCCAAGCATTCTTGTATTTGTTTCAGTTTTTAGTTTCCTAGTTAGCTAGATAGTCCCATACGGACTACTCCTAAGCTTGTAAGTGTGTTTTTTTTCTATCCATTGAGTTCTTGAGTTCTTCATTGCTCAGGATGCCAACACATCTTTCAGATGACAACATACTGCATTGGCATCCTAGAACTGCGTTGACATCTTCTAATCAATAAATCGCTCTTTTGAGATAGAAATCATTTGGTTTGGCTTTGTCAAGATCTCTAATAATTTTTTCCAAAGCATAAATGAGTTTTAGTTCTTTATTGTTTCTTTAATCTATTATTCTAAGGTACATAAGAGAAATTCATTCCCTCATTTGAAGTCTCTTCAACTACTTAAAAAGGGACATTTCAAAGACACCTGAGCTTTTCAAAGGGAAATGTTATCTTGTCTCTCTGATAGACCAAAATGCAAGACATCAAAGAAATCTTAATATTTTAAATGTGCCAAATTATTTTTGCATTTAGGAAATAGAAAAGCATCTCTTAGAAATAACCAATCATTATGCAATAATTGATGAACAACTGTCAAACCCAAGACATGGTAGACATAACACAATTTCAAGAAGGCATTGAATTATCAAGCTAAGTAATGAAGACTCTTTGACACTTTTAAAATAGTTGGAAATAAAATATCGAAGATACAAGCTTATATCGAGAAGAAAAAAAGCAAGTCTCTTCGAAAATCCAATAATGAAGAAGGAATACCTCAAAATATGAGAAAGGAAGTAAAATAATACATAGAATATATTTTTAAGAAAAACCATATGATATCAAAAAGAGGTAATCACATGTCTCTTTGAAACTCTAAAAAGGAAACAAAGGCACAAGCATGTCAAAGGGAGAACGAGATATTAATGATAGTAGATTCATATTCTCCTTGACATAGCAAAAAATTACTTCTCACAAGGCTAACATGATTGGTGAGGCTTTCAAAGGGACAACTAACAATAATGACACCATTGATTAGCAAGTTTGTAGGAATGACATTTACGAACTATAGCTAATGGAAGTGTACCAAATCTTGATATATCTTGATCGTAAGATCTAGAGTGTTAATGGATTGAAGCTGAAAATTGGAGGACATGGGATTGAGACATAGTGAGAAGCTCAGAGAAGGTGACACTAGTTCTAGTAAGTATCCAAGACTTAACTAAATATTTTATCAAATTTTATTTGAATTAGAGTAGAGCTAGGGTTTTAAAACTATGGTAGGAACATCAGAAAAACCCAAAGTAAAAAGACAAAAAATATAAATGAGGTTGCTAAATCAAGATTTAATTGAATAATATTTGGGTTATAGACCAAAGTCTATATGAACAACACAATTAAATCCTTCAGCCGATAAATTAGATGATAAACACAAGAATCCAAGAGATGTATGGACTCCACAATGAGGATATGACATATTCATATACCATTATAAAAAGAAGTATAGGCATAAGCCTGAGTAAAATCCATGGAATATGAACCTAGGAAATCTTGTAATGCCAAATGTGTTTATCAATGTGCAATTGATCAAAGTACTAGCCAAAATGTATAACCCCAAAATGAGGATGATTCATTCACATGATGGGTCACATTTTCTCCCAATCACTAGAGATTAAATTTCCATGGTTTTTCAATTGGATACATCTATAAAAATGCTACTAAAATTAGAAATCGTTTAGAAGAATGTTGCACTATCGACATGAGTTACAAATGATGGAAACTACCCTTTCATAGACCCCAAGACATAGGAAATCAACTCAAAATATTTTCTAGTAGTGAATGACCTCCAATCTCTATGGAACTATTTGAAGAATATTATCAATATACATATTACTCAACTAAACAAGTATTGGGAATAGATGTTCCCACCGAGATGGCTATAGCT
The DNA here is from genome assembly GCA_007258455.2 of Sequoia sempervirens. Taxonomy (NCBI): domain Eukaryota; kingdom Viridiplantae; phylum Streptophyta; class Pinopsida; order Cupressales; family Cupressaceae; genus Sequoia; species Sequoia sempervirens. The sequence goes on from VDFB02105785.1 coordinate 48,415,484, forward strand.
CCCATAGTCTTAGCTATAGATGTTAAGGACCAAGATGCTAGACCTTTTGACTATGTAGAATACTTGGTAGAGGTCATAAACATGTCACTTGTTTCCATAAAAAACAATAGTGATGCAATTAATTTTAGATAATATTCTTTTGTTATGCATATGATCTTGTATGAAGCACAATTCATGGGGATTTGGGGAGAAGAACTAAGAATTAAGGACTCGAATGAGGATGAGAACATAAGGCTAGTACAAATGTGGACTTCAATTTGGGACAGTAGATGTGAGAGGTCCCATTACTTGTACTTTGAATAATACTTTGTGAAGCCCTTGTACAAATTGTTTGGTCATCATTGTGATTACAACTTGTACCCAGAGATACAAATATTTCTTAGACCCAAGGAGAAAAACCCAAAAAGAAAGGAAAACCATAACTGGGGAGATTGGTATACATATGAGGATTGCACCATGATAAGGGTATATGGGTTTGAGGCAGCTCCATTCCTTTTTCCCAAAACAGCCCTTGACAGAGTTGCTCACTTGGAAATAATAATACAATTGGCTTATTTTGATTACATGCATCTTAAAAGTTATGGAAAACAATCCCTCATGCCCGACAACTTATATTTTGTTTATTTTCCTATTGTTTTTGAAGGGATGTAACTCTATTTGTAGTAGGTTATACTATTATTAGAAATGTGAGCACAATGCATTTTATTTCATATGATTCACTTGTTATATCTCTATATTGGGGTAATCATAAATTCCATTATTATATTCAAATCTTTGCTTTCCATATCCTTATAATATTGGTATCGTTCCTTCAATTCCATCTGCACATCCATCAATTTCCTTATCATGGTTTTAGAGCCACACCTATTTTAGTGAGGGAAACTTATTCTTCCCACTCATATATTATGATATCATTTCATATATCCTTTTACATTTGGGGGAAAGCATGCATTCCCTCTTCATCAATATCTTGATATCACATTCCTAGATCTACATCACCACTACAAACCAATTGCCTCACCTAAACCAATAGAGCATACACCTATATTATAGCCTTATGTACCTACATAGGTGTTTTTTCCCACACCACCATTTATATTTTCTCATTCTAGGGTAAACCTTCTACCTTGAGATTCATGTAGGATTGTGCTTGTAACATATACATGTTCCCATGCACCAATCTCACCCTATTAAAACAATAAACATAAAATAACCCCATTATAAATGTCCTAAAATGATACTATAAATGCATAAATGTTTCCCACACCTAACGTTTTCCTACCAAGTCCATTGCCCATTTTACCCTCTAAGCCCTATTCTCCTATCAAAATCCCATCTAGGATGATCCATAACCATACTTTCCCTCTTGAATGGGCATCCACACCTTATATATATTCATCACTTATCCCCTTAGTGGTTTGGGAATCTCTTCCATAAAACAATTATATTTCATGTTTTATTTTTCCCTTGCCTACAATTCCTTGCCTCCTATGGACACAACATATTTTAGTGAGGGAAACTTATCCTTCCTACTCATATCTTATGATATCATTACATTATCCTTTTAACATTTTGGGGAAAGCATGTATTCTCTCTTCACTAGTATCTTGACAGATGTCATATTCCTAGACCTACATCACCACTAGGGACCTATTTCCTCACCTATACCAATTGATCATGCACCTATATTATAGCCTTATGTACCTACATAGGTACTTTTTACCACACCACCACTTATATTTTCCCATGCTAGGGTAAACATTCTACCTTGAACACTTAATTCTTACACTTATATTTCATGTGTTATTAATTAAAATTGCACATGCACAATGTAGGATTGTGCTTGTTCCATTCGCACATGCCCATGCACCAATCTCACACTATTGAAATAATAAACATAAAATGGCCCCCATCATAAATCCCCTTGGCTTCCCTTTGTTTGTTATATTTCAACAAAGAGTGCGTCCCTATCCTCTTAAAGTTTTGTGAATCCCTTTTATAAAAACACTTAGTATCAAACCTACAACTCCTTTAAGGAATTTTTCATTTATTAATTTTAAGGTTGTCATATATTAGACTTCCTCTTTGGACTGTCATATATTGGACTACACTTTTGAGTTCAATAAACTTCTCATGGTACTTGTAGAGGTCTTTATACATGTTCCCTTGCATTTGGATACCCTTTGTTTGTCATATTTTATCATAGATCCTATCACTATCCTCTTAGTGGTTGGGGAATAACTTCGACAAAAACCTCCTAATTTTATGATTACTAAAGTCCACAATGTTATCTTATTAAAATATACAACCTTATCTTATTAATCATTCTTTCCTACATCTAGATTCTCATATTCCTTTATTGTCATAAATGCACACTCAACTAAAGTCTACAACCTTATTTTAATCATCAATCATTCCTACATCTAGTTTCTCATAGTCCTTTATTATCATAAATGCACACTCCACTAAAGTCTGCAACCTTATCTTATACATCCATTAACATTATTATAGCCTATGTTCCATCTACTTCATGATTAATCCATATGTTCTATAACCTCTTTACCATCCTTTCTATAGCCTCTTTACCATTCATTTATTGCTTGAAACTTGCTCCTCAACCTTTTTTTAACCATCCTCCATTCATCCCCAATGGATTCTTTACTATTTGTGTGCTTTCTTTGCTACAAAATCATCCCTTGCAATCATCTTACCACCCAAACATGGTCATCCATTTTGACCTAAAATCCCATAACTCAACCTATTTGGACTTCTATTTTTACCCCTTTATCCATTTTTTCCATTTTTCCCTAGTTTTGAAACTCATTGTGATCCATGCAAGGTGATAAGACATGATATTTATTCAATGATTCAATTATATTTAGTATAGGTATGCATCTTGTATTAACCTTATGATGCTAAATTCAAAGAATATTAATGGATGCATACAATTTCATTAGAAGAGGGATATTCCTTGTTTTATTTGCATTCAAATTGGTTGTTATATGTTGTGCTTGATCTAACCATATGGTGAAATTATGCTTGATTTGTTAATTTAGGTTGCAACTAGTTTTGTAACTCATCGTGATCCATGTGGGGTAATAAGACATGATATTTATTTAACCATTTTTCCCTATTTGAATCATTCATTGTGGTCCTATTTTGCACCCCAACATGTTGGAAAGTTAGTTTAATTGCTAATTAAACAAGATTTAATCATGAAATTAGGGGATTAGAAGAATTAAAATGTTATTCATTAAATTAAATGATTTAATGAATGGGAGAGAGATGAAATTATATTTAATTAAATAACATAGGGTTATTTAATTAAATAAGATGACTCGGGGAATTAAGTTAAATGCTTTGATTTATTCAATTTAATAAGCTGAAATGTTAGTGTGGAAAGGGATGGATTAGCCTAATTAAATTAATTAAACGATGAAAATGATGCAATTAATTAAATAGCAAGGTTAATTTAATCAATTAAGCGAAAAAAGATGGGTTTTAAGAGGAAATAATGTTAGTAAATATGTTTCAAGTGTATGATAATGTTTAGGACATTTTTCAATGTTTACATTTTTCCCATCTTTGAAGTGAGGTACCTATTGCTTCGGTTCAAAGAATAATGCTTTTTGAATTAAAACTACTACTTAAATAAAAATAATAATAAATTTCTAATTTTTTAGATGCCCCAATGAAAGGATAAAGCTAATTCCCTGCCCCCTCAAGAAATTGGGAAAAAAATTTGAATTTTGGGTTGATTTCTCGATAAAGGTGAAAAGCTACCTTGAGGGTCTAGAAAGGATCTGAGATGCAAGAATTATGCCAAAAGCAAAACACGATGCATCCAATTTGGAAAAATTAGTGAAAATTTTGATAAACCCTATCTTCAAGGTTAAATTAGGGCAATAAACCCTAATTTTCTAGCTTAAATAAGCCAAGAAGGGCCACTTTAAATTCATTTATGGATTCACACTTAAGATATTCTTGCTATTTTGAGATCTAACCCTTTGACAAAATGGCATGGCAAGAGCTTCCTAGGCACATCTCTAATTAAGTTTGAGAGTTCTAGCAACTTCCAGGCATAGGACCACCGGTATGTTACTCCAAACTTGATATGAAATTTTATTTTTAGATGCATTTATTATGCTTTAAAGTTCAAACTTTGGTGGTGTCGCTATATAGTGACATCCAAATTGAAATCGACGACACCCAAATGAATTATAGTGACACATATTTATATGGCGACACTAGTCATGATTTAAAACTAGTGTTTCTAATTTTAAATGGTGACACATGCTTGTATAACGACACACTTACCGATTTAGAGATTAGGGTTAGGGTATGCCAAAGTTTAAAATGTTACACCGATGTGTCTAGTGATGCATATTGGGATTTGTAATTTTAAATGCTTTGAGTGTCACAATTTGAAATTTGAATATAGTGACACTATTGAAAATAATGAAGTTTTTGTGATTTCTGAACTATAAATGTTAAATTGAGTCAAATTTCCTTGATTTCTTGATGAAGTGTGCTTTGCAAATGTACATCTTTCCACCATTGATGTCACAGGAGCACAGGCCCATTATATTGGAGAGACTTCATGGTGATTTGTCAGAGTTGCACTAGGAGCACCTGGGAGAGATCATCCTTTGGTATGTCGTGTATGTGACTATGATTCAAACACATCTTGCCATGATGAATACTTTGTATGAGAGATGGAATAGTGAGACATCATCTTTCCATCTTCTGACAGGTGAGGCGACAGTGACCTTGGAGGATGTATGGCGTATACTACATTTTCCCATACATGGTTACTATGTGATTTATGATGTTGATGGAAGGTTTGATGCTTGTCTTGAGGTTATGGATATTGATCAAATTGGTTTGGTTACATCATAGATCGACCTTGAGTCATACAGATGTCATATGTCAACCTTCAGATTGGTCCTTGCAGCCATCATTTTGGGTTTGGTTGCCTTGGACAAATGTAGTAGAGGATTCAACCTAGGATGGGGCTTGGCATGGCATCACATGGTGTATAGTAGCACACATTTTTCATGGGGACCCATGATGCTAGCCTCCTTGTATCATGATTTGCATGATTTTGTTTACTATGATGGGAGAGCAATTGGTGCAGGGGTGACTCTATTTCATATTTGGGCATGGGAGCACATTAACATGCTCCAACTTATTGTTCAAATGGTAGACATGGAGCTAGATGATCCCGTCATTTGGAGGTACATGGGTGCCATTACCATGAGGCACACTGAATAGATTGGGCTCCCATATTGGTGATGGGTGATTGATGGCATGAATTTTTTCTACTGGCATCTGTGGCTTTAGATGCCACCTTAGTTCAATGATATTCAACAACTATACTTTTCTAGGAAGAATCAATACATGTAGGGTTGTGAGTATCATATTATTGAGTGATATCTACTAGAAAAGGTAGCCTCACAGTTTGTAGAGGTCTAGGATAGACCTGATGATGTGTATAGGGCCATTTTTGTGAGATCGTCCAAAGAGGTTCCAACATGGGGACTAACCATTCCAAGTCCTGAGGCAATCAAGAGCTTCCAACAGTTAGCAGGGTGGCCTTGGGAATACAATCAGGGATAGGTGGTAGCTTATACTACTCCTACCTATGATGCTTGGTTCATTCCCCCATGACAATTGATAGATCCGGTAGGTGCCCCTCCATGAGGGAGGCCCAGAGGTAGGGGAGCAGGGAGAGGAAAATCACAGGGTGGCCAGGATGGCCAAAATGGGTAGGTTTTGGGGGCTCCCCCAGTTGTATAGTAGTAGCCTCAGCAATAGCCATAGGTACAACCACCACCATGATATGTGATGGATGCACAAAAGAAACAACTATTGCAACAGGTGTAGACATTGACTAGTGAGTGGGATTAGGCCCGCTAGCATATTTTGGGTATCATTGCTGAGAGTTACTAAGCATAGTAGCAAGTGGTGGCCATCATGACCAAGAGGGATCAGGATTTTCAATGGGTATAGGCCATGACTGCTAAGAGAGACCAACAGGTTGTCCAACACCAGTAGATTGAGGCTATGATGGTGGTTACTCATGGTTGAGTTATTTTGGTGTGATTGTATAGAGAGGTCGTTATAGAGGCTACATATTATAGACAAAATTATCATCATGATGTACCAATGATAGTGAGATAGCCTAATCTTTCACAGCATAGAGATGCATGACCATGAGCAAAGGATCAGTCTAAGTGGCAGGATGGAGAAGGTAGCAGCCACTAGGGCTAGCTTTTTGACGTGCAAACACTTTTTGATTTTTTTGCCCCATTCTTTATCATAGATAGACATTCACAGGCTCTTTTTTTATAGCCTCATGGATATTGTACTTATCATTGATATACATACACTAATCTATATTTTGTACCATGAGATTCATTTTTTGAAGATATATATGATACAAATATAGATGATTTATATGATATGATGTATTCACTTTATTTCATGTTTGGATGGTTGAGATACTTATATGTGATGATGTATGGATGCACTTTACTACTTTCTATATGATATACGATGATTATGATATAAATGAATGTAATGTTATATTATTTTTTAGCATCATTTCACGATATGCCATGGAATGAATGATGTGGGTGCATTTCTTTTTGTGTATTTTTTATGCATTTTTATGATGACAATTTATGCATGTGGATGTATGGATGCAAATGACAATGTTATGCAATGATTTAATATGCTTAGAATAATAAATTATTCATCATGACTAAAATGATAATGCAAAATGTATGATGTGCAATGATTATGAGATGGATTCTATGATTATGCTATGATTATGAGATGGATGTTATGATTATGGTTTTTGGATGCAAGGTGGATGCATTGATGATGTCTTTTGTTGAGCATCATGATACCAGGTTAGCATGGAGAGAAGATAGAAGAATAAATAATGAATGACCATTGATTTTGATGATTACTTCAAAAGATCCAACAAGTCTATGATCCATTGAGACTTTATTAGAGATGGTGACGAGACAATGTAGAATGTAGGATGAATGTAAGATAAGTTGCTCACACTTCAGGATTGGGATTTTCTATCGTTCCTTATTGTTTCATATAACACATAGACATGATGCATCAAGGTATTAATAACCAGGATGGTGTTGTATCTAGTGTAATGGACTTTAAATCGGAAAAAAATAGGATAGTTCCTTTTGACATCCTGACATATGAAAACCTTGTTGGAATGCAAGTTAGAAGCTTAGAATATATTGGACCAACGAATATGAAATAGTCAACAACATACTCCAAATGACCTTCCTACACACAACTAAGCAAGTATGGGCCAAGATTATTTTACAAGAGTACCCACAAGCACAACAAATGAAAGATAATCATTGTTTTCCCATTTCTTTCTCTCTAAATCATTTTGATAGACATCATCGAGAGGTCCTCAGAATGAACCATTAAGATAAATCATAAGAAAATATCAAAGACAAACAATTAGTGTTATCTATATCTCTTGCCTGGTGTAAGTTCAACTAAAGTGATAACTAATATTGATGTACATCACATGATGGATACATCCTAGGACATGTTGATTAAGGGTTGTTTGATGTTAGGATGATGATGCTAAGATGGGTTGTTAACATAAACTCCATTGATGCATTTACTTATGATATAGACTTTAGATTTTGACTTTTAGGTTCTCACTTTATGATTAGCTATGCTTGCTTTTTATTTGGTTTTCCAAAGGTTGAAGGTGGCGGTTGATTTATTATGGGTGAAAGTTTATTTTAGGTGAAAGCGAGATGAGATGGGTAGTTTTAGATTTTTTGGAATATTTTAATGTTTTTGGCACTTTCAAGGATGTTTTGAGGTTGTTTTTGGTCTTTTTGAGAGTTTCTATCAATCTTAAGGATTTTTAGATTTTATGAGGCTTTTTAGGGTTTTCTAAATATTTTTTAGGCTTTTTAGGTCTATATGAATATTTTCCATTTTCTGAATGTTTTGGTATTTTCTCAATATTTGAATGTATTGGGGATTTTCAAGATATTTGGATATTTAGGGGTTTTCTGAGAATTTCCAAGATTTGACCAAGAGCCTAAACTAAAGATCCATCTTAGGGGCATCGGGGGCTAATCAAAGATAATCCTTTCCAAAATTATACATTTAGAGACCACGTAGTTCGATAGACTCAACCCATTTACAAGATGAAGATATGAACAGATAAAATATGTCAGTTTATTATGATAGACTACTAAAGGACTGACCTAGGGTGTCTTAAGGGCACATCAATGATGGCCTCACCTACATTAAAGCTCAAATATGATGTAGTTCGACAAAGGGACCACTTTTGGATTTTTTATTTTTGACCTTTTATGGAAACTGAAAATGGATTCTTCACTTCCTTGTCCAAACAAAAGGGGATACAAGGAGAGGGATTTGATTTCACAATGTTCACATTCAAGAATACCTTAGAGATCTAAACCCAATGAAGGATGTGAGAGATCTAACTATAAGATATCCTTGGGGATGAATGAGACAAGAAAGGGGCTCACCACCAATTGTAAACTTGGAAAACATGAAATGTTTGAAAACATAATGTGATATGCAAACATATGCTAAATGGCCTATAGATGCAAGAGAAACAAAACAAAAAGCTATAAAGCTGAAAGTGTGCACCTAGAAAATTGTTGGGGATGGAATGGAGCTTTTAAATCCTAAAGATGTTAGTTTTTAAGCTTGGTGGGACTCATTCGGCATTTTGGGCAAATGAGTCCCAGTTCTAGAAAACTACAACAGAACAAGTTTCGGGAAAATAGGTATATGAATCTACAAAAATATCCAAAAAAACCTATAGTGGGAATCATTCACCACTAATGGCGAATGATTCCAATTTGAATTTTTTAGAAATTCAAACTACATATCTACTCTTCTTTGTCTACTCAATCTATTCCTCTAGGTGTCTGGATCTGAAACCCTAATTTTTGGGACTGTAATTGATTTTTTGTGAGGATTTCAACCTTTCCAAAAGAGATATGACACCAAAAAGTTTGGAACCTATTCTTTAATCATCTCCAAGTCCTCAAAGTACCTAGATCTACAATCACAGAAAAAAAGAGAGAAAATGTTGATTGCTAGCAAATGGGAGTTTGCCTTGGTCAAACCCCTTTAGGTAATTAAACCAAAATGATGAAACAAGATAATGAAGCATGAACATGAAATAGTGAAATTAGAAACTTTCCATGATGATGGACCTTGAATTGCTGCAACAATGGATGAATAATTTTCCCTTGAATTCCTTAGAATTGATCTTGAATGCTATCTTGATGACCTTGTGAAGACTTGAAATGCATAAATCTTGCTTGCTTGACTTGACTTCATGAATGTATGATGGATAGATGAAATGATGATTTGGGAACTCATTTATATAGGCAATCTAATCACATGACCATTAATTTGATCCCTAAGGCCAACATTGAAGAAAATTAAACTTAAAACTGAGTTTTTCCCAAGCAAACTTCTAAAATAGCTCAAATAGGACTCATTCGCCATCTTGGGTGAATGATTCCCACCTGGATGGGACTCATTTTCCCAAGGTGTTGAATGGGTCCCATAGGGGCCATTTTGCTAACTAAAGTGTTAGGGAATGCATAAATTGAGTCTATATGTTGATTTAGTTGGGTTTTTGATCAAAAATTTCCTTGGGATGCACAATATGGGGTCATAGGGGCCTATTAATGATGATATAAAGGTCATCATTACAATAGGGCCCAAAATACAATGTGAAACTGTAAATAAATACATTTTACAACACTAAATTAAGGAAAAATTGAGTCTATTTAACTTAGAAGGGCCCTAAATCCCATGTGAATGTGTAGGACACATTACAACACTAGATTAGGTCCACTTGGTTTACAAGCTTCCCAAATTCAATGTGAAAATTTAATAAGCACATTTTACTACATTGAATTGGGACGGAGTTACATTTATTTAGCTTTAAAAAGGCCCAATACCTAATCAAGGAAAAATTAAGCCAAAATCACAAGCAGTGCCAAAACGAGACAGAAAAAGTAGAAGGGTTAATTTTATAGTGTCCACATTTATCCCCCACTTTAGTGAGAGGATGAACTTTCTTCAAACTCACACTAAAGTAGACATTCAAGAGGAGTCCAATCATACCAATGTAGATGACAAAGGACAAAAAAGATCAAAGGAGGTGGCCAAAACCCTAGGATCCAAGATCCAAAGTCAAACCGACATAAAAACAAAAGGACACACAATAGGTGAATGATGTGCAGAAAAATAAGATATGTGATCATACAATGGCAATGACTAAAAGGAAAAGTAACATAAGATATCAGATCAAGCTTTGACCATTTTTCCAACATGATGTGGATTAGATTTAGGTTATTTGACTGAAAAATGCATACTCACTCTGAGCCGATGAAACTCTTGGCTGTCTGTGGGGTGAGAAGTGCTAAAAGGGTGAGAAACATATACTCATGGCTGGTATGCTCTCACACACATGTAGGTGGCTATAGGGAAATTCATACCTCAGATTGCGTTTCCCGCTCAACCATACCAAAGTTATACCTCCTGATAACTTTCATAAGGAGCCACACAAAAATGACTTTTCAAGCTTCATGAGACAAGAAAAACATCATATGCTTGGAGCTCATGAATAAAGCAATGTTGTAGAAGCAAGATAGTGCAAGATTTGTTCAAAGTGATTTTTCTTAGTTCATACAGGGTCTCTTCTTACAGAACATTGTGCCTAATGTTTCCAAGAGATGATAAGTCAAAGAAATATTGTACTCTTGGAGGAAACCAAGCTCAATGACACCACCAAGAAAAGGATGCATTACAAGAAGAAAGGAATCACACAATGAAACATGATGAGTGTCAATGCATGCCCCCACTTTAAAGTGGTTGCTAACACCATTACTGTGAGCAATTGCTTTAAAGTAGAAGGAGATAAGAGAGCTTAATCGAAAAGACCTATTCCAAGTCATATGTTTCCAATAAGCTACATCATGAATAATTATGTTGCATGTTTGTCAATCTTAAGGAATTTCATCCACATCCCAAGCTTGCTCTTATATGTACATGAAAGGTGATTGACTAGCCAAAAGAGACAATGACAAGTGACATACGAGGACAAGGCTATCTAACACATTTCCCTCACTTAGTGTAGGACAAGGGTGAGCCAAAATGATTGATAAGATGCATGATAGAGTGAAAATCAGTATCAATTAGAGGAATTAGGTTCCCCCACATAAAAGAAAGCACCAAATTCCTTAAGATTTTGGATTTTACTACTCAAATCCTTTCATTCATTAGTAGAATGACTATGAACTCTATGATAGGCACAAAATGAAGTCTTGTAATAGACTTTCTTTCCTATTCTTGGAGGAAGGGATATCAAGTGTTCTTGGAGGAGTCTTGACAAGATACCCTCTTGATCAATGGTAGATGTTCCTTTATTGTGCGAAAAAGATTTCTCTTGATTAGTTTAAGATGTCATACATACACAAGACTCTTTGGATTGTGAGATTTTGTTCTCTCCTTGAAAGGATGATGTAAAGTCTAATGATTTCAAATCATTAGTGCTTTGCATGATGGCATTAACATTAAGCGAAGATGTATTTGCTTTTTTCATTTCTTGCAAAGGATAACTTTCAAGACTAGTAGTGTCTATCAATTCAGGATGCATTACTTTTAGAGTTGAATTAGAAGGACTTTTTGTAAGAGTGTTGATATTGAGTGAAGGCTTGTTTATTTCTATCAAAATATTCTAACCAAGACCATGAGTTTTTTATTGCATGTTAGTCTTGATAGGTTTGCAAATACCGTGTTCTCTAGCACCACATCCTTTTTCACTATAGACAAGTTATTTCATAAGCTCATACCTTTTTCCATTAATTTTTTTCATTTCTTTAGGATTCAGAGGTTGTTGATAATCAGTTGCATCAAAGTTTGTTGTGTATGTTTTATTTTCTTCTAAAGTGGTTGAGAAGGATTCTTGCAAAGGGTCTTCCAAATTTTGTTTTGACATTACCAAATTTTATTTTCCCTTTTCAAATTCCTTATGTATGATCTCGTATTCTCCCATCAATGCTGGTGTGAAATCTAAGGAACCCCAATCATCTTCTAAGAACTTTGTGACTTCCTCAATATGTTTTTCTTTGTCCTTTTGTTGCATGGGATCTACTTGTGTGGTTGGTTTTAATGTTTTCAATGGGTTCTCTTTGTTTTTCTCAAGTTGTAAGACACTATAAGGCTCAAGATCAGCATCAAGTGTGTACACTTTGTTGTTGTATATGTATCTCATTTTATGATGAAGAGTAGAAGGCACCACATTCATTGCATGAATCCATGGTTTTCCTTAGAGAATATTATATGAAATATCATAATGTATAACATAGATTGCTGTCTCTAATGTGGCATTTCCAACTGTAATAGGAAAAGTGATCACACCAAGCAGTTGTTTTTCTACATTGTCAAATACCTTAATAGGCAAAGAGTGAGATTGAATTTTTGATTTGTCCACACGAAGCCTATCCAAAAGTTTTATGCTACACACACTAAGAGAAGGTTCATTCTTGACAAGGGTTCACTTTATGCCAATTTTTTTGTATTTAGATAATATTATGAAAGATTCATTTTGTTTTTGTACTTCCAAAGGGGGGAGTTTGCATTGGTGGAAAAAAATTCCATTGTTTATTCCTTTAATTATGGTTGCTATGTATTTCAAGTTTGTAATAGAGGGAACCACAACTTGTTGCAAGGCTCTTTGAAGCATAGTGTGATAATTAGGTGAATTATGAATTAAATCCCATAGGTATATCTTTGTAGGAGTATTCTTAAGTTGTTCAACAAGATCATATTCCTTCCCACTATGTGAAGGTAAAAGTGGAGCAATAGGAAAATTGGATTAGGCAAGGAGAGGGGTGTCATGGTTGGTTGTTTTGGTTGCAAATTATTCCTAGTGTTATATGTATGAGAAATGGTATTGTGACTAGGCTAGTGGAAAACATTGTTCTTAGGTGGATAAAGGATAAGTTCAATTTTTTTTTCTTATGTGATGGCGGGTGAAGGATTAGAAGATTCTTAGGATGACCTACAAGATATGGAGGAGGTCCATTAATATAGGGGGACACTTGCATGTTCATAACCTCAGCGATCTTGGTTTGATCTATCTCTAATAAAGGGCAATCTAGAATCACCTATTTTTCATGACCTAAGGAAGCCACCTTATTATTGTCATTTTCATTGTTCATGATATTCTCCCTAGAAGGAAAGTTTTTAGGAGAACTACAAACTAAATTTTCTTAACATTCAAGGATTGGTTCTTCTAAAATTACTTCGTTACAAGTAGGGGAATGATCAATGGTTGAACTATGGTTCTCAATAAGGCTTTTTCTAGGTGAAGAGGGATAATGAAGATTCTCATGAATTTCATCCATTGTGTTTTCTAATATCAAAGTATCTTCTTCATAGCTATGAGAGATACTAGGAGAAGAACAATTATAATTATCATGATCATTTATGATTTCATTCTGTTGTTCCCTAATGTCTTCCAAAATAGGATAGGTAGGGGAAGGATCATAAAGAGGGTTATCGTAGATCTTGAAGGTTTTCTTATCTAACACCAACATATCCTCATAACTGTCACAAGAGGAGAAGATGTTGGGAGATGAACATAGGTAGGTTTCAATGGTCTCTTGTGGTGTTGTGTGATCATCATGATTACTTATGGTTATGTCCTCTTGTTTAGTAATGTCTTGTCTAATAGGAGAGGTAAGAGGAGAGAAACAACTTAGGTTCTCAAAACTCTCATCAATTGGTTCTTCTAATGCTTTAATATCTTCTTAAAAAGTAGGAGAGATATTAGAAGAAAAAAAATTGATTGTTCTGATTATCCAAGGTTTCTTTCACAAGATTAACCTCACTCACAGAAGAAGGATTAATGATGAACAAAAAGAGAGGGGAAAGGACCTCATATTCATATGCACTTAACAAAACTTTCTTACAACACCCAATAATATTTGAAAATAGAACATGAAGTATGATAACTATAGATTATTGTAATGAAAACATGATGAAATGATTATTCTACAAGCTCAAAATGTAACCATGCTAAACCAAACATGCAAAAGAGGAATGCATTTTTTTTAGATTTTAAGGATGACAATTGACTGATTATGCTATGTAACAATATGAGAATGAAAATTTGAAATTAAACCATGCATGGAATGGACAAAATTAAGATAGATTTAGTGAAATGCATGTAACAGAAAGTTAGCTAATAGAAAAAAATAGTTAATGGCAACAAACAAAAGTGTAGAAATAAGGTTTTTAGTGTTGTAAAAGGCAGTTTCAGGGGTGCACAGTGACTGATTCTACCAAGGTGGTGAATGAGTCCCAATAGGGATTTTTTTTCAAAAATTTTAGAGATTTTTAATGAATTTTTATTATTTTAATGTTGTATGATGTAAATCCTAAGTGCAAATGTAGTTTTTAGATGTTTTTTAATGATTTGAGACGCAAAAATGCAAAAAATTGAAACCATCGAATTTCAATTAACTAATGTAAAATGCAATGCAATGTTATTGTAAGCTAAATCTAGGGTGTAAATGCACTCCAAATCAGAATTATGATGTTCAAAAGTTATGTTCACCAAAATGTGGAAACTGGAAATAGATGCTTCACTTGTCCACACAAAAGGGGATACATGGAGAGGGATCTGATTTCACAATGGTCACATTCAAGAATACCTTAGAGATTTCAACCCAATGAATGATGTGAGATATCTAACTATAATATATCCTTGGGGATAAATGAGACAAGAAAGGGTCTCACCACCAAGTGTAAACTTGGAAAGTGTGAAATTTTTGAAACAATAATGTGATATGCAAATATATGCTAAATGACCTAGAAATGCAAGTGAAACAAAATAGAAAGTTGTATAACTGAAAGTGTGCACCTAGAAACTTGTTGTGGATAGAATGGATCTTTGAAATCCTAAAGATGTTAATTTTTAAGCCTGGTGGGACTCATTCGCCAGTCTGGGAAAATTTGTCCCAATTCTGGAAAATTGCATTGGAGCGAGTTTTAGGAAAATGGGTATTTGAATCTACAAAAATATCTAAAAAACTATTATAGTGGGAATCATTTTCCACTAATAGTAAATGATTCTAGTTTGAATTTCCTAGAAATTCAAAGTTCATATTTTCTCTTCTCTATCTACTCAATCTATTCCTCCAAGTGTCTGGATCTGAAACCCTGATTTTTGGGATAATATGTGACTTTTTCTGAGGATTTATACCTTTCCAATAGGGAGATGAATCCAATAATTTTGGAACCTATTATTCAATCATCTCCAAGCCCTCAAATTACTTAGATCTACAATCACATAAAGAAAGAGAGAGAATTTTTTTATTGTTAGGGAATGGCGGTTTGCCTTGGTGAAAGCCCATTTAGGTAATTAAACCAAAATGATGAAACAAGATAATGAAGCATGAATACGAAGTAATGAAATTAGAACCTTTCCATGATGATGGATCTTGAATTTCTACAACAATGGATGAAGAATATGCCCTTGAATTCCTTAGAATTAATCTTGAATGCTATCTTGATGACCTTGTGAAGACTTGAAATGCATAACTCTTGCTTGCTTGACTTGATCTCATGAATGTATGATGGGTAGATGAAATAATGATTTGGGAGATCATTTATATAGGAAATCCACTTACATGACCATTAATTTTATCCCCAAGGCCGACATTGAAGAAAATTAAACTTAAAACCTAGTTTTTCCCACTCAAACTTTGAAAATAGCTCAAATGGGACTCATTCACCATCCTAGGCGAATGAGTCCTACTTGGATGGGACTCATTTTCCCAAGGTGGAAAATGGGTCCCATAGGGGCCATTTTGCTAGCTAAAGTGTTAGGGAATGCATAAATTGAGTCTATATGTTGATTTAGTCAAGGTTTTTATCAAAATTTTCCTTGGGATGCATAATATGGGGTCATAGGGACCAATTAATCATGATATAAAGGTCATAAATTATACAATAGGGGAAAAAATCCAATGTGGAAGTGTAAATAATTCATTTTACAACACTAAATTATGGAAAAATTAAGTCTATTTAGCTTAGAAGGGCCCTAAATCCCATGTGAATGTGTAGGACTTATTACAACACTATATTAGGTCCAATTGGTTTACAAGCTTCCCAAATTTAATCTAAAAATGTGAATAAACATATTTTACAACATTAAATTGGGACAGAGTTAGGTTTATATAGCTTTAAAAGGGCCCAAGACCTAATCAAGGAAAATTAAGCCAAAATCACAAGGAGGGCCCAAACGAGATAGAAAAAGTAGAAGGGTTACTTTTTCAGGGTCCACACGTTTTTAGGGATTTTTTATGCTTTATGGATGTTTTGGATTTTGACTTTATAATTTTTTGAATGTTTTTGGATTTTTGAGATAATATTTTCTAAATGTTTTTGGTGTTTTCTGGTAAGAGTTCTGATGATCTTAAGATATACAAGAACCCGATATGACCCATAACAAAATTCGCCTAGTGTGACATGTTAGACTACTTCAACAAAGGGAAGACATATTGAGCTTTAGAATATGCCAAGTAGTGTTAAGGGGTTCATGATACCTCACAATTTCAAGCCATGATAAGGATGTGCATGAGCGGTAAATGGCGACACAAATAATGATAGGAAAAAAGAGCCAAAGAATAGATGGAGATTCTTTATTTACACAAGGTGACTGTTTGCCAGGTTTTTGCCAAGGTACTTGCCCAAAGCGCCACCAAAGTGATTTTTGCTAGAGGATGGTTTTTTTCTCTACTTTTTTCAATCCTTTTTCTCTTTTTTTTTTGGATTTTGATTATTTTATGATTTTTTTTGTATTTTCTGATTTTATACCCTTCAAGACTAGGCATAAAACTTTTTGAAATGCAAGATGTTGGTTGGCTCCTACAAGGGTTCACCTTCAGGGATTAACATTCGGTATGCTCCTAATCCATAACTTGTTGTGATGAAAAAGGGACCTAACCAAGTAGGTTTAAACTTTCTTGTGTTTTCCTGATATGGAAGATTCTTTTGATTCTACTTTAAGACAAGATCTTTGATTTGGAACAACCGACATTTGATTCTCTTTTTTATAGCTTTGTTTTAATAAGTTTTGATATACTTGCAAGCAATTGAGGGCATCAAGATGATGTTCATCTAGGAATTATAGCTCATTCAGTTGAGACACTCTGTATTCTTCCTCAATAATTAGGTTTTGTAGTGATACCCACAGTGAAGGGAGCTCAACCTCAATAGGAAAGATGGATTCTGATTCATAGACTAGGGGAAAAGGGGTTGCACCTGTAGGTGTGTGGATACTAGTTTGATAAGCCCAAAAAGTGGGATTTAACTATAGATTCCAGTCACAACCAGCTTCGTTAACTATTTTCTTCAAGATTTTTGGGTTAGTTTTGTTCATAGCTTTCACTTGGCCATTGCCTTTGGGATAGTACGGTGTAGAGAATCGATACTAGATATTGAATCTTTGGCACAGTCTTTCAAATCCTAATTTTTAAAAGGGGTTCCATTGTCTAAGAAGAGAGTTTGTGGAACACAATAACAAAGAATAAGGTACTTTAGGATAAACTTGGAAATATGTTTCCCTATTATGTAGGTTATAGGAATGGCTTCTGTCCACTTAGTAAAGTACTCAATGGCAGTTATAATAAACATGTGGCCATTAGATGAAGTTAAAGTGATTTTTCCTATGAGGTCCAAGCCCCATTGTGAAAGAGGCCATGGTTTGATCATTGGATGCATTTCTTGAGCTGGATCATGAATTAGATCCCCATGTTGTTAACACTGGATACACTTTCGTACATATCGATGAGCTTCTTTTTCCATGGTTGGCCAATAGTACCCTATCCTCAACAATTTCCTAGCTAATGTCATACCACTAAAATGGGACCCACATATGCCATCGTCTACTTCTATTAAAGTAGTTAAGGCTCCCTCTTGGTTAAGACATAGTAGTAATGTCCCTTTGATGCTTCGATAGTAAAGGGTATCACCTGGGTTCACAAATCGGCATGACTTTTTAACAAAGGTCTTTTTAAGGTTTGGGGTGATATAGGATGGGAGGGTTCCTCTACTTAGGTAAGTAAATATGTCATGATACAATGGGGATCCAAGACCAACAATGACACATGTGAATTTAGATTCAAGGATTTCAAAAGTTGGTACAAGAATTTGTTCTACCAAGAATTCACATTGGAGGATGTTGTTCAGCATGTCTAAAAGTGATCTAATTTTTTCTATGGCATCTACTGCTCTATTTTTCATGCGAGGAATTTTCTCAAAATTTATGTCTATGAATAGATCCTTGAAATTCTCCACTATTTTCTTTGAAGGAGAGATCTTTTCATCTTTAGTTTGATAGTCATCATTGACTTTGTTGATAACCAATTATGAGTTTCCATAGACTTTCATCTCTTTGATTTTCCACTGAACTACTATCCTTAGACCTATGATTGATTCTTCATACTTAGAAATGTTTTTGGCACATGGAAATGATAGCCTATAGGATTGTGGAATGCAATCACCTTGAGGGTTGATGAACAGAATTCCTGCTCTGGTTCCATGTCAGGTGAACGATCCATCAAATTACATCTTCCACTGAGCTATGAGATTGATAAGGAACATTGATTCATCAAGAACTTAGATATCAAGCTCTATTAATAACTTAGATTGATAAGGAACACTGATTCATCAAGAACTTAGATATCAAGAACTTAGATATCAAAGGTTTCTCAGGATAGATAGGTGCTTTTTCTAGTTGGTTTGTGATCACTTTTCCTTTTATTTCTTTATGCTCCACATACTCTATGTCAAACTCTATTAAGATCATCACCCATTTAGCCATTTTTCTTTTGAGAGTTGTTTTGGATAATAGATATTTTAATGGACCAATCTTTACAATGAGCTTGATTTGATGCAACAACATGTAGTTCCTAAAATTTTGTGAAGCAAAAACTATTGCTATAAATTCCTTCTCAATGGGTGAATGTTTCATCTCATATCCCACAAAGGTTATACTAATGTTTTAGATAGCCCTCTCCTTTCCATTTTCATCATGTTGTGCTAAAAGAGCTCCTAGTGCTACTAGTGTTGTTAAGATGTACATGATCAGTGGATTGTTTGGTATTGGTGGCATGAGCACTGGAGGTGTGAGTAGATAATATTTGATCTAATAGAAAGCTTTATCACACTTTTCATCCCACTTGTAGGTTATCCCTTTATGGAGAAGATGTGAAAAGGAGTGAATTTTCTCTAATAATTGTGCTATGAACCTTCTAATAGATTGCAGTCTGCCTTGTAATCCTCTCATCTACTTTAATGTTTGTGGTGGTTCCATATCTCAGATGGATTTTACCTTTGTTGGATCAATTTCTATCCCTCTTTGTGAGACAATAAAGCCAAGAAGTTTCCCTTATGTGACCCTAAATATACACTTTTTTTGATTCAACCGTACCTTATATTCTTCAAGCCTATCAAAGATACGTCCTAAGACTTGTATGTGCTCACTTCTCTTCTTTGATTTTTACAAAATATCATGGACATAACCTTCAACTATTTTTTGGATCATGTCATGAAAGATGGAGGCAATTTCTCTTTGATAGATTGCTCTTGCATTCTCTAACCCAAATGGCATCACATTCTAGGAATAGGTTCCCCATGGACAAGTGAATGTAGTTTTATGTTGATCACCCTTAGTGATTATGATTTGATTATACCCTAAAAAACCATCCATGAGTGACAAAATTCCATGCCCAACTATTAACTTCATAATGAGATCAATGTTAGGAATGGGGAAATCATCCTTTTGGCATGTCTTGTTCAAGTCTCTGAAGTTAGTATAGATTTTGATAGCCCCAGTGGGTTTTGAGACTAGTACAAGGTTTGAAACTCACTCAAGATGAACTATTCGTCAAATAAATCCAACATCAAGATTCTTTTGCAACTCTAGTTTGACCAATAGTGCTATCTGAGGGTGCATCTTTTTTAATTTATGTTTAATAGGCTTAGCTTCAGGATAAACTGCTAAGTGATGTACAATCACTTCTAGATCAAGGCCTAGAATATATGTGTATGATAATGAAAAGTTAGATCTTCACTCTTTGAGGAATGTTTCTAGGTTCTTTTATTCTTCATCCATTAATGATTCAACATAGAAAGTGATCCTAGGTGATTCTTCTATTCCCACATTGACTGGAGTAGTCTTTTCTGCTAGTATTGCTAACTTCTTTCAATGCATTGCACTAAGGGGGAGATTAAATCCCTTATCCTTGAGTGTGTTAGAGAGGTTATCACTATCAGATGCATCCTTTGTTTTTACTATTTTAGGATCAGAGAGTGCCACTAAGTGTTTTTCACTCAAGGATCTGGATGTTAGTTTCATTTCATTAATTTTGTGACTGAAGGATTCAATCGTCTCCCCATAGTATTCCCCTATGCTGAGCTCTATTTCAAAGATTTATTTTTGATCTTCCCATGATAATTTTTCATGGAGTCCCATGAATTCTAAGATCACTTCATCATTTTCAAATAAATCTAGAATCAGTGGTCCTTGTTAGTTCATGTCAATGAGTTGTGGGCATACTAGGTGTATTTCAATTGGTTGTTTACTTGAGACAAAGGATGTTATGGATAACATAAAGAGGGGGTTGTTATCAAATAGGTTAGCAATATCAAGGAGAAATTCATCTAAGTTTGTATCACATGATGTAGGTGACCAAGAGGAAGCCTTGGCTCATTTAGTAGAAATACCTTTTCCAATAAGTGTGACCTTGCTAGTAGTAGAACCTAAGCCAAGATTCATTATTCGTTTCTCAGGAACGATGGGTTCTAGTAAAACATTTTCATTTTTTCCTAGCTTATCATTCTTGTTATATCCCATGCTATTCATTAGCTATAAGCCTTTATTGCCATCTTCCATGGGAAGAGTAGGAATAGGTCATTCATTTTCATAGAGGAATTTAGAGATATCTTCCTCATTAACATCTTCCTGGTTCAAATCCCCCCACTTGGTAAAAGTAGTAGTTCCTGTCTTGATTGTTTTAGGTTCTTTGGTGTTAGATGTGGGTTTCCCATGTGACTGAGGAGAAATAGGTAACTTTCTCAAGACAAAGGTGTCTTTCAATAGTTTGTAGTTTCCTTAGCCATCATCTTGGATCACTGCTTTAATGTTAGGTATACTTTGCACAATAGGTATTTTTTTTGTTGAAGTAGAGGCTAAGGTTGATGGGTCAACAAATGAGCTTGATGGTGAAGGCCATTCATCATTTCTAGGTATTTGGGGTATCTTATAGAATTTGGATTCAAGACTTTTGCAATAGTAGAAAGGCTCAGGATCTCCATAGATTTTATTTATCTACCTTCAAATCGAAACTTCACACACTAATGATAGGTTGAGGCTACAACTTTTAGAGCATGAATCCAGCATCAACCAAGTAGTATGTTATAGGGAAGATCAAGATCAAGCACCTGGCATGTAGTTTCTACAATAAGAGGTCCCACTTGGATTGGAAGTGCAATGATTCCTTGTGATACCAGTTCTAGGTAGTCATATGCTCTGATGGTGGTACTTTTGTCTTCTTAATAGTATATTATGAATAGCCTATATTTTTTATCAACTACAAGGTACAAATGTTCAAACTAGCACCTCCATCTACCAAGACTCTTTTGACCTTGTTTTTATGAATGAAAACCTCAAGGTATAAAGCACGGTTATGAGATGGTTGTGATGGTAGATATTTCTTGGAGAAGGTGAGAAAATGGGTGGTGATATGCCCTACCATGACTTGAAACTGATCAGTATCAATGCTCTCGGGAACAGATGAATTAGACAAGGATTTTTCCAATATTTCCCTTTTGTGCAGGAGATAACCTTAAGAGTTCTAAGATTGATATCTATGTGGAGGTCTACTTAAGCTAATCTAGAATATTGTAGTTGCTAGGATTAGATGTGGTCAAAGTAGGTTGTGTCCTAGATTGAGATGGGATTCCTTGAATGGTTATTTTTCTACGTCATGTTGTGACTCCACATTCCTCACTAGCTCCTTTGATGGTAACAATAATGATAATGCCATCATAGGAGGAAACTACATTGGAATAGGTATGTTGCACATTGGTGTAATCCTTATATTTTTCATTGTGTTTTCTTTGTTATGATCCAACATAGGGCTCTTGTATATCTTTTCATAGGGTTCTTTGTTATGAAAGTCAAAACATAATGCTTGCTGTAATTAGGATGGTTTTTCTTGTGGTTCTTGGTGGCTTTCAAAATTGGGAAATGTTATCAAATTTGACTCTACACCAACTTTTCATGATCGCCTGATGGGTTTCATAACTCCACTTGCATTTGGGTTAGTTGTTCATTTTAAAAGTTTTCCTTATTACATGTTGGTGTTATTGATTTGATTGTTCCGAGGAGGTTTTGTTTGTTACGAATTGGTTGGATGTTAGCAATTTTATTTTTGTTAAGGCCTAGGAGCACTTAGTATGACCTTAGCATCTACACACCATCATTTGTTATGTTTTTTTCCTTAGCCTAGACACGAGGTTTCTCATTTGAACTAGTTGAAGGACGGTTGTCTTTGTAAGCTTGAGTATTTCCTTATGAGATTAGAGCTCTTTCAATATTAAGAGCTCAAGGGACAAGTTCATCATATGATGTGATGCACTGCATTTTCAAGTGGAATGACAAATTTGAATCCAGATTGGCTATGATGATTCCCACTTGTTGTTCATCAGGAGGAGGCCACTTGCTTTTACTAGCTCTATATTTCCATCATTGTAAGAAATTAGCAAAATTTTCTCCTTGATTTTTTTTAAGAGTGTATAATTCTTCTAAACTGACGTCTATGTCAAGATTGAAGGAGTAATGATTGATGAATTTATTAGTAATTTCTTGAAAAGTTTTGATACTAGGAGGAAAATGAGAAAACCAATCCATACCATGACCTATTAAACTTTCAGGAAAGGGGTGCATTAGATATGAATCATTGTAAGCCACTTCCATGCACGTGACTTTAAATTCTTTGATATGATCCACAAGAATTCCTCTCCCTTTATATTTTTCAAATTTGGGGATTTCAAAACCAGGAGGGAATGGTATCATTGCTATGATTCGGTCAAATGGATAAGGGAAAAAGTTCTATGTATGGGGCTTTTTGGTCTTTCCCATGAGAAGGTCCTGCATTTCATGTGAGAGTACATTTAATTATGATGCTAGATCATCTTGTGTGTTGGGTGGAGGAACATATGGTGGAATCAAAGATGAGTTATATGGGATGTATGGTGGTGTGATATTCTATGAAGATGATTGGGGTATTGACGTATATGTTCCTAATGCGTTTGGATTGGCAATGTTCAACTGAGGATAATAAGAACCTTGTTGTTGTTGGGCATATTGTTGACCTAGTAATTCTTGATGTTGAGCTTGTTGTTGTTGTTGTACTAATAAATTTGCTTGTTATGCTTGATGTTGTTGTTGTGTAGCTTTTTGTGTTGCTAAGGTTGCTTGTTGTTGTTGTCATTGTTGTTGGGCTAAGGATTCTTGATGTGCTTGATGTTTTTTTGCTAAGGATGCTTGTTGAGCTGCTAAGGCTACTTCTTCTTGTTGTTTTTGTTGGATGGATTGTTGATAGGTTTGTTGTGCTTTTTGTAAGGCTAAGGCATGTTCTTGCAATGTTGGATCAGGTATTTGTTGAGACATCTGTGAATAATTATGGGTATTAATGTTTTGAGTGGGTAACTAATTACTAATGAGAGGTAAAGGGTTTCCTTGATTTAACATTCATGGTAAGATGGTATTATGAGGTGGAGGAATGTATGTTTGAGGTCCTAATTGATTTGGAATAGTAAAGGGGATTGTGGGAAAAGATGATGTCATTCAATTTTGCACTAGAAATGACACACTAGGACCTTGAGTCCATTGATTGAAAAGAATTCCTTGCCCCATGTTTTGAGGATTGCCTTGTGCCAAAGATGTAAACAAGGGATTTTTAATCAAGGTACTTCCTAGATTGATAGAACTCGTAACCAAGGGATTGTTTTGAGGTGGAAATGGTAGATGGTGTTGGTTGTGTTTTTTTAGGAAACAACTAACCAAAGATTTGTGCAAACACCTATGAGCTTCGCCAAGCTCAATGCCCTAATGTTCGCTAGACAGATGGCTAACACACGAGATGCAACACTTGTGGCTGCTATCTCCTTCACTTGGGTTCTCAGAAAACCTAGGGGGTCCCTTGAACAAAGCGATTCAATCTCCTTATAGCAGATATACCGTGGTTCACTCAGAGATGGCTTCCTTTGAGCAAACAATATATATCCTGCTGAGAATGATAAAACAGATATAGTATAACATGAAACAAAATTGATTAATTAAAATATTTGTTATCTAATTGAACAACCAGGCTAGTGAAAATATAAAAAACTGTCACCAAATCAGTGCCAATATCCTTGGGCAAGGAGTCATGAAAATGTGCAACAAAAGGGATATTTAACTTTGGAAATCTAAGTCTTTATGAAGTTAACCTTATTAACCCATAAACCAGTGATTGAATCTATCAAACTTCTTATTAGATCCCTTAATAATGCATAGAAAACTCTAGATTGATTAATGCAATTTAACTCATTCCTTAAACAAGAGCATCAACCAGAACTAGAAAATGAAATGATCCTTGATCATTTAATTTCATAAAAATTTCATACACACCATTACAAGGAGAGATTTCTAAATTCAATCAGTCATACTCATGACTCCATTTACATCCAGAAACCTTACATTCTGTGAACTATGCCCTAGATCCTAAAGATTGACAATAATCTGATTTGCCCTGAGTGTTCTTGCTTCAAATTGAGCCCTAGCTACCCAACCAGAGATAACTGGTTCCCTTTACAATTTTTTCAAACTGCCATTGAACCCTTACAAAGTGGAAAGAAATTACATTTATACAGCCAGGGTCACCAGTCAACATGAGTCTACGTGGACACCAACAGAAACCCTAACAGCCTCAGAAAATATCAAGCAACTCGGCCACGAACCTCCACCAACTAATCTAAATCATCTTGAAAGCTCCTGTTAGGTGGAACAGGGAGAATGTCACACCACCAGGTTGAAACTAGCAAGTACAGGAATGGGCAGCCATGGTAATCAAACCAAGGAGGTACACAGACCATGCATCCAGGAAATCCACGGGTGTGATCATCACAAATCTAGAGGCCACAAATGCAGAAGCCATCCATCCCAACCACCTATCCACCTCAGAGAACCCGTTGCCCTAGTTCTGTAATTAATTTCATCCTCTACCGCACCAACTCGCACTAGCAATTGAGGTTCAGGACCGAAATGGAGTCACCATGTTGATCCCAAGTGAGATCCTTGTTGTCATTCTCGAGCCCAAATAGGTGACCAATCGCATTGAATACATCCTGAAATCAATCCACATCGGTCACCTCCCCAACAGACCAGTCGGCCAAACATAGCCCAGTCGGCCAGACATCATAGTGAGAATCTGTGTGTTTGATCGAATAGCTGAGTCGGCGAGACTGGGTGCACATCAGATGAGATTTCAACTTAGAATAGCGCCCCATCGGTGAGAGAAAGCTCACTCGACAAGAGGTCATGGCAACACCCGAACAGACACATAATTGGCAAGAGAAGATGGACTCGGGAAGACATCAGGGTGACAGCGAGCAAAGGGCATGAAGTCACGCTGAGGAGCTCATCATATTGGTAAGACATTAATGGTTTCACATTGACTGAAACCTTTTCCTTTTGTGCATCGCTATAACATTAAGATATTGGGAAGACTTCCTGTAGAGCACACCATGTCTTTCCGAAAGTTTTCATTCACTTGTGTGTCACTGAGACAATCAAAACCTCTCACTGAAAGTCTCTCTTAGTCTTAATCACCAAGACTTGATGGGTTTGCTGAGACTCTACAACGAAACCATGAGTCTTATCGAAATGTTTTATCCATTCATCTGATGTCACTGAAACAACTCAAATCTTATGCCGATGAAGACCCTTTATGTTCCATCGGCGAGACCGAAGGTCACTCGCCGAGACCTCTCGAATTTGGCAAGACGTTATATTGATAGCCACAACTCATGCCGAGAGACTTCCATATGCTCTTCTCAGTGGGACCAAGAGGAGTTCGTTGAGATGTTACACTGAAAGCTCCAAGTCTAGCCGAAGTGAATTCCATATGTTATGTCAGCGAGACAAAGACACTTCGCC
Source organism: Sequoia sempervirens (assembly GCA_007258455.2). NCBI lineage: Eukaryota > Viridiplantae > Streptophyta > Pinopsida > Cupressales > Cupressaceae > Sequoia > Sequoia sempervirens. The sequence goes on from VDFB02105785.1 coordinate 48,441,825, forward strand.
GAGACCTATTCTGAAAACCCAGACTCTTGCCGATATGCTTCCATCCACCATCAGTTAGTGTGACCTTGCAAATTCACCGTGACTTCACACTAATGGCATTACACTTTGCTAAAATGCTCATTCAAGTCAATCAGTGTGACATTTCAATTTCGATAAGACCTTATCCCGACTGTATACCATAAGCCGATAGAGAATACTTTATGTTGCCGAAATACAATAGAGGTCTTGCCAACTGCAGCCTGAATGATAAATTCAATCGCCAAGACTTTTTAAATGTCTTGTCGATAGGCAACTCAGACATTTCAAATTGGATCAGGAAGACTCTTCAAACAACCAAAACTTGTGATGTGCAAGGAGAACCATTCTGAGACAGATCAATAATGAGAACATACTGAAAAGGATTTTGACATCAAGGGCAAACCATATGATCACAACTGAGATCCAACAAACCCTTGGCACGCTAAGCTCAACCCTTGTGGGAGCCCACTTGTCCCACGTGCAGAATGAAAGGGAATAAACCCCAAACGAGGGACTCACCAAAGAGATCAAAGAGCACATAACCAAAGAATGAAAGGCAACCCGAAAAAGGGACTAACATAGGCTCCAGTTGGGGGATGTATGCCCCTGGTGGGGATAGCAAGAATCAAGATCACTGGGAGAGCAGACCAGACAGAGAAGACCAAAACCAACCAGGAACTGGTCTGGATAGAGCTAGTAGACACAAACAAGAAAACAAAATGGAAAGCAAACCCTAAGCTACTGCTCATGGAAAAGAGATACCTCAAGAGAAGTACAACTTCAAGAACTCTCCATGAACTGGTAGTTCAAGAATTTCACCTGTCATAGTTTGGAGAAAATATGAATCTTCTCCCCATTTATCGTTGATCACGAATGGGCCTAACCAAATGGAATCAAACTTGCCATGTATTCCCTTATCTTCCAATCTGGCATTCCATAATAAGACCAAATCTCCTTTCTCAAAATTCCTTGTAGTTGTAATTTTGTCATACAGATTCTTCACTTGCATTTGCAACTTGGCATTTCTCCTTTGAGCATCCCTTCTAGTCTCATCCAGCTCTGTGAGAGCATCCATTCTCAATTGCATCTCACTGTCAATTTCATCATCATAAACCTGGATGAACTTGTACATCTCTATCAAGTTGTTTTGGGGCAATCTAGCACCTATCAAATAAACTAAGTCAAATGGGGCACAACCTATTGCCCTCTTCACAGTTACCCTATCTGCCTAGAGTGCCAATTTCAACTTAGAATCCCAGGCTCTCCTATTCTGATCCAAGATTCTCTTGATAATCCTTATCAGGCTCTTATTGCTTGATTCAACTTGTCCATTTCCTTGTGGGTGATATGGTGATGAATAAGAAATTTGGATACCATATTTTTCACAAAACTCAGTATATTCTTTAGACCTAAAACACATAGCATTGTCTGATACAATTCTTTCTGGGCATCCAAACCTTGTCAGTATATTGTTTATCAAGAAATCAATCACCACCTTGCTAGTTGCTTTCTTTGTTGGGATTGCTTCCACCCACTTAGTAAAATAATCAGTTCCTACTAATATCCAGGAGTGGCCTCCACTAGATTTGCATGTTATTTCCCCTATAAAATCAATGCCCCAAATCTGAAATGGATATTGCACAGTAACCGATCTGAGGGGAAGGTTACCAGAAAATTTTAACTTACCAGAAAAACGTTGACAAGCATCACATGTCTTCACAAACTGATGTGCATCTTTAAATATAGTAGGCCACCAAAAACCGGCCCTCATCACCTTGTGTGTAGTTTTCTTGGCCATGTAATGTCTACCACAGACTCCACCATGCATCTCCCTTAGAAGTTCTAATGCCTGATTCTGATCAACGCATTTCAGCATGACTCCTTCTCTACTTCTCCACCACAAATTTCCTTGTATGATAACATATCTGATAGCATGTAACTTCAATGTCCTATTCTTATTTTCATTCAGGTGATCAGGGCACTTCATCCTCTACAGATAATAGATCACATTCTTATACCACTCAGAGTGTTCCATATCACATATGTTCGATCTGTTTTCTTCTTCAATGAGTTTATTTGATTTGCTTCCAAATTGGTCTGGGCCATAAGCTTGGCCAATCCTTGTCCCCTCACCAACTTAGTGATTTGGACCTCAATGTTAAACTCTTGAATTCTATTAATCCATCTGCATCTCCTTCCTGACACTTCCTGTTGTGTGAAAATGTCTTTGACAGCTGCACTAGGCACATACGCAATTATGACAACTCCCATTAAGTAAGGCCTGAAAGCTTTGATAGCCTTGACTAGTGCATATGCCTATTTCTCATTTATGTCATATTTCAATTCTGCAGCTTGTAAAGACTTACTGAAGAAGGCTATGGGCTGCTCGAAACCATTATCATTCTTCTATAACAACACCCCTGCTATAGTGTGAAAAGAGGCAAACGTGAACAACTGGAAAGGCTTTGAATAGTCGGGTGTCTTCAACACAGGAGCATCTTTTATTGCTTCTTTAATGGCTTGAAAAGCCATTAAGGGCTCTTCTGACCAGACTATCCTCTCATTCTTCTTCAGCATTTTGGAGATAGGTTTGCTGATTTCTGCAAAGTTAGTGACAAACCTTCTCAAGAAGTTTATTTGACCAAAGAAAGATTGTACTCCCTTGACATTCTTTGGTGGTTGGATCTTATCAATGGTTGTCATCCTTTCTGGATCAATTTTGATGTCATATTTTGAGACAACGTGTCCCAATAACTTTCCCTCCTTAACTCCAAAGGCACATTTCTTGGGATTAAGGGAAATACCATATTCCAACGCCTCGACAAAGATTTTCTCTAAGTGAGAGCAATGGTCCTCTTCTTTCTTGCTATGAGAAGTCAAGTCATCTTGGTAAACAGTAAGGAAAAGGTCTAAAAACTCAGCAAAGGCCACATCCATGGCCCTTTGAAAAGTGGCACCAACATTAATTAGGAAAAAGGAATTCTCACATAGACATAAGTTCCCTAGGGTGTGGTGAACGTTGCCTTGTACTACTCTGATTCTTTCACTATGACTTGGTTGTAACCAGAGAATCCATCCATCATGGACATCAATTCACATCCAGTCACTTTCTACAGCATAGCCTCCATGTTTGGGAGTGGATAGTTGTCTTTCAATGATGCAATATTTAAATTTCTGAAATCCACACACAACCTAAGATCACCATTCTTTTTTCTTATAGGAACCAGGTTTGACACCCATGATGAGTGCCTTATAGGCTTAATAATCCCTGCATCACTCAATTTTGTTAGTTCTTCCTGCATCTTGGATCTCAAGGTTGGATTGATAGGCCTTTGCTTCTGCCTGAATGGTCTCACATAAGGTTTCAGGGGAATTTCATGTTGTAACAAGTCTTCCCTGTAAGCCTTTAAGTCATCATAAGACCAAGCGAAAACATTCCTATATTTCCTTAATAAGGTAATCAACATATTCCTTACATGGGGCTTCATCTTCTTGCCTATGTATACCTTCTTTGGTGCACCATCAGTTCCTAGGTTGATTTCCTCTAGGTCTTCTTTATGGGTAGCTGCTTGTCTTGTATTGGACTTGTCTGGTCCTTCAAAGATTCTTTCTAATGCTACCAGTCCCTTTGGGATTTTATTGGTCTTCAATTGAATTACTTCATTCCTGAACAAGGTTTCTTTACCATTCTCTTCTACCACATATGAGCCAAAATTGATCTCTTGATGCTCATATTGGTCTACATAGTGCAGGAATTTCAAGATATCATGATCATTTTCAAACACCTGCCAATTGCAAATATTATCAGGCACTGTAGGCCTGGTTTGTACCTCAATACTAGAAATGCCATTAAAGGTCACTTCATCTAGTTTAACAGCAATATTGGCTAGCAAGTCAGCCTTAGCATTTTGCCCCCTTTCTACCCAATCTATCCCAAAGGCATCAAATGCCTCAATAATGTCCCAAACTTGATTCCTATATTGCCTCAAGCACTTGTCCTTAGTGAAAAATCTAGATCTGACTTGAGAAACAATCAGCTCTGAGTCACCAAATACCCTTAGTGATTTTATACCATGTTTAGAGGCAATTTTCAGGCCAAGCAACAAGATTCATATTCAGCTATATTGTTTGTACATGCAAATTGGAGTAGAAAGAAATACTTGAAGGTCCTACCTTGTGGGGATACCAGCAAGACACCAGCACCTGAGCCATCCTTGGAACAAGCTCCGTCAAAGTACATAGTCCAAACTAACTCTTCGAAGGTAGTCTACATGACTTCTTTGACTATTGGTACTGACTTGGTTTCTCCATCCTCTTGTTCTACTCCCTCTACTCGAAAGGTATCCATATTAGTGTCAACAAAGTTGATGAGTGGAGGTTCTTCTGTTTTATTAGTAGATTCAATCATATGCTTGCACCTTGACTCATGAGCTATCCTAACATTATTCTGATCAATTAAGAATGTAGCAAATGATAAGTCGCATTGTATACATCCTCCCCATAGAAGCACACCATTTTCTCGAGAGCAACATTCCATATGCTGGTGATCTAGGTGGATCTTGAAGGCCTCAAAAATCTAGCAGCTTCAGAATCTCCCAGAACTGGCACCAATGCATAGAGCACAATGATACGATCCTGACGCAACTTGAAGCGTGTCAAAAGGAGTTTGTTTGCTCGAGATATGCTCGGTCAAAGTTCAACAAGGGCCGAGGATGCCAGATGGTTGACTAGAAAATTGACTGTCCTCAAATTAGGCAAAAGTAGTCTCAGATCGAAGAGCTCACCGACAGGATTGTGATGCAACTTGAATCGCGTCAAAAGGAGATCATATGTGTGAGTTATGCTTGGTCAAAGGTCCAGTCAAACAGGGTACCAGAGCCATCAGGAAGGCAAAAAAATTGATCATCTCAGAATACGTCAAAATTGGTGTCAAATCGAAGTGCTCATCGAGACGATTCCAACGAGGTTCATTTCGTCAAAAACGGAGCTCATATGCGCAAGATACGGCCAGTCAAAATTTCAGGTTGACTTGTGAACAAAGCGTACA
>VDFB02105785.1:48446989-48461632 GCA_007258455.2 Sequoia sempervirens
AAGTGATGTAAGAGGGTGGATTAAGGAGAGTTGAGAGAATAAGTTAAAGTGATGCAAGAGGGTGGATTAAGGGGAGTTGATAGAATGAGTTAAACCATAAACCCTAAACCCTAAAATGAGTTAAAGTGGATTAAAGGGTGTTGAGAGAGTGACTTAAGGGGATGCAAGTGGATGGATTAAGGGTAGATATATGAGGATATTGATTGAGGGGTCCTAAGAGGATGAATTAAGAGGTGTTGAGTGAGTGACTTAAGTGGATGCAAGTGGACAAATTAAGGGTAGATATATAAGGGTATGGATTACAAGGTCCTAAGAGGATGGATTAATGGTAGTTGATAGAATGACTTAAGGGGCTGCAAAAGGATGGATTAATGGTACATAAGAGGATGACTTAAGGGGTTTTAAGAGAATGGCTTAAGGGGATATGAAATCAATTATAAAGTATCAATTAAATGTATCTAGAACTATATATAGTTACATGTCTCTAGATTGAAATTCCATTGTAATATATGTGCATCTCCTCTCTTTTTTGTAAAGCATCTAATTTTGGGAGACCTGAAACAAAAAATGATATAAAAATTTAATTAGGAAATGATTAAAGACAAATATATATATATCAATTAAATATATATACGACTAGATATGCTTACCAATATTTATTTACTCTATTGTACCATCTGCATCCTCTCTCTTTTTTAATGCATCTATGATTGTCTCGTGATCATCCATTGAAATTGTCCATAAAACTTTATTAGTAGGCCTCCCTTGATATCTAACTAGTTTTATATTGGTTGCCAAAATCAAATGTGAATAATGCATAATCTTCTTGTGTCTTTCATAATCTTCAAATGCAGGAAAGCCATTCTTTCTCATCAAATATTTTTGAAGCCAGGTGCCAACAACAACCACTGAACCAGTTGGATACTCAAAGTTGTCATCATCTACTCTAGTATGTACCAACTTATGTTTTCTCTCAACACATCTAGCCAACCAGTACTCTGTCTGCTCTTCATTCCCTTGAGGTGCAACAACAGCATACACATGTCCTGCAAAAATAAATAAAAAATTCAATAAAAAGTGACTTATATTTAACTCATATAAACATGCATACATAAAAAAATTCAACTCAATAAATAATGTACCTTCTTGTACAAGATCTAAAACACGATCATAATCATCTGATGTGAACACTTGATTATCTTCAATTGTCATTTCATGTTGAACATGTGTCAATGTAGGCATTAAAGCTCTTTGTTGCCATTGTTTGACCCATTCCATATTTTCACATGCCTGCCAATCACCTACAATACAAAATTTACAATAGCATGCCAACTCCCTTGTCCATATTGTCCATGTGTTTGCATTTGAACTCTTAAATGAATGCCATTTTGCACTTCCATTAATTGTTTCACAATCCTGTCGAGAAAAAATATCATTTTCTTCAACTAACCAAAAGAAGCATCGAATTATTGATTTCTCACTTGTTCTTGTAGATAATTTGGTATTGCACCAATCTACAATTGCACATGCATTTCTAAATTTTGTAGCATCCTCAAATTTTAGTTGCTCTCTAGCAAGAGCTCTTTTTACACATGCACCTGCTCCATCGTGTTCTCCCTTACCATGACCAGCTTCAAAAAAACTCCATATGTGTTGGATATTATTTTCCTTATGAACTCTACATAGCCAATAAAACATTCTAGCATTTTTGAATTGACCCATGCAATTATCTGACCATATGAGATGTTCTAGCATTTGAATTCCTCTCTCTTTTAAATTTTTATTAAATATATCAAAACAATATTGTACAAACTCAGATGAATGTAATCGATTATCACTTACATAAAAATGGTACTCTTTCAAAAAAATTTCTATTATCTTCTGTACTATCTTCAGCATGTCTATAAACAATGTGAACAAATATAGCTACTTGCACTGAATTATAATATTGTGATTGGATTTCTTCTTGTGGAGCAAGAGTATAATTTTCAGCAAAATCAACAATTGACAATATAGTTCCAATTGGAAATGTGTTTTTACATAAACGAAATTGATTATCAAGCCAATGAGCATTCTGAGAGTGTTGAACATATTTAGGTACAAACTTATCTTTAAATTCAGTAATAAAAGTATGCACACTAACTTTTTCCACAATTAGCTCAACACGTCTTCCAATTTTACCATCTTTTAAAGAATACTCAATATTTTTAAATTTTTTTACATCCACTAATTGTTTTCCAAATTCATCTAAACTACTTTCATGCATACATTCTCCTAATAATGAAAAGTTACCACATCTATCGCATTCTCCAGATATGCATCCTTTTAAAAAAAATGAGTTTCCATTTAAAGAGGGATTACAAAACAAACCTGCTATAAAATCTTTGATTCTTTCAGGTGGCATAGTAATACCACAAATGTCCTGCATAATTTGGTTAGCATGCAAAGTGCATCGTATATATCAAAATATATCATAATAATAATGAAATTGTACATGATTCTTACAACAACAAGAGATTCGTTGCTTATTAATTCTAACATACCAAGGTTTACACTTTTCAAATGATCTTTGACTTATGCTAATATTCAATGGTAAGATTGAAGCATCTAAATTTTTTTATATAATTGGTTTGGTCATATCTAAGAGATGCTTTGGATGAGGTTCACGAATTTTGGAACCCACCCTTAATTTTAAGACATCTCTAATGTTAGGTGATACTCTTGTATTATCATACCAAAATTTTTTGATTAAAGATTTAATTTCATTAGTTAATTAAATGTCTGATCTTGGGAGTCTACTACTAAAACTCCAACATTGATTAATAGGATCTTTTTCAATACTTTCTCTTCTTTTAGCAGCTCTTATCAAAGTTCTATGATTTAAGTTTATACATTTACTAATCTTACTTAACATTCTTTTATTTGAAGCTGTTTTATCAACTAGAGCAGTTGTTATTGCACGGCGAGCTGCATTCTTATCTTTTGATCAACTTTTCTTACCAATAACATCAATAGAATTAGCAACACTAGATATGACTCTTTCTACTAAATCATCTTTCTTTTTTGGTTTTACAAAAACACCTAATTTTTTCATCACTTTTCTCATTTTAAACATTCTCATCAATTGCACCATGAGTTGACATTGGAATCCTAATTTCTTTCTATAAAAAAACATTTTATATATTTTATTTCCATAATTTTTAATTTGTCTTCAAGAAACTTTACCACGAAGGTTATTTAACACATTTGTTTCAATTGTTAAAAAAATATTTTCACCTTCATCCATAGATGGAGTTTCATTTTCATTCACACAAGGGGTTTCATTTTTATTTTCAAATGTAAAAAGGATTTCATTCTCATTTTCATCAATATTAGGGATTTCATTCTCATTTACATTCTCATAAGATATAATTTCATCATTTTCTTGTTTTTGTATTGTTTCGACCCTAGTATTATTAATCTCAATCAATTGTGTATCCAGTTTCTTCTAAACAAGCAATATCAATATTATAAAAACTTGGGTTTGAAGACATACCTGGATAGATTGTTTGAATAGGTACATTTTCCATATCATTGGGAGGTGGATTTGAAGACACACCCGAAGTTATTTGCATATTATTCAAAGTTGAAGTTGAAGGCACATTTGGGTTTGTCTCCATAGTTGCATTTTCTTCCATATTCACCATCTCCACATTTGCATCATCTACATTGATTTCATCATTCATGGCTTCCTCTTCGACATTCTTAGAACTAGATGCTTCCAAATCTTTCATTTGATGAATCCTTTGTCTCCTTTCCCTTTGTCTTTTTGCCTCTTTATCTTTATTTGCTTGAATTTCTTCGGGTGTCATTACCTTCCTACATCTTTTTCTTTGTCTTTTTTTATCACCCATAGTTACCAAACCCTCTTTGATGACAAAAACAATAATTCAAGAAACCTATTTTAAAATTTCCACCTCCTTCAAATATTCAAATAAAACTATGTACTATGAAGATTATTTTTTCTATAAACTCTGAAGTACAAAATCATCATGAGTACATCCAAAAATTTACTTTTTCCAAATATTCTTGTAAAAAGTTTTTGCACTTGATTCCACTTCAGAAAATTTAACTTGTACTTTTACTCTTCCAACAATTTGAATAGAATATGCCCTGCACAAGACAAATTTGCAATAAAAAACGCAGAAAATGACACTTTCGGTCCGTACTGCAGAAAAAGAATGTTGCAGAAAAATCGTGTTTTAACAGTATTTTTCAAATTAGGGAAAAACGGCTATTATACAAATGCGTACGCGTTATGAAACACGTACGCATTATATTTTTAAAACGTGTACACGTTTAATAATGCGTACGCGTTGCTTTCTGCCAACGGGCAATACATAACGCGTATGCGTTATGAAACACGTACGCGTTTCATTTAAATAACGCGTACGCGTTTCTATAACGCATATGCGTTATTTAAAAGTTGATCTCCCAAACCAAATCTAGCCCCGGTTTTAGGCTTGGGAAAGGCTTGGCAATCCGAGCCTTAGCTTTTGACCTGCAACTAAAAAACTAAGGCAAACTGAAAAAAATGTCCAACTTTGCAACATAGATGAACTTTTTTTCTGAATTAGTCTATAAAATTAAAACCCATTAGAGAACACAATGTCTACTTTCTAGTTATATATTTTTTGTTAAAATTGGAATAAGTTTGTTATTTTTTAATTAATTTCTAAGCAAACTAGGCCTTAAACTTGAAAGATCAAGTTTTTTTGGTTTTTTAATAACTTTGTATTGGTTAAGTTTCTTGTAAAAAAAATTATATGGTCCCAAACTTCAGACAATTCTCTACACAATGAAAAAAAAAAGAGTCAAAAAATGTTTTTTTTAGGTCCAATTATGTTGTCCGTACACGTTGATTTGAAAAAACATCAATTAAGGCCAATAAAAAATTAATTAAAAAAATATATTCAACTAAAAATTACAAAAAAAAATCCAGCCCAAACTTCATGTTGTTAGCTCTCTTTTCCTAAAAGGAATTAGCAAAATAATTTTATTTGGTTCAAAAAGTGTTGTATGTACACCTGCTTGGTATGGTTAAAAAATAGGGACTTTTAAAAAGTGGTTTTTATAGATCTTTATCAAAATTTAATTTCTATAAACTGGGTATTTTAATAATTTACATATTTGGAAACTAGATTCAAAATTCTAAATTTCATATTACTGACTTTTTTTAAGATTCATTGTGGAAGTGCCTCAAATTTTCAGTCCAAGTGTGACAAATTCTGAAAAAGAGCAAAAACATTTCCACTTTTTGAGTTTTTTGTGTACCCAACTTCTTGCATCAACCCGTGGTAGGAGAGCTACCACAATATCCTAGGTCCCATGGACAACCCCAACCAGTTGGAACATCATCCCAAACTTTCAGAGCTGACCCCTTTAGATTCAGAAGTTGGGGAGATCTAGGTTGGGAAATAATAGAAGAGGACCCATCAAGCCTCCTATACCAAGACAACCAACCAACAACTGATCTACCTATGGATGATAGCAGTAAAGGATTACAAATGATGCTCACCATGGGCTATGATGGAAACCAAATGCTTGGATATAATGAAAATGGACTCCTAGTACCCAACATTCTTGAGACGTGAATGAGAAATATTGGCCTTGGATATACCCCTCTGAGTATAACCATACATGGCTAAAATCCCTCGGTTAAGAACCTAGTCAAAACTCCTTAGTTATCAGCAGTTTCCCTTCAATTACCTTTATCCACAGGTCTGCCTTTAGACATAACTAATGTATGTAGTAGTGATGAGGACCCCATAACTAATTTTCCTATGATTTTTGAGAATTCCTCTCTCCTCATGATTAGTACCGTGTCATTTGAGTCAACCATTCAAACCCATGAAATCAACCTAGTCTACCCCTAGCTCATCGATTACAAGCAACGAGGACCACCAATTTTGGACACTTTCAAAAATGATGAGGCACTCTCAGAATTCATGGGATTGTGTAACATGGTACTGTACAAAGATCACAAGGCTAGGTTTGATATCATTCCAAACACACAAGCTTACTATGAGGAGACGATTGAATCCTTATTCGCCAAAGAAAAAATTTAAGAATAATCTCAAGGTCTTTAAGTGAAAACCACACTGTGGGACTCTCTGACCCAAAAAATAGTAAAAATAAAGGACATATCCAATGGTGAAAACCTCTATGAGGTGCCCGAGGATGAAGGATTCAATCTTCCTCTCTATGCTCTACATCAAGAAAATTCAATGGTTCTAGCAGAGAAGTACAATCTAGTTAACTTGGGAACAAAGGAAACTCCGCATATCACATTTTATGTTGAATCATTAATGTCAAAAGAATAGGAGCTCCTAGTCACCTTCTTGAGGGAGAGAAAGGTCAAATTTGCATGGAGCTATGCCAAAATTCCCAAACTTGATCGGGAGATTGTGGTCCACCATCTAGCAGTTTACCCTGAAGCAAATCCTGTCAGATAGAAACTCAAAAAAATGCATCCGCAAATATCCCTATTAGTCATGATGGAATTGAAAAAGCTACTTGATGTAGGGTTCATATGAGCAATCAACTATTTGGAGTGGGTATCAAATCTGGTACCTGTTTCAAAGCCCAATGGGCACATCTGTATTTGCACTGATTTTAGAGACCTTAACAAGGCATGTCCCAAAGATGACTTCCCACTTCCCAACATTGATATGATCATAGATATGACTACGGGACATGATATGCTTTCAATGATCGATAGATTCTCTGGGTATAACCAAATCATGATAGCTAAAGAAGACCAACACAAAATGGATTTTACTTTTCCATGGGGGACATATTGCTGGAACATGGCGTAATTTAGCCTAAAGAACACTGGAGCAACATTTCAGAGGGCCATGATATTAATATTACATGACATGAATCATAATACTATGGAAGATTATGTAGATGAAATATTGGTAAAATATAGAAAGAGATGAGACCACATAGCAGCACTAAGTACCATCTTCAATAGACTGAAGGAATACAAAGTCTACCTTAATCCAAAGAAGTACGTCTTTGGCGTACAATTAGGGAAGTTGTTGGGATACATTGTGTCTATGAGAGGAATTGAAATAGATCTCGCTAAGGTAAAGGAAATCCTCGAGATGGAGGAACCTAAGACATTGAAACAATTGAGCGGCTTATAGGGTAGGCTCCAGTCAATTCATTGGTTCATAGCTCAACTAGCAAACAAGGCAATCCCATATTCTCACCTACTCCATAAGTAGGTAGTGTACAAATGGGATGACAAGTGTGATCAGGCCTTTAACAAAATCAAAGAGTATTTTTTCACACCTCCAGTGCTTATGCCACCAATTCTAGGAAAGCCTCTAATCCTCTACATATCAACAACTCTCGATGCTCTTCTAGCTCAACACAATGAAAAGAGAACAAAGAGGGCTATCTACTACATTAGCCAAACCATGGTACGAAATGAGTTAAATTATTCCTTCATCAAAAAGGCTTGTCTAGCAGTGGTGTTTGTCTCATAGAAGTTCAGACACTACATGTTAACACACAAAATCAAACTCATTGCAAAGATTGACCCCCTCAATTACCTACTTTCTAAAGAAATGCTCACAAGAAGGATGGCCAAGTGGGTCATGATCCTATCAGACTATGACATTGAGTACACATGGAACATAAGGCCATCAAAGGACAAGCTATTGCAGACCAACTGGCAGAAGCGCCAATGCATTCAGAGAATCTACTAATTTTAGAATTCCTTGACGAATCCATCTTCAACTTCAGCATGGAAGACCACTGGAAGTTGTACTTTGATGGTTCCTACACATTGCATAGATCGAGAATTGGGGTATTTTTCATCACTCCACAAGGAGACTGCATACCAAGATCTTACAAGTTGGTATTTCCCTACACAAACAATATCGCAAAATATGAGGCTCTAACCATAGGACTCAAAATAGCAGCATAGTGGCATATCATGGCTCTCAAGGTATATGAGGGTTCACAGCTAATAATTAGTCAAGCAGATGATGAGTATCAGACTAAAGATGACAAGCTAACTCCATACAAGAAAGTGGTGGAAATTCTTAAGGAGTCCTTCATTGAGATCACATTTGAGCATATAACTAGAGCAAACAATAGAATGGAAGACACCATGGCAGAAATTGGATCCCTATTGGGTATCCCTCGCAATTTCCCAAAGCATGAATTCCTGGTAGATAACTTCTCATGCCTGCATTCGAGGTACTGGAGTCAGAATTTGTGTGCAAAATCATTGGTCCTGATGATCCCTAGTACCATGATATTTACACTTATCTGAGAATAGGAGTCCTCCTAGCTAACATAACCTCAAACCTTAAGAAATCCTTTGTTATCCTAGGAGAAACCCTTTACCGTAGAAGCATTGAGGGAACCCTATTACATTGCTTAAACACTGAGGAGGCATTGACAGCCTTAACCAAGGTGCATAATGGCATATGTGCTACACACTCAAGCGAAATGACCTTGGCTAAGAAATTGCTGAGGATGAGCTAATACTGGCCTACTATAGAAAGAGAATCCCATGACTATGTCAGAAGGTTTCTACAATTTTAGCAGCATGGGGACCTCATCCATGCACCAACTCAAGAGCTCCATCTAATTGTCACACCATGGCCCTTTTTGCAATGGTGGCTCGATCTCATTGGAAAAATAACCCCCACCTCATCCAATGGCCACAAGTTTATCATTACCACCACTGAGTATTTCACCAAGTTGGTGGAATCCTTACCAATGACCTACATAACTGGAAAGCAGATATCTAAGTTCATCCTGAACTACCAAGTATGTCACTACGGTGTCCCACAAGCCATTATCTTAGATATGGGACACCATTCAAAAACCAATATCTTCATGACCTATGCTACAAATTAAAAATCTAGAATCTCTTTTCTACCATGTATTATCCCCAAGGAAATGACCAAGTTGAGGCTGCAAACAAGACCATTCTAAAAATCCTCAAGAAAATGGTCAATGAAGCTGGTCATGACTAGCACTTGCATTTAAATCCTACCCTGTGGGCCTATCCAACCAACATCTACACACCCACAAGTGCCACCCCCTTTTCCCTAGTTTATGGATTAAAAGCCATATTACCCATCGAGATCGAGCTCCTATCACTGAGAATATCAGTAAAGAATCTCATCATGGATGAGGAATATTGGGTATCACAACTAAATGAGCTATAATTGTTGGATGAACAGAGAATGGAGGCCTTAAACCATTTGCAGGTATATCAAAACCACCTCAAAGGGAAATATAACAAGAAGATTAGGAGAAAAACCTTCTAGGTTAGAGAACTTATGCTAAAGGAGAACCAAAAGAATGCCCCAAACCTAAATGGAAAAGGAAAATTTGAACCCAACTAGTTGGGACCATTTGTCATCACAGCAAGTTACAAGTTAGGGGCATATTATTTATCAACACTAGAAGGAAAGCCTCTGCAGGAGCCCATGAATAGCTCCCATATTATGCCTAAATCTTTCAAGGTATAGAACCGAAAATACAAAAAAAATATAAAATATCCTGAAAAAAATAGTCACTCTAATGAAATCCTAGCAAACAGGTATCTTGGTGACAACAAAAAAATCAAAAAACAAAAAATCCAAAAAAATCAGAAAAAGGATCAAAAACAATAAAGAGAAAAATCATCCTCTACTGAAAACTACTTCAATGGCGCTTTGGGAAAGTACCTTGGTGAAAACCTGGCAAACAGGCGCCTTGTGTAAATAAGCACTTTCCATCCACCGGGATCCTCATGACTCATCCTGCATCATCCATCCATTACACTTCCATCATCCATTCCCCATTGGCATCTGCATCATAGTTTGGTCATGTGTTCATGTCATGATCCCTCCTAGTACTACTCATCCCATTTTTAAGGTTAGTTTGTCCTACCTTTATCAGAGTAGTCTATTGCATCACACTGGGGGCATGTTCTCATTGGATCAGATTCGTGTATTCTTGAAGTCCCAAAATCAGGAAATCCAAAAATATTAGTAAAAATTTGAAAATCCAAAAACATCATAAAAATCAAAAAATTAAAAAAATATTCAAAACATATCAAAATCCAAAAACAGGTCAAAAAGTCAAAAATTCAAAA
Source organism: Sequoia sempervirens (assembly GCA_007258455.2). Taxonomy (NCBI): domain Eukaryota; kingdom Viridiplantae; phylum Streptophyta; class Pinopsida; order Cupressales; family Cupressaceae; genus Sequoia; species Sequoia sempervirens. Next base: position 48,457,140 of record VDFB02105785.1, read on the forward strand.
ATAGAGTCATCTTGTCAAACTATGTTGTCTCTAAGCATTGAATGTAGGAAAGGTTGATATTTGATTATCCCTCGAGACACTTAGGTCATTCCTTTAGGAGTTTGTCATAATAAATTGGCAATCCATTATTCATATCTCAACAATAATCGAGTTTGTGTTAGTCGAACTACGTGGTCTTGACATGTATAACATATGAAAGGTTGATCTATTGATCAACCCTCGAGGCCCATAGAATAGGTCTTTAAGTTAGGTCTTTGGTCAAAATCTCAGAAAATGCCAAAACATTTTAAAATTTGAAAACAAAACCAAAAACAACCTCAAAATAGCTTGAAAAAAAATCCATTTGTCCCATCTCAATTTCACCTGCAATAAAAATCACTCACAATAAATCAATCATCATTCTCAACCTTTGGTGAAACAGTCAGAAACAAGTCTAGCAAATAAAAAGTGAAAAATCAAAACGTCAAAGTCTCAAGTCTAGGTCAGTAAGTAAACAAGTTAGCCAACTCTTCATATCAATAGTTTATCATCCAATCAGTCCCAAATCAATCATCTAATATCATCATGTCCTAGGATGCATCCTTCCTACAATGGACATCAACATCAGGCATCACCATATTTTAGTCTTCGCTAGCAGTATTGAAGAACATTAGCTTGTTTGTTTACTTTATCTTTGTCTTTTGGCGTATCTTATTGTGCTCATTTCAATGACCTCTCAATGATGTCCCAAACAAAAGGATTTAGAGAGAAAGGAATGGGGAAATGATCATGATCTTTTTATCTGCTATGCTTGTTCGATATTCTTGTAATATAACTTTGACATGCATGATTTCTTTGGGTGTAGGGAGGATGTTTTAGGTGTCTTGTTGACCACATAGGAAGGCTTTCCTTTATATTTTTTGGTTTGATATGTCTAGAATATCTAAACTACATTTTGAATAGGTTCCATATGCTAGGTGTGAACAGGGATATTCCTATTTTTTTGTCAATTCAAGGTCCATCACACTAGGTGCAATCCCTTCCTGGTTCTTTATACCTTGATGCATTGTACCTATGTGTGTTATCAAACATAAGGTAATTGGCCGTTTTAAAATCCCAACTCCTTGGTAAGAAAATCATCATCATAATCATCATCATTATCATCTTGTGACTTGTTGGAGTCTCTTTCCTTCTATCTTTTCTCCATGCTAACATGGTACCATGACAGTTTATCACAAATCATTATAACTAGTGCATCCATCCTACATCCATAAACCATCAGCATAATGCATAATGCATACCATATCATATAGAAAGAAGTTATCATATCACCTACATCATTACATAATATAGATTGGTTATTCTAAGCATCTCATAAACCATACATATGCATTCATTATGAAAGCATCTCATGAACCATCCCATTATTAAACTCATATCACATACATCATAAAACATCCATTGCATAATCATTAAGGACATATCATATACATCATATACATAGGAAATATTAACATCCATCACATCATATGCATACATATCATCCATTTGCATTATCATAACATAGGCATCATATCATCATCATAACATAGGCATCATATCGTCATCATAACATAGGCATCATATCATCATCATAACATCATAAGTGCATCATCATATCATATATGAGAAAAGTACTAAAAAGAAAAGATTACATCCCATACATCTCATCATCATCCATTAAGTGCTTAATATAGATTTGTTAGTCTAAGCATTTGCATATCATAACACTTTGCATTCTCCATACATCATCATAAAAAGTGCATAAGAAAAGATACTAAAAAAGAAAAAATGCAACCATACAATCATTACATCATAAATTCATACATTGCATAACATCATCATCACATAGGCACCATATAGAATCATCTCATAATGGCATACATAAGATAGAATCATGACATCACATATAGAAATAAAATCCATCCATAATGCATAAAATAGAATAGGACACATCATCGAATCATAACATCTCATATCATAGATCATCAAAATAATATGCACTATCGTGGTACAGATCGAGATCAAGTCTGTATCAGATACATAAAATACAATCAGCCCATGGGGCTATAAAAAAATGAGTTGATGGATCATAAAAATAATCATGTCTTTGATCAAAATGAGCTAGCCTTGCTGGCTACTCCCCTTCCTACCTAGACTCTCCTCGTGACCCTCTAGAGGCCTGCATCCTGTCTATTGCAAATATTCTAGGACCCGTGCTGCCTGGGGCACAACCTAATGGTAATGTACATGATAATAATATTCCTTTCGGATGACATCCCTGTATGCCCATAGTGACACTATGCTCCTAGAGGAGGATGCAGCCATGCTCTCTAGCTACTGTCTCTAACCAATCTCCTATGTGCCCTACAGCTCTGAGGCCTATCTCTGTTGGACAGCCTGGTATCACTCTATCTGTAGTTGATCCCTCTCAGTTGTCAAGACAACAACCTATCCCTATAACCCCTGGACCTGTGCCTATAACTGTTGAATGAGGGTGTCCCTTTGATCAAGTGGTAGTGGTGGTCGAGGTCCCTGATCTCTCTGAGGCAGTTGATCCACCTACCTGTCCTGCTCCTGTCTACCCTAGTCTTGATCCTATTTGGGGAAATCTACCTGAACTCTGTCCTAATCAGGCTATTGAGGTGGCCCACCTCCTCATTAGTCCCCATTTCCTTCTCCTCGGCCACCCTCGCCCTGGACTCATCCTACCCCTTTTTCCCTAGCTCTACGTCATGTCGATGGTGTTCCTAGCACTATCAACCTGAGAGGTGGACTGAATGAATCCCTGTAGGCCTGTTTCATGCTTGGGTTTTCCTATCACTGATCATAAGGCCACGATCTGGCCGCTAGGTGCATGAAGCTATGGAATGTCTCTGTTATAGGGATAGTCTGACCCCATATCATATCCCTCATAGTATGGGAAAATATAGCCACATATTGGTCATCAAGTTAGTCTTGTACATCCCCAAACTTCCAAGCTATGTGATCTAGAAGATACATCTTAATGATGGTATGCTCATGGCCCTACATCAAGTGGTCCTACTAGGAAAAGAATAATTGTTGTACATCGTCATACCATGTTAGTTGCCCAAGGTAGGGTCTCCAAGTGAAAACCACCATCTCATCGATGACTTACTACCAGTGTCAGATGCATGCTACTCTTGTGTGTGAAAAAGTAAGGGCACCCTTGTACCTCCAGATAACTAGATCATTCAGCTCCATATCAATCAGAATGAATCTGACAAGATGAAGCACTAAAATGTGCTCTAAGGCCTAGATTTGAAGTAATGTATCCCTTGATCTAATAGCTCTGCTATCATAGAAGATGAAATTGTGGAGATCATTCTAAAGAGAGGCCAACATCACTGGCCCCCAGGCAAAGCACTCCCTCCATCAGAGCATCCACTCCAAAGCAATTCCCCGTACCAAGCTAAAGTATTTCCCATGCTGATTCGATGCCATAAGTCTTGATATGATCACAACAATAATCAATCTAAATGATGGTACGACAGTCTTGTACTGCTCAAGCTCGATCTAACCCTCTATGAAGGTGATCTCATCTAGGCCCGTGATGTCATAGCAGGCCTCCGTTGAGGCATCCAAATCATAGATAACACGCTCTCCATGGATGGGAAGTCTAAGTATCTACCACACATCCTCTAGTGTCACTGTGGCCTCACCTGTTAGAAGGTGGAAGGAGGATGTCTCACTGTGCCAGTGCTCTGCCAAGGTTGTCATCATACCCAAATGTGTTAGGATCACTAGGGCATAGGCAATGTACCATAACTTGATGGCTCCAAGGTGCTCCTAAAGTATCTCGTCCAAAGGATGATCCTGGGTCAATTTGAGCAAAACAAAAGACTTGTGATCATGAGAGTGGACCAGTTCCATATCCTCATACATCAAGAAAGTCACCACATCAAGTTTTGTAAAAAATCGTGATCCTATTTGAAGTCTGTGTAATCAAATTTGCATATGTGTTGTAATTTGAAGAGGTCAGTGATAGTATATGGAACAACTAAGAGGCTAAAATTTCTAAACTCCACTACTGCGACACAGTTTTAAAGTGACTCAGTTTGACCCCCTAACCCTAAAATACAAAAAGGATCATCACGATGCTATTTTCATATGTTGCACACTTTGAGGTAGAACCCTAATTTCCTAACTCCACCGTTGTGGCGCAACTCACATCAGTGGCATAGTTTGGCATGCATGGCACCAATTTGAGCTTTTCAGTGGTGCTATATAGCACCACTTGACCTTATGGACTCTTAGACCCTAATAAATGCACTTGAAATTCAAAACTAAAGGGCAGTACAAGATGACATACCATGGTTCTTGTGCTAGGAGGCCTCTGGAACACTCGCATGTACTCGGAAATGTGTCATGGAAGCATGCATTGCACAATCTTGATTAGGGTTCAAAGCTCAAAATCATAGAATCTCAAAGGGCTATGTGTGTAAATGAAGTAG
>VDFB02105785.1:48461732-48498030 GCA_007258455.2 Sequoia sempervirens
CTAGGCATAAAACTTTTTGAAATGCAAGATGTTGGTTGGCTCCTACAAGGGTTCACCTTCAGGGATTAACATTCGGTATGCTCCTAATCCATAACTTGTTGTGATGAAAAAGGGACCTAACCAAGTAGGTTTAAACTTTCTTGTGTTTTCCTGATATGGAAGATTCTTTTGATTCTACTTTAAGACAAGATCTTTGATTTGGAACAACCGACATTTGATTCTCTTTTTTATAGCTTTGTTTTAATAAGTTTTGATATACTTGCAAGCAATTGAGGGCATCAAGATGATGTTCATCTAGGAATTATAGCTCATTCAGTTGAGACACTCTGTATTCTTCCTCAATAATTAGGTTTTGTAGTGATACCCACAGTGAAGGGAGCTCAACCTCAATAGGAAAGATGGATTCTGATTCATAGACTAGGGGAAAAGGGGTTGCACCTGTAGGTGTGTGGATACTAGTTTGATAAGCCCAAAAAGTGGGATTTAACTATAGATTCCAGTCACAACCAGCTTCGTTAACTATTTTCTTCAAGATTTTTGGGTTAGTTTTGTTCATAGCTTTCACTTGGCCATTGCCTTTGGGATAGTACGGTGTAGAGAATCGATACTAGATATTGAATCTTTGGCACAGTCTTTCAAATCCTAATTTTTAAAAGGGGTTCCATTGTCTAAGAAGAGAGTTTGTGGAACACAATAACAAAGAATAAGGTACTTTAGGATAAACTTGGAAATATGTTTCCCTATTATGTAGGTTATAGGAATGGCTTCTGTCCACTTAGTAAAGTACTCAATGGCAGTTATAATAAACATGTGGCCATTAGATGAAGTTAAAGTGATTTTTCCTATGAGGTCCAAGCCCCATTGTGAAAGAGGCCATGGTTTGATCATTGGATGCATTTCTTGAGCTGGATCATGAATTAGATCCCCATGTTGTTAACACTGGATACACTTTCGTACATATCGATGAGCTTCTTTTTCCATGGTTGGCCAATAGTACCCTATCCTCAACAATTTCCTAGCTAATGTCATACCACTAAAATGGGACCCACATATGCCATCGTCTACTTCTATTAAAGTAGTTAAGGCTCCCTCTTGGTTAAGACATAGTAGTAATGTCCCTTTGATGCTTCGATAGTAAAGGGTATCACCTGGGTTCACAAATCGGCATGACTTTTTAACAAAGGTCTTTTTAAGGTTTGGGGTGATATAGGATGGGAGGGTTCCTCTACTTAGGTAAGTAAATATGTCATGATACAATGGGGATCCAAGACCAACAATGACACATGTGAATTTAGATTCAAGGATTTCAAAAGTTGGTACAAGAATTTGTTCTACCAAGAATTCACATTGGAGGATGTTGTTCAGCATGTCTAAAAGTGATCTAATTTTTTCTATGGCATCTACTGCTCTATTTTTCATGCGAGGAATTTTCTCAAAATTTATGTCTATGAATAGATCCTTGAAATTCTCCACTATTTTCTTTGAAGGAGAGATCTTTTCATCTTTAGTTTGATAGTCATCATTGACTTTGTTGATAACCAATTATGAGTTTCCATAGACTTTCATCTCTTTGATTTTCCACTGAACTACTATCCTTAGACCTATGATTGATTCTTCATACTTAGAAATGTTTTTGGCACATGGAAATGATAGCCTATAGGATTGTGGAATGCAATCACCTTGAGGGTTGATGAACAGAATTCCTGCTCTGGTTCCATGTCAGGTGAACGATCCATCAAATTACATCTTCCACTGAGCTATGAGATTGATAAGGAACATTGATTCATCAAGAACTTAGATATCAAGCTCTATTAATAACTTAGATTGATAAGGAACACTGATTCATCAAGAACTTAGATATCAAGAACTTAGATATCAAAGGTTTCTCAGGATAGATAGGTGCTTTTTCTAGTTGGTTTGTGATCACTTTTCCTTTTATTTCTTTATGCTCCACATACTCTATGTCAAACTCTATTAAGATCATCACCCATTTAGCCATTTTTCTTTTGAGAGTTGTTTTGGATAATAGATATTTTAATGGACCAATCTTTACAATGAGCTTGATTTGATGCAACAACATGTAGTTCCTAAAATTTTGTGAAGCAAAAACTATTGCTATAAATTCCTTCTCAATGGGTGAATGTTTCATCTCATATCCCACAAAGGTTATACTAATGTTTTAGATAGCCCTCTCCTTTCCATTTTCATCATGTTGTGCTAAAAGAGCTCCTAGTGCTACTAGTGTTGTTAAGATGTACATGATCAGTGGATTGTTTGGTATTGGTGGCATGAGCACTGGAGGTGTGAGTAGATAATATTTGATCTAATAGAAAGCTTTATCACACTTTTCATCCCACTTGTAGGTTATCCCTTTATGGAGAAGATGTGAAAAGGAGTGAATTTTCTCTAATAATTGTGCTATGAACCTTCTAATAGATTGCAGTCTGCCTTGTAATCCTCTCATCTACTTTAATGTTTGTGGTGGTTCCATATCTCAGATGGATTTTACCTTTGTTGGATCAATTTCTATCCCTCTTTGTGAGACAATAAAGCCAAGAAGTTTCCCTTATGTGACCCTAAATATACACTTTTTTTGATTCAACCGTACCTTATATTCTTCAAGCCTATCAAAGATACGTCCTAAGACTTGTATGTGCTCACTTCTCTTCTTTGATTTTTACAAAATATCATGGACATAACCTTCAACTATTTTTTGGATCATGTCATGAAAGATGGAGGCAATTTCTCTTTGATAGATTGCTCTTGCATTCTCTAACCCAAATGGCATCACATTCTAGGAATAGGTTCCCCATGGACAAGTGAATGTAGTTTTATGTTGATCACCCTTAGTGATTATGATTTGATTATACCCTAAAAAACCATCCATGAGTGACAAAATTCCATGCCCAACTATTAACTTCATAATGAGATCAATGTTAGGAATGGGGAAATCATCCTTTTGGCATGTCTTGTTCAAGTCTCTGAAGTTAGTATAGATTTTGATAGCCCCAGTGGGTTTTGAGACTAGTACAAGGTTTGAAACTCACTCAAGATGAACTATTCGTCAAATAAATCCAACATCAAGATTCTTTTGCAACTCTAGTTTGACCAATAGTGCTATCTGAGGGTGCATCTTTTTTAATTTATGTTTAATAGGCTTAGCTTCAGGATAAACTGCTAAGTGATGTACAATCACTTCTAGATCAAGGCCTAGAATATATGTGTATGATAATGAAAAGTTAGATCTTCACTCTTTGAGGAATGTTTCTAGGTTCTTTTATTCTTCATCCATTAATGATTCAACATAGAAAGTGATCCTAGGTGATTCTTCTATTCCCACATTGACTGGAGTAGTCTTTTCTGCTAGTATTGCTAACTTCTTTCAATGCATTGCACTAAGGGGGAGATTAAATCCCTTATCCTTGAGTGTGTTAGAGAGGTTATCACTATCAGATGCATCCTTTGTTTTTACTATTTTAGGATCAGAGAGTGCCACTAAGTGTTTTTCACTCAAGGATCTGGATGTTAGTTTCATTTCATTAATTTTGTGACTGAAGGATTCAATCGTCTCCCCATAGTATTCCCCTATGCTGAGCTCTATTTCAAAGATTTATTTTTGATCTTCCCATGATAATTTTTCATGGAGTCCCATGAATTCTAAGATCACTTCATCATTTTCAAATAAATCTAGAATCAGTGGTCCTTGTTAGTTCATGTCAATGAGTTGTGGGCATACTAGGTGTATTTCAATTGGTTGTTTACTTGAGACAAAGGATGTTATGGATAACATAAAGAGGGGGTTGTTATCAAATAGGTTAGCAATATCAAGGAGAAATTCATCTAAGTTTGTATCACATGATGTAGGTGACCAAGAGGAAGCCTTGGCTCATTTAGTAGAAATACCTTTTCCAATAAGTGTGACCTTGCTAGTAGTAGAACCTAAGCCAAGATTCATTATTCGTTTCTCAGGAACGATGGGTTCTAGTAAAACATTTTCATTTTTTCCTAGCTTATCATTCTTGTTATATCCCATGCTATTCATTAGCTATAAGCCTTTATTGCCATCTTCCATGGGAAGAGTAGGAATAGGTCATTCATTTTCATAGAGGAATTTAGAGATATCTTCCTCATTAACATCTTCCTGGTTCAAATCCCCCCACTTGGTAAAAGTAGTAGTTCCTGTCTTGATTGTTTTAGGTTCTTTGGTGTTAGATGTGGGTTTCCCATGTGACTGAGGAGAAATAGGTAACTTTCTCAAGACAAAGGTGTCTTTCAATAGTTTGTAGTTTCCTTAGCCATCATCTTGGATCACTGCTTTAATGTTAGGTATACTTTGCACAATAGGTATTTTTTTTGTTGAAGTAGAGGCTAAGGTTGATGGGTCAACAAATGAGCTTGATGGTGAAGGCCATTCATCATTTCTAGGTATTTGGGGTATCTTATAGAATTTGGATTCAAGACTTTTGCAATAGTAGAAAGGCTCAGGATCTCCATAGATTTTATTTATCTACCTTCAAATCGAAACTTCACACACTAATGATAGGTTGAGGCTACAACTTTTAGAGCATGAATCCAGCATCAACCAAGTAGTATGTTATAGGGAAGATCAAGATCAAGCACCTGGCATGTAGTTTCTACAATAAGAGGTCCCACTTGGATTGGAAGTGCAATGATTCCTTGTGATACCAGTTCTAGGTAGTCATATGCTCTGATGGTGGTACTTTTGTCTTCTTAATAGTATATTATGAATAGCCTATATTTTTTATCAACTACAAGGTACAAATGTTCAAACTAGCACCTCCATCTACCAAGACTCTTTTGACCTTGTTTTTATGAATGAAAACCTCAAGGTATAAAGCACGGTTATGAGATGGTTGTGATGGTAGATATTTCTTGGAGAAGGTGAGAAAATGGGTGGTGATATGCCCTACCATGACTTGAAACTGATCAGTATCAATGCTCTCGGGAACAGATGAATTAGACAAGGATTTTTCCAATATTTCCCTTTTGTGCAGGAGATAACCTTAAGAGTTCTAAGATTGATATCTATGTGGAGGTCTACTTAAGCTAATCTAGAATATTGTAGTTGCTAGGATTAGATGTGGTCAAAGTAGGTTGTGTCCTAGATTGAGATGGGATTCCTTGAATGGTTATTTTTCTACGTCATGTTGTGACTCCACATTCCTCACTAGCTCCTTTGATGGTAACAATAATGATAATGCCATCATAGGAGGAAACTACATTGGAATAGGTATGTTGCACATTGGTGTAATCCTTATATTTTTCATTGTGTTTTCTTTGTTATGATCCAACATAGGGCTCTTGTATATCTTAGGTCATTGGTTCCCAGCTTCTACCTCAACAGATATGGTATCATTTTCTATGAAATCTTGGATAATATTATTAAGTTCCATGTAGTTTGTTTTTTTGTGTCCTTTTATTTTGTGAAAGTCACAAAGATCATGCTTGTTGTACCAAGATGGTTTCTCTTGTGGTTCTTGGTGGCTTTCAAAATTGGGAAATGTTATCAAATTTGACTCTACCAACTTTTTCATGATCGTTTCGATGGGTTTCAATAAGTGTGTACTTGCATTTGGGTTAGTTGTTCATTTTAGCATTTTTCCTTTATTGCATGTTTGTGTTATTGATTTGATTGTTCTAAGGATGTTTTGTTTGTTACACAATTGGTTGGATGTTAGCAACTTGATTGTTGTTGGGTCTAGGAGCACTTAGTGTGACCTTAGCATCTACCACACCATCATTTGTTACATTTTTGTTCTTAGCCTAGACACGAGGTTTCTCATTTGAACTAGTTGAAGGACAGTTTTCTTTTCAAGCTTGAGTATTTCCTTGTGAGATTAGAGCTCTTTCGATGTTAAGATCTCTAGGGAAAAGTTTGTCATATGATGTGATGCACTGCATTGTCAAGTGGAATGATAGATTCGGATCCAGATTGGCTATGATGATTCCCAATTGTTTTTCATTGGGAAGAGGCCACTTGATTTTACTAGCTCTATATATCCATCATTTTAAGAAATTAGATAATTTTCTCCTTGATTTTTTTAAGAGTGTATAATTCTTCTAGACTGACATCTATGTCAAAATTAAAGGAGTAATGATTGATGAATTTATTAGTAATTTCTTGAAAAGTTTTCATACTAGAAGGAAAATGAGAAAAGAAAATCTATAGCATGACCTATTAAACTTTGAGGGAAGGGGTGCATTAGATATGAATCATTGTAACCCACTTCCATGAACATGACATTAAATTCTTTGATATGATCCACAAGACTTCCTCTCCCTTTATATTTTTCAAATTTGGGGATTTCAAAACCAGGAGGGAATGGTATCATTGATATGTTTTTGATAGATGGGGAAAAAAGGTTTTGAATGGACCTAAAACCATGTACAATAGGTTTTGAATGGACCCAAAACCATCAGGACTTGCAAGGGTCCTAGACCCACACCAAGATGAACAAGCTGCACAAAGGATAAACTAAAATACGACCAGCAGCAAACCAGGGACACAGCAAGATAGCAACCAGCCAAAAGATAGCAAGTTGCCAAGAAAAGCATCAAGAAATCACTTGAATCTTGATTTCACTGGTTTTGATGGGCCCAACAACCCACTACACTCCATTGTTATAGACAAGACCATCAACCCATAACACAAGGTTTTGATAGGGACCTTAAACCCAATACAACTTTTCGTAGTACAAATCATGATCAGAGCTCCACCAGCAGAAGTAGTAGAGTCCAGCAAAGTACCTCTTCCCAAATTATAGGAAAGGTAAACACAAAAACATAAAGCTCCAATAGTATACTTCAAAAGTCATTTGTTCTTTCCACCTCTATAGAAAAGAAAACCCAGCTTCTCATAGCTGCAACTATCAATGATCGTGGGGTTGAAAGTCTCAAAGATCTGCTTCCAAATCAGTATCTCCACCTCCATAAAAGATAAAGAAAATAGCACAGCATGAAGGTTCCCATCAAAACCCAAACCACCATAAAACAGGGCTTCAATAGCCCCCCAACAGCTTATCCAAGCACAACAAGTTGCAACCCACTCCACCTCTATAGGAGAGTAGTCACTTCTAGCCACATCCATCTCCCCCTCAATAGAAGATAGGACCACCTCCATAGGAAAGACCAAAATAACCAAAGGATGCACCGAAAGTGGCTTGAAAAGCAAAGCCATGGAACCAAGAAAGCGAGGGACAGATAAACCCCCACTACAAAAAAACCTAGAGGTCATAAGAAATAAATAGAGACACACAGACCCCATCCTAAAAAGGAAAGCAGCCCAAAGAGTCCCCGAAGGACTCCATGGCAGAAGCACCTCTCCCAATAAAACAAATAGCACTTCAAGGAACAAGGAAAGACAAGAAACAATGAAACCAACATTTTCTTGCCAAAGGGACAGAGCTGAAGCTGAAGCAATCAAAGCAACCCTCAGATAAACAAAGCCCGAGCTCTCCTAGTCAGGTTTGAAATAGCCACCAGATATCCCAACAGAAAAAACACAAGCAATGAAACCCCCAAGCAGTAAAAGGAAACCAGATGAGAATAGGGGCCAAGAAGGGGCAGAGAAAAAACCAAAAATCTATGAAACAGACTGAGATCAAGCAAAGGTAACATAAGCCCTAAAATACACAGTTATGAAGCTCAACCTATCAGGGCAATGCCATCTGCCACACAGTCCCACAGAAAAATAGGAAGCCTCCAAACACCCAAGCAAAAAAAGAAAATCAAAAGAAGGTAGGGGCCCAAAATAAGAAAGGAAGCTGACCCATCTTGAAACTGCCTTCACCAACAAAGGAGGAAGGTCCACCCACCAAAGGGGAGAAAGAGACCACCCCTCAGAAGAAGGAACACTACCCACCACAAGAATACTCTCACCAGGCACAAATTTGGCCTCAACCAAAGACCAAACCCCCCACGGACGCATAGCCAACCCCAGGAAGAAAGAAGGGCATCTGCAAATAGCCAAATCCTCCCACCAACAACCAACAAACCCTGATACTAGTCCACCACAAACAGGGCAGACCCCAACACCATGAGTCCACCCGCCACCATCATCTTCTTCATCTGATTCTTCATCTCCCACCTGTGTAGAATTTGAAGTGCCTCCCCCACGTACTGTCTCGCCCGAGTGCTCCATTCTAGTAAGATACCTAATCAATTCAATTCCGGTATCATTGCTATGTTTCAGTCAAATGGATAAGGAAAAAAGTTTTGTATATGGGGATTTTTGGTCTTGCCTATGTGAAGGTCATGCATTTCTTATGAGAGTAATTTTAATTGTGATGCTATATCATCTTGTGGGTTGGGTGGACGAACATATAGAGGAATGACAAATGAGTTATATGGGATGTATGGTGGTGTGAGATTCTATGAAGATGATTGGGCTATTGATGTATATGTTCCTAATGTGTTTGGATTGACAATGTTGAATTGAGGATAATAGGAACCTTGTTATTGTTGTTGGGCATATTGTTGAGCTAGTAACGCTTGATGTTTAGCATGTTTTTGTTGTCATACTAACAAAGTTTCTTTTGGTGGTTGATTTTGTTGTTGTATATCTTGTTGCGTTGCTAAGGCTGATTGTTTTGGTTGTCATTGTTGTTAAGCTAAGGCTTCTTGATGTGCTTGATGTTCTTGTTGTGCTAAGGCTACTTCTTTTTGTTGTTCTTGGATGGATTGTTGATAGGTTTCTTTTTCTTTTTGTAAGGCTAAGCCATGTGCTTGCAATGTTGGGTCAAGTAGTTGTTGAGACATCTATGAAGAACTATGGGTATTAATGTTTTGAGTGGGTAACTGATTACTAATGAGAGGTAAAGGGTTCCCTTGATTTAACATTCCTTGTAAGATGGTAGAAGGAGGTGGAGGAATGTATGTTTGAGGTCCTAATTGATTTGGCATAGTAAAGGGGACTATGGGAAAAGATGATGTCATTAAATTCTGCACTAGAAATGACACACTAGGACCTTGAGTCCATTGATTGAAAAGAATTACTTGTCCCATGCTTTTTGGATTGCCTCGTTCCAAAGATGTAAACAAGGGATTTGTAATCAAGGTACTTCCTAGATTGATAGAACTCATAACCAAGGGATTGTTTTGATGTGAAAATGGTAGATGGAATAGATAAACACACCAAAGGTTTGGATAAAGATGTTTCTATTTGAGTTAAGGGTTGGTTATGTGATATGGTATTGGCATGCCTTTGTGTTCTATTTTTAGATACTTGGTCTATACTTCTTTGTGTGACGGTGGGAATAATTGAGGTACTCATAGGTGTGGATGAAGAAAGGTGTCCCCAAAATGTTGAAGTGGTTGTGGAATAATGAAGTTCAAGTAGTGTGTGTATCTATTTTGGATATTTGGGAATAGGAGCACAAAATGTAGGTGTTCAAGTGGTTGTTGGAGGTGGAGGATTAGTGTCAAGGGTACCCACAAGTGTACTACTTTCAAATGGTGAAGTGTGACCAAAATCTTTAGCAAGGCTAGTTGCAAGACTAGAAATGTAGGTTTGATTTAGCCCTAGAATTGGAGTTGTGAGATGTGTTAAATTCTATGCCACCAACATTGGAGAGATAGGAGCTACATTTTCAAAGGCTTTATGTTTAATAATTTCTTCCCTAGTAAGCTAAAATAGGTTGTTCATGGCATCTTCAATCTCATATGGTCTTGAAGGAGATGGTGGTTTTTTTGATGGGGTAACGTGACTTCTAGGATCAAATTATAAAGGATTTGGATCACTTGAGGTAAATGTAAATTTGGTTTTATCCATGATTCTCTTGTGTTATGATCTATTCTTTACCATAAAATTTGTGTCACTTATGGGAGAGTTATGTTGAGTTTTGTAATATTTGAACTCTCTAGTTGACTCAAATCTCGGTAAAAGGGACGCTCTAAGTCTCTTGGGAGAAATGATGATAATGTGGGATGAAAAGATGAGTGATGTGGGAAGTGATCTTTGCAAACATTTTGGGGGAACACTTTTTTCTTTAGTTTGATGCTTTGATGTTAGGATAAAATATGTTAATGAACTTGGAAATATTTAGGGTAGACTTGTGACCTTCAAGATAAACTAGTTCAAAGATGATAAGTAACTTAGCTAAATGCATGGAAAACGATAAATTCCACATACAAAGTAGCTAATTTAGTAGTTGGTTTGAATAATGTTTAAATCACAAAGTGTTGGTGTACTCAAAATTTTGCAAAGTTGAATGAAATAAAGATGAAATTTGATGAAGGGGTGAATGAGGTGTTTGACCCAGTGTTGACTTTGAAGTGAACCTTTGTTTTTACAAGAAAAAGGTAGTGTGAATGATGTTAGACCTCTAAAAATGTTCAAATCCTGAAAACCCAATGTTGATTTTAGATGAGAGGATGGATGGGAATGTTTAGACCTATTCGGATTCTCCTAGCTGGAGCATTAAAGTTTCTTAACAAGCGGTAGCTATTGTAATAAATTATTGAAGCCCACTTCCCAGTAAAATATGCACTACGATATCTATGTTTGTAATGATGGGATGGAGATATTCCCCTATGGATTTTGATTGTGCGATGAATTATCATGAGAAAAGATTAGGATTTTCACTCCAAAAGAATGCATATAATTCTGGATTATACCTTGAAGTGTGTCTATAAAAATTTTCTACCAACCTATCTCTATTTTTATGAAGTGCTAATAGATATTTCTTGAGAGATTTTGGAGTGAGATGACTAAGTTTAAAATGATGAACTATAGACCTTACCTTAGGGATCCTAATTTTATGTGAGATCATTTACAAACAGTTTAAGTTTATGGAAGAAAGGGAGATATTTATTACCATGCAAGAGGTGGAAATGTGGGCCTTCTAGTCTCAATATCATCTTTTTCCTCTTCTTCGTCTAAAATGGTTGTTGTGTTTCTCCATTGTATATTTGTTTCCTTTGTTTCAAAAGTGAAGCTTCTCAAACTATTAATTAAATCGGTTTGTTCTCCGTTAATGAGCTCAATGTTTGGCTAAATTATAGCACATGGAAGATTATGTTGTTCAACAAGAGAAATCGGTCTCCAAATAGTCATGTCTATAGGGTTCATTTGTCAATTTATCTTGCTTAAGTGAATTTATTTTACAAACACTTGTCTTGATTATGTTTCCAAACTAGATGTTTATGTCAAAAACATTATAACTTTCACAATGTC
This sequence comes from Sequoia sempervirens, assembly GCA_007258455.2. NCBI lineage: Eukaryota > Viridiplantae > Streptophyta > Pinopsida > Cupressales > Cupressaceae > Sequoia > Sequoia sempervirens. The sequence continues at coordinate 48,472,927 of VDFB02105785.1, forward strand.
CATTTCATAAAAATCATGAGATTAAAGCCATAATTGCCTATGTTTTCTTTGGTAAATATGGGTTTGAGATTAATGTAAAGATATTAAGAAATCGCTAAGGAATAATCCTTAGGACAAGTAGTAATATCAAGGCTAACTCAAGAGGTTCATATTTAAGCCAAAGTGTTTGAAATTTTGAGGATGATAGTGAATTTTTGTTTTTGTATCATTTTGAAACCAAGCAAAGTGTTAAACTAACTCACAATAATTAAAATACTAGGATAGAAATGGCCATATTTATTGAGTGTCCATTCGGATTTCTCCAAACACTAAAAAATGCAAACTTTTAGAGATTTGATGGCACTGGCTCCCCTCCATGACACATTCTTCTTGGGACCACCAAATTTCAAAATCCTTATGTAGACACCTAAATTTGGACACTTACATTTGTCCAAATTTATCCCTTTTCATCTAAATATCCTCTTCCATTAATTAAGTAATATTGCTATTGTTTAATCAATACCCTTAATTCTTCTAAATCACTAAGGTATTTAGTTAATAATTAAATTCCTTACCCTTTATTCCCATTTTCCTCAAAAGAATTAAATAAATAATGTATTTATTTAATTCCTCACATGTCACATCCTCCATCACTTTTCCTTAATCCTAATCCACCCCCTAATCCCATCATTAGGGATGTGCACATGTCTAATCCATGATTAGGATGTGTCACATCCTCCAACTTTTGAAAGTTGAATCCTAATCTTCATTAGCCACTAACTATCTTCTAATCATTGATTAGCTAGTATAATCAATACCTTGGTCAACTCTTTCATCTCCCAAGGAATATTAGATTCATTTTATTATCCACATTCCCTTCCTAATGGAATTTTAAATTTCATTTTATCCTTCCAAGGACTCTCCTCTTCCCCATGTGATCATTGAAAAGTCACATCACTCACATGGGTCAAAGTCCTACTTTTGGGAACTTTGTCCTATCCACAAGATATTCCCAATCATGTGAATTTAAAATTCTCATTTATTATCCCAACCATTTCTCTCTTCCCCATGATCAATGGGAATGCGTACATGATAGCTCTCCCCAATAATTTACTTGGATGGTGATACCTAGATAAGACATGAAGAGTTGGTCTAAGCCTTCATTATCTCATTGGGGTTCCTGACTCACACTTGTAGATGGGCTAGTGTTCATAGTTGTGCCTCATGTACCATGCGTATATCGAGGACACCCTAGATCAACTTGTTCATCCTAGTTAGAGGACCATGTTAGCCATACCCCATCTTACTACTCTTAGGATTGTGTTGTTTGAACTTTCTTCTTTGTGCAAAACTAGTGCCTATCTTACTAGTTGCGTCAGCCTTGGCCTTCTACTTGTTGCTTAATATTTTTTTCCTTTTTCACAGTTAGTCATTTTCTTTCCAATCTGCTCTAAGTATGTTTTTTAGGCAAGTCTTCTCCTTGTTTGGGTGAGCTTGACCTCCAAATAGGTGAGCTTGTTGTCTACAGGGGGACCATGCTTCCTGTCCAAGTCATTTCTCAGTTATCTCCTTTCACAGTCACCCATTTCCTGCTAAACAGGTGAGCCTAGCCCTTAGATGGGTGACCTTGCCCCCTAAACAAGCGAACCTACACCTAGAAGGGTGATTCTACTTCCTATCAGTCAGTCTGTTGGTCAAACAATCTTCATAGTCACCCATTTCCTAATAAATAGGTGAGTATGACCCCTGTATGGGCGATTATGTCCCTTGAACACTCTACATCCTTGGTTGGGAAACCTTGTCCCCTGAACATTCTACATCCTTGGTTGCATAGTCCTCTCCCTTGAAAAGTCTACATCCCTGGATGGGCGATTTTCTCCCCTAAATAGTCTACATCTCAAGATGGGCGATTATATCCCCTAAAAAATTTACATCCTTGGATGGGCGATTTTGTCCCTTGAACATTCTACATCCCTAGATGGTCGATTTTATCTCTAAATATTCTGCATCCTTGTTGGGTGACCCTATCCCATGAAGAGGTGATCCTACCCCCTGGACAATTTATTTTCACCTCTAGATAGGTGAGCCTAACCCTTCGATGGGTGATTCTACCAATTGAACTATATATGTTTCTCATCCAAAATCCAGAAGGTTAATCAGTTGGGCATATAAAACCTTATCATTTTCTCGGTCATTTGTTGTGATCAAAATATTTTCATCACCTTTCATTTAGTCAGTCATTTTTTCACCACCTACATCATATAGACACATCCTAGAATGACTTTGCATTGTGTATCCATCATTGTTTTCTCGGTCTGAATCCCCTAGACTTCATTTTAGAAGTTATTATCCAAATTGACCTAGTTGTCTGAATCAATCATCATCCTACAACATCTACTTATAATCGTCATCCATCCTAAGTCAGTCAATCATCATTCATCCCAATCAATCCACTTTCAATCTCAAGGTGGATTCAGAGTCACAATCATCTATCTATCCTTTAATCAGATCAATCAACACCCCAAGTCACCTAGGTTAATCTCTGAACTTGGTTTAGAATCCCTTTCATCATCCTATCTGATCCATCATTTGATCTTATCAATCATTTCATCAAACAACCTTATCCATTCAAATCCAATCACATCCCTATCCAATCACCCAATCAATCTATTTCTATCTTGAAGTAGATTTAGGATCATAATCATCCTATGGTAATCCAATCCCATCAAACCTATGAACTTCATTTAGATTCAATCCCATTGCATCATCCAATTATCTTAATCTGAACTTCAATCTGATCCTAATGTTATCATGTGGATTTGCACCATGCAGAATGTAAAAATTCAACAATCCAGTGTAACATGGGAAGACCTCAAAAGCTGTGGGTCACTTGTAAACTAAGGTCAACCTCCAGAGAAGGCTGGCTTCCTTTAGTGTCACCTAAACTACTAATTTTGTAAAGGGAAAGGGAGGAGGAGTGTGTAAAAGTAAAACTAAATCCTATGGTGATACACTGAATGTTACTTAGATTTGAAACCAGACTTCATACACTTGCTTGCAATGACTAAAGATGAATTTTCACAACTCACTTCCACATATATTTTGCAAAAGTGTTTCACAAATAGGTCTTGGTGCTAATATTCCTAGAAGGAAAGTTAATTTCACATCTAGAATTCATTGCATATTTTGACACAATTTGTGACCCGCAAAAACATGCTTTCTGCATAAAGGTTCTAAAATCTGAGACAAAGCTCCAAGGAAATAAATATTTACCTCACTAAAAACTTGATCAACCAGCTAACTAAACACAAAAATGCAAAGAGAAAGTAGGCAAGAGCTTCAAATCAATAACAATCAAGGTCTTTAATAAATTTCATCTCCAAAATTGAGTTACAAAAGTTTGCTAATCTGAGAGAGGACTAGAAAAGTCACAGACTTCAGAAAAAGCATCGGGAGAACTCCTTTACAAAGAGGAAAAAATTCCTTATATACAAGAGTGTCTCGGCCCCTCTTGGCTTACAAAATATCAGGCTCAAAAAGATTATCCTTAGATCTTTTGATTGAAATTAATGTTGTGTTCAATTGAATCCCTGTTGTCCATGTCCGTGTGAAAGATCACCTAGAGAAGCCTTCGGATCTTTTAAAGCTACCAGATTCATTACTGATCCTCATGTCCACCTTTGAACCTCCCTGTCAAGTGCTTTGAATGCTCCTAAGCTCAGAATAGATACATGTTGCTTTTCATTCCATTGATCTTCTTCATCTGGTTCAACTTCCAATGATTCACTCGTAGCTTTCTTTGATTGGTTGAGCATACTCCACGTAGATTCTTTGGGCAGTCAAAATCTCCTCCTATAGAATTGCATGTTGGTGAGACACTAATCATGTCTCCCCGATGCAATTAAATCCTGTTGCAACCATTAGCATAACATGGAACTGTTGATGAGAGTTCTTAGCGAGCCCAAAAGTCATGCCAATGCCGCTTTACTTTGCTAACACTTCCCCCAATCGACGAGACCATTGGAAAATTCTAAAATACTACACTGATGGCACAATCCCTTTAGTAGAACCAATGGTGATTGGTGAGACATCTCATCGAGAGACACTTCATTTCATCCAAACTTTGTCTCCTTGATATGACATCACACCGAATCTGCTTACTCTTCGGCAAGCTCCTTTATGTCGGTGAGACTTCCTTTCTTCCCCTAGACCTCACACCGAGGACCTATCTTTTTCCGAGTTGTTCACTAGTTGACAGGACATCCCTGGGTCACCGAGACTTCTTAGCGACCCTTTTTGTTTTCTCCCTGAGCTCATTCTGTATCGGCAAGACCCTCCACATCGCTGAGACCTTATGTCGAAGGCCATACTTTGTCCCCGACAAGCTCTTTTTTCTGTCGATGAGACATCTTTATATCAGCAAGACCTTATGTTGATGTCAAACTTTCTCAGCAAGGTCTTTTTGTTGTCGGCAAGACTCCCGCTAAAGGAAAAAGACATATCAAGACCCCCTTTATCTTTCGGTGAGACCACCTCCACATCACCAAGACATCACAATGATTCATCCATCCTTCACTGAAACCATCATCTCTTGCCAAGGCTTCTTCATTTGTTTGCAAGACTCCTGAGTGTTGGTGAGAGATCTTACTAAAAGCAAAATGATACCCCGAGACCCACCATTCTATCAGCGAGACATAATGCCTTCACCAAGACATCATGGTGAAACTACTTTCTTTGGCCGAGACCACAAGTCAGCAAGAACTTCAGATGAAAGCAAAATTTCATGGAAAACCCACCTTATTATTGGCAAGGCTCCATACTCTTGGCAAGATCTCATGCCGACAGAAAAACTACCTTGGCAAGCTTTCCTCATCTTCTATCGGTGAGAGTTTATTGATGTCGCCCCGAACGCACTCCATTCTACCAACCTCCACATTTCTTTTGGTGAGACACTGGCAAGTCGAGAAGACCTTATAGCGAGGTCCATTAGTCATACTGATATTTGCTTCCATCACTGAGACCACACCATGTCAGCAAGAAATTACCACGACGGTTGGAAACTACACCGATGTCAAATATTTCGGGGAGACCTCCTACATTCAACAAGACATTCTGGAAAAGGCACCAACCTTTGCTAAGAGCCCATATTTTTGGGAAGACATCTTGTTGAAGGAAAAACTTTAAGCCAAAAGCTTCCCAGTGAACTACCGTTGACGTGACCTCTTGCATTTGGCAAGACCTTTTGTCGAAAATACCTTCATTTAGCGAGAGCCCTTGTAGTCAACGAGACATAAAATTAGGTAACATTTCTGGTGACCTTTGTTGGATGTTTTCCTGCTAAACATAGAAACCCATAGCCTAGGCCTATCCATTGGGCATGGAGTCATTGGGAAAACTCAAAAACAGATCAAGACCAGCTTTGTACATGGTTGTAACTCATCTTGAGACTCACTAGAACACATGGACACTTATTGAAAACAAGAAAAAACTGAAATAAACTATTTACTATGCTGGAATAGCACTTAGGGAATGTAAATTTCATCTAAACCTACCCTATACTAACTAGTAAGAAAATGATCAAACAAACCCATTGAAAGGTTGGGTAAAATAAGTGCCCTTTCAAAAAATTTACAATGTTTGCCATGCTGGAGAACAACTAAAGAGAAATGAAGCATGCATGATAATTCAATAGATGGCTACAAGATCTCTTGTAGGACATATTTAGGCTTACTAACCTTTTCATTTGGAATGTAAACATTCCCATTCTAAGGTGGAAAGGTAACTTCAGTGCACTCCTCCTGAGCAGTACCCTCATGCTTGGGTGCAAGATTCATCCTTGGTGTTGTATTGGATTCCATCTGAGCTAGGTATCTTATTGGACAGCCTTTGGTTAGGGCAAAGATTGAGCCTCCTTTGATCTCTTGCTCATGAACTGCCATTTTATCACCTTGCTGGCTAGAAAGGTATAGCCCCTCTAGCTAACTTGATGGAAGAGTAGTAGTCTCCTCAAAATGCTCATGCTTTCCAAAATGAACATTAACTCCTTTAATGAATAATGAGATAGCTTCCTCCATCACATCTTCAATCAATGCATCAATCTCTAGCTCTTTTATATAATAGAAATGAAGCTACTTACAACACTCATTATCGCTCAAGGAAAAATTTTCCACTTCATTATTTCCGTCTTCAACGAAAGAAAGAAAAAATTCAAGCAATGATGTAGCCTCAAGCTCCTTTGCATAATGGAATGGAAACCCCTCCAACCAGTTATGACTTTGCAAATCAGGCTCATTAGGATCCTCCTGATGTTTTAGTATTTGTTCAAGTTTATGAACCTGTTGTCCTTGTTCATCATGAATATCCACCACTTTTGAGTCTTGATAAGGATCAACAATAGCTTCCTCCTCAAAAAACTCAACACTAGCTTTTTCAATCACAACATGTTCAAAAACATCAAAGCTCTCACCTTGGAGGATAATATCAGGTTTAATTTCAAGCTTTTCTTCTTGAATTAAGACCCTATTGTCCTACTGGTTATCATCAATGAGCAACTCTCCAATGTCTTCCTATTGTTCAATCATTTGCTATTGTTGTTTTTTATATTCCTCCATAGCTAGATGTAACAGATTTGGAATTCTAGTCTCCTTCATGTCGGTGAGACTTCCTTTCTCACTGAGCTGCTCTTCTTTTACTTCTTGGATGTCAGAGCATGATTTGACTTGCATGATAGGTGAAGGAAACTCACAAGGTGACTAAGATGGGACTTTCCAACTTGGAATCTTGAGGGTAGAAGACTTATTGATAGGCTCACTAAAGAGCTTGGAAGGCTTCTCTTCTTTAAAGTTAGGAAACCTATATTCAGAAGCCTCCTCTTTCACCAGATGATTCAACACTACAGGAGGAGGTGAGCTAAAACTAGGAATGGAAAGGGATGCCTATCTTTCATACCTCTATGCTTGATAATCTAAAAAATCCTGACTACCTTGTACCTGGGTAGATAAGAATTTCATTTGCTCCTCTTTGGCTGCTATCTCCCTCTCAAGATCTTCTTCAAACTGACATCCCAACTCCTGCTGCCATGAAATAAGCTCTTTTTGTTTCTTGACATCGACCAACATGTCATACATATAGGAGAACACCTTACTGACATCATTAACTTGCATATGTTCAAAATTCTAGCTCAAATCCCACAACACACAATCAAATTGTTGGAGCAGGTCCATTATAGCTTGGCAAGGATGCTTTAGAGGCTAATTATGTAAATAATCATGCTAGTTAGCAATGATAACCTCCTCCTAGGGTTGATTTTTATTATATAATGGCTGACATAAAGGTTGACCAGGAGTGGGAGGGTGGGAAACATGATGAAAATACTGGTAATCTATTGATATCAGGTCATTTGATGTAAAAACAACACGTTGTTCTACATAGTATCGCTAATGGGAGGACATACACACATAACTCTCATGGAATGGAGGTGGCAATTCACTATATTGTTGATAACTAATCATTGCAGAGATAAGACATGAGGAATAACAAGCCTAAAGATCAAACCTTATTAATTGCAAACACCTGGGCTACTGGAACCAGTTGTTATGAAGTTGGAGTCGCCATGATATGTTGATATTTTACCTCTGAAAGGCTTCAGATTTACTAGTTGCATATCAAAAATAAGTAGTAGACATATAATTTCCAAACTGTTCATTCGACAGTCCCACCAGGCATGCAAGAACTGTTATCGCCTGGATTCGCACCCTATAGAATGTAAAAGTTTGACAATCCAGTGTAACATGGGAAGACATCAAAAGTTGTGGGTCACTGATAGACTGAGGTCAACCTCCGGAGAAGGTAGGCTTCCTTTGGTGTCACCTAAACTACTAATTTTGTAAAGGGAAAGGGAGAAGGAGTGTGTAAAAGTAAAACTAAATCCTATGGTGATACACTGAATGTTACTTGGATTTGAAACCAGACTTCATACACTTGCTTGCGATGACTAAAGATAAATTTGCACAACTCACTTCCGCATATATTTTGCAAAAGTGTTTCACAAACAGGTCTTGGTGCTATGATTACTAGAAGGAAATTTAATTTCACATCTATAATTCATTGCATCTTTTGACACAATTTGTCACCTGCAAAATCATGCTTTCTGCATAAAGGTTCTAAAATCTGAGACAAAGCTCCAAGGAAATAAACATTTACCTCACTAAAAACTTGATCAATCAGTTGATTGAACACAAAAATGCAAAGAGAAAGTAGGCAAGAGCTTCAAATCAATAACAATCAAGGTCTTTACTGAATTTCATCTCCAAAATTGAGTTACAAAAGTTTTCTAATTTGAGAGAGGACTAGAAAAGTTACAGACTTCAGAAAAAGCAGTAGGAGAACTCCTTTACAAAGAGGTAAAAATACCTTATATACAAGAGTGTGTCAGCCCCTCTAAGCTTACAAAATATCAGGCTCAGAAAGATTATCCTTAGATCTTTTCACTGAAATTAATGTTGTGTTTAATTGAATCCTTGCTATCCATGTCAGTTTGAAAGATCACCTAGAGAAGCCTTTAGATCTTTCGCAACTACCGCATTCATTTCTGATCCTCATGTCCACCTTTGAACCTCCCTGTTGAGTTCTTTGAATGCTCCTAAGCTCATAATAGATACACGTTGCTTTTCATCTTGTTGATCTTCTTCATCTGGTTCAACTACCAATGATTCACTCATAGCTTTCTCTAATTGGTTGAGCATACTCCACGTAGGTTCTTCAGGTGGTCAAAAGCTCCTCCTATAGAATCACATGTCGATGAGACACTAATTGTGTCTCCCCAATGCAATTAAATCCTCTTGCAACCATCGGCATAACATGGAACTATCGATGAGAGTTCTTAGAGAGCCCAAAAGTCATGCCGATGCCTCTTTACTTTGCTAAGACTTCCCCCGATTGACGAGACCCTTGGCGAATTCAAAAATACTACACTAAGGGCACAATCCCTTTGGTAGAACCAATGGTGATCAGCAAGACATCTCACCGAGAGACATTTCATTTCGGCCAGACTTTGTCTCCTCGGAATGACATCACATCGAATCCGCTTACTCTTCAGCGAGCTCCTTTATGTCGGTGAGACTTCCTTTCTTTGCCCAAACCTCACACCGAGGACATCTCTTTCACCGAGTTGTTCACTGGTCGGTAGGACATCCCTGAGTCACTGAGACTTCTTAGCGACCCTTTTTTTTCTCCCCGAGCTCATTTTGTATCAGCAAGACCCTCCGCATCACTGAGACCTTATGCCGAAGGCTAGACTTTGTCCCTAGCAAGCTCTTTTTTTTTTCGGGGAGACATCTTTATATCGGCAAGACCTTATGCCAATGTCAAACTTTCTCGACGAGGTATTTTTTTTGTCGATGAGACTCCTACTGAAGGAAAAACACATATCAAGACCCCTTTATCTTTCATGAGACCACCTCCGCATCGCCGAGACATCACGGTGATTCCTCCATCCTTCACCAAAACCATCATCTACTACTGAGGCTTCTTCATCTGTCGACAAGACTCTGGAGTGTTGGTGAGAGATCTTACCAAAAGCAAAATGCTACCCCGAGACCCACCATTCTATCGGTGAGACATAATGCCTTTGCCAAGACATCATGGTGAAACTACTTTCTTTGGCCAAGACCATGAGTTGGCAAGACCTTTAGATGAAAGCAAAATGTCACGGCGAACCCACCTAATTATCAACAAGGCTCCATACTCTCGACAAGACCTCATGCCGAAAGAAAAACTACCTCGGTGAGATTTCCTCATCTTCTATCGATGAGAGTTTATTGATGTCACCCCGAACGCACTCCATTCTACCAAGCTCCACATTTCTTTTGGTAAGACACTAGCAAGTTGGGAAGACTTTATAGCGAGGTCCATTAGTCATACTGATACTTGCTTCCATCGCTGAGACCACACCATGTCAGCAAGACATTACCCCGATGGTGGAAACTACACCAATGTCAAATATGTTGGGGAGACCTCCTGCATTCGGCGAGACATTCTAATGAAGGTACCAACCTTTTCCAAGAGCCCATCCTTTTGGGAAGACATATTTCTGAAGGAAAAACTTTAAGCTGAGAGCTCCACGATGAACTACCATCAACGTGATCTCTTGCATTTGGCAAGACCTTTTCTCAAAGATTCCTTCATTCAGCGAGAGCCCTTTTAGTCAGTGAGACATTTTGAAGGTCTTGGCAACTCTCTCCTTAGAGGATTTTCATGCCGAACTTGAACAAGGCTGGCTTCCAAACTGAGTTCCTTGTGACCTAGCATTAGATTCATGACTTTTGTCCTTGTACAAATGCTCCATTTGGCCTTCTCAAACCTCTGTCACATGATTTATCCTACCTGATTGAGCTTGTGGGTGAAAATTAGGTAACACCTAATCTAAGCTTTAATTCAATCCAAGTCTAAGCTTGACCTAAATCCCAATCTTTGCTTTAGTCTACCTACATCCAAGATCTTCAGGTATCAAAAAAAATCTTAAGTCTCTTCCATCTTCTTTCAATCCATCCTATTTATTATTTCATCACCTTTTCTTTCCTTCTAATCATCTATTCCCATACCCCTATCCATCTAATCTAACATAATGAATCATTATCCTCCATCAACGCAACTAAAAATAGTAGTCAAGGGAAACTCTAATTATGTTGATGATGATAACGAGAGTCTTGTTGACCAAGAAGTATACTACATTGATCCTTTCAATACTATCATTTCTAGTAACATTTCCCAATCTCTTTCCATAATTGAATCACCCCTCTGAGCTATCCTATTATTTCTTCATCCATGCCTAATAACATTCCTTATGCTACCTTCGACAAGGGATATCCAGTATCTTCCCTATCCGCATATCCATCATATCCTTCATCTACATCTTTATATTATCCCCCATCCACATCCTCCTATCCTAATCCATCATCCCAATATCCCTATCCTAATCCACTATCTCATCCTTCCCATCCTAATCTATCATCCCAATACTCCTATTACAATCACCCATCCATGTCCCCCTATCTTAATCCTCCTTACTATTTTACCCATCCTAATCCTACATTCACACCTTCTTACCTTAATCCTATGTCCCCATCAACCTATCCTAATCCAACATCCATGTCTTCACATCCTAATCCACCATCCCAATACCCTTACTACAATCCACCAGTTGTATCCTCTTGTCCTAATCCATCGTCCATTTCCTCCTATCCTAATTCACCATTCTAATATCCCCACTTTAACCCTCCATCTAATCCTAATCCTCCATCTACTCCTAGTCCTACATCCAATCCCCTTCCCCCATCTAACCCTAGTCCACCAATCCATAATCCTAATCCTCACTCAATCCATAATCCTTCATCCACTCCTATCATGCCATCTAAGCCTAGGGTATGCAAGTCTCCCACTCTAGAAGTTCTCCAAGGAATTATGACAAAAAAGACATCTCCAACTCCACACCTTGAAGTTTTGGAGCCACGCCATCCCAATCCATCATCCATGGTCACTAGTGATGAGACCCTTCTTCATCCCACACCTATCATTGATGTTACCACCCCTAGCACCACCCAAACCATTGAAACCATCACATCCACCAAATCCATCAAATCCCATCTCCTACTCTAAGAGTCATTGAACCCATCAAAGACAATCAAATCCAATCCCCTTCTTCTACTCCTAGATCCACCCAGTCTAGAAAAGACACCAAAATCCAATCCACTCCTCCCACTCATAGTATCACTGAAATCCATTCTCATGAACTTCATGAATCCTCCATCCTTCCATCTCCCCCACTAGAGGAGTCTCTTCAACACTCCTTTATCATGCATCCCACACATGATGAGTCATGCTAAGAGCTTGATCCAAAGCATACCAACATATCCCCTTCTCCACATCAAGATCCTGCCATCCCATCTAGTCCTACTCAAGATCATAGTCCTTCATCCACTTTAGTCAATGATCCCCTTGTCACTCAAGATCCAACCACTCTATCTCATGAGCCCTTGTCGCCTGCTACCACAAATCTAGATCCGATCATATCACCTAATCCCTCTCCTAATCCCTTACCACTCACTCCTCCTGATCAAGATCTTGTTATCCCATCATCTTCATCTCATATTCCTCCACCATCGCCTATACCTACTATCCCCTCACCACTTTTATATCCCCTTGGTACTCTCACATTCTTCCATGGTGGTCTCCTTGCAAAAGAAAAATGAAGCATATATACCACCCATCATCCTCTACATAGCAATGGACTCATATCATTCTTCCAGAATAAATTTTTTTTTATCATGGATCAAATGCTCAAGAACATGAATTATCAAGGAAGAGGTTTAGGCCTTCATGAGCAAGGTATTTTAGAGCCCATCCAAGTCAAAGAACACTCCTATACATGAGCTCTCAGATGTACTACTCATCAATCACAATCCAAAAATTTTGGTACAATCTCTAGACATCCTCACTAAGACTCCTCCAAAAGAATAATAGGCTCTTCCCATGACTCCACTAAATCATTTTCCACCATCCCACCTTTGTCATATCACCTCCAAACAACCATCCATATTCCTCCTTCATCTACTCCATCTGTTTTCGGTCCTTATGTCCATCCACTATCACACATCCTCTAGGTCCTAAGTCTATTTTGGGCCCGTATATCCAAAAATCACCTCCTCCATCTCATCCTATTCATTCGCTCATCCATCCACCACCTATTCATGTCACCCATCATCAACATCCCACTCAAATACTCCCTCATCAGGATCAACAAAGACACATACCTACACATACTTCATTCACATATCATCCCAAAAATCCAACCTCCATCACTCCACATCATCCATCTCCTCACACCCACCCCATTGCTATTAAAAGCACTTTGGATACACAAATAAACATGCATAAATCCAAACATCCACATGAATCTAAATTTCCTCATGTCCCCTTTAAAAGACATGTTGAAGAAAAGAAAAATCAAGTCCAAAATCAAAATCAAACCCATCGGCCACCAAGGCCCACCAAAGCAAAAATAAAAACCATGTGGATCCCAAATAAAAAAGATGCAATGTCTTCAAATGAAAAATATATAACATCCAAAGTTGCTAATCCTAATGCTACACATTCTCATCCATGATCACCTAAATCTATTTTGGGTCATTATGTCCCAAAATTCACTATCCCCTCTCCTCCATTATCCCCTCATGCTCCATCCATTAATCCTTCTATCCTTTCACATACACCACCATATGTGTCAATGGTTGTCCGAAGCTCATCACCCCATAACACACCTAACCCATCATTCCATCCCATCCATTATCCTAACAATCTCCACCATTGAATCCCTCTAATTCATCATCTTACATAATCCATTTATCCTAATAAGGTTGTACCAACATCCAATAGTCACTTCAAACATGGGTTCTTCTTACCTCATACAAAATTCGATGCTTGATTCCTTCATCCATCTCCTTATCACATGTCTTCTAAATCTACTTACCCACATCCCTATCCTTAAACATCTTCTTCTGCATTCTATCCAAAAAATTCCACAAAATGCAGAAAAGTCAAAATAGTCAAAAAAGTCAACAAAAGTCAAAAAAATAAAAAAAAAGTCAAAAAATAAAAAAAAATAAAAAAAGTCAAAAGAGAAAAATAGTAAAGAGAAATAATTCATCCAATGGTGAAAACTTGGAAAACAAGTGCCTTGGATACGTACCATGATGAAAACCTCACAAATAGGCATCATGTGTAAATCCCCCATCTAGCTTACTTCCACAATTGGGGGCAACTACATCCCCTTCACACATCTCCTCCATCCCACCTATCTTACACATCTTGCTTGTCGTATCCCGTTTATCTCCAATCCCTCCACCCTGCTTGTGATCTTCATATAGATAGGGGAAAACATACATTCATGCTTTGGACACCTCTTGGCGTACATACCCCTTACCCACACACTATCCTAATCCTTATCTGCATTCATCTATCTTCCTTGTCCACCTATCATGCTACCATCAATCTTCCTTCCTTATCCATGCATCCTATCCATACCCATATCACCCGTTTATTTTCCCATCCTTCTATCTTCCATCCCTCTTGTATCTAGAGTGGGGAGATCTCCTTCTTTTGTGACAAGAGTCCTTGGAGACATCATTCATCCAAAAAATCCCTTCCATCTCCTCATCCTTATCTCCCTATTCATCCAAACAATCCTTTCCATCTCCCCATCCTTATCTTACCATCCATCAAACTGATAATCCATTCCTTTCCATCTCCCTATCTTTATCTTCCTCTCCATCCCTCAGCAATCCCTCCCATCTCCCCATACTTATCTACTTATCCCTTTTTCTTTATCCTCATCCTATCTCATAATCCATTGTCATTGGTATCTTCCCATAGGCCTCTCCCCATATAAACCAATACCATCTATCTCATCATCATCACTCCCCTTTCTTTCTTACATCTTTCCAATCTCCTATCACTTATCATCACTCATCTCTCCATCATATCATCCTCCCAATTCATCCTTTGATGATTTGAATAACTATCCCATCCTTGAGATTTGTACAATCACCATCATCCTATCCAATCCACCAGGTTTACCTTGTCTTATAATATTAGTCCCATCATTTCATTTTATCTATTTATCTTGGTTAGCTCATCATCCATTATCCATCATTTTTCTTTGGTCTTTCGTCGAACTATGTTTCCCTTGTGCTTTCATGTAGGCAAGGTTGATCATTTTATCCACCCTTAGGACTTTGTCCATACAGTCCTATCATCCATCGAGGTCTCCATTGTCATCTTTCCACTTTTATCCATGGTCAGTCGCCAACCTTTTATCAAACTATGAGGGCTTTGCTCTTTCACATAGGCAAGGCTAATTTTTTATCGTCCCCCAAGCCCCTAGGTCTTTAGGGTGTCTTATTCTTGTGTCGTGTTGTCAAGTAATGCCCTTCTCCAGCTAGTTCTTCACAAATGAGATCCACTAGTACATCAGATCACTAATTCATTTGACTGCAAAATCCAAGGAAAATGTCCAACAAAATATGTATAATTTGATGTATCATTGCATGCTTGTAAAATTTGATGTGTAATTTTAAATTTTTTGAAATTTTATCCCCTACATTCATTGAAATTTTGACAAACCTGGGTTAAATCAAAATGTCGACTATCGGTTTCACCGAAATTTCGATAAACATAAAAAATAGGAAAAAATCAAATTGTGGTCAACATAAAGAAAAGTGAGTTTGCTGATTATTGAGACAATGTTTTGCTCTACTTGAGACAATTTGTGGAGAACTAAGGACAATTTTATTGGGGAAAATAAAAAATAAAATCAAGAAGATATCACCAGGTTGAGGGTAGTCATTGTCTTTTTGCAGAATTCAGTTGTGAAGTCATATTTGTAGTTCCAAGTTTGAAAATCATATTTTAAAGCAACATCTCATGAAATTTCATTTTTAGACGTTTAGGGTTTTTAGAATTTCATGTCTAGATTTTGTTGTGTGCAATCACCATAAGATCACAACCAAGGAACAGATTCTTGTGACTATAATTATGTGATCCATAACTCTATTGGTCATGTGGCACAGTTGTGCTATAACAAATACAGGATGCATTCATGTGTGACCCAAGTTTAATGTGGCTATGTTGTGATTGAAATGGAGGCACTTATATAATGTAGTTAATTTAGGTTGTATAATGTAGGTGTCAGTCATTATTGGGTGCATTCAGGTTGTTTCAAGTTTAACAGGTTAAGACATAATTATAGCATGATCGAAGAGTGATTACCTCTTGCTATAATAAAGAGCCTATAACTCTAGTTGATATGTAGAGTGGTTGTGTTATATCAATTATGCAGTGCATTCAAGAACAACCCATGTTTAATGGGAAATTCTAGAGAGTGATCAAGATTTTCTAAACCTTATGAATGTTGCTTAAAATTGTATAGCTTAAACTACAAACCAAGTTTGTTACATACTTGAATGCAATCTTTGGTTAGCACAAACTATAATAATGTGATCTACTAATAACCATTATGGAAAGTATTAAAGCAATACCCATGCTATATAGGATACATTTCCCTAGTCGGGATTATATACCTTAATGATCAAACACAAGCTTCCCACACACTCTAGGATACAATCCAAGATCATACCACAACTTTGTAAAGACAACTAATTTTTTGACCCAAGATTTAAGGTTGTTTTTTAATACCAAAAAATGCATTGGTAAGAGCATGATTAGGGTACAAACCCTAGGCCTCTATAGAAACATAAACAATAACTATAGCGGATTAGTGAGGTTGCAATACCAGAAAAATTGAGACATTGTAGCTAATAACAAAATCTTACAATCTAAAGATTGTAGCCAATAACAAGCACACTATGTAGCTTAGTGACATTTGTAAATGCAATCTACGGTAAGAAGAATGACAGTCAAAAAGAGGCTAAGCAGTGACAAGATAATAAAACTCAAACCTTGCATAGTAAAGTGGAGATTTTAATAGCGAGTTTCCTTACCCCCTTGCTGACCTTAAGGGTATTTCAAATGCTTTTGGTAGTGTTAGACAAGGAAAATGCAATCAGGGAATGACTTTCCAAATGAAGTAACAATGGTAATCATAGGTTCAATGTTTCTTCCTAGCCATTAATGTATAATGGAGGTAGTGGATTGCATGTTTGAGCAGTGTTTTGAGACTCATCAAAGATGGAAGAATAGTGAATAATACCTTGTGGACTGTGAAGTAGTGTCAATAAGGTTGAAGGATCTTAAGAACTACAATACCATGAAACAATGAGTCCCCTGCAGTAAGTAGGCAGTCTATAGGGCATAGTTTGATTTTATAGAAGGATTCTCATGAAAGGAATCTTCAAGTCACAGTGACTGAGTTGTTTGTGATTGCAGCTGACGGTGCAATACCCAGTCTTAAAGGAAGTTAGCAAAGCAATAAATATGCAAGAAAATCAAATAATACACAACAAACAATTCACAATGTTATCTTGCATAATGCCTTGAGTTTGAAGACAAAATCTCATTATATCTTGATGAAAGTGGTGACCTTAATGGTCAATCATTGGCAACCATGATTTTAAAACATGCTATTGTGCTTATGGAGGCAACATTTTAAGCAAAGCAGTGAGTGGTGGTTTGGAACAATGGAAGGTATGAAGGACTTGCTTTATATGCATACTATATAGTCTAGCTTAAGACACCATTCTTAGAAGAGAATGAAGGTGGATTATGGAACTCAAGAGTTACTATGAAAAGGATTAAAGCAAAGACTGAGATCTATTTAAAAGCCACAGTCATTAAGATATTAAAGATGTCACATGCAAAACCCTAGTAGCTGGAGTAATGAATACAGTGCCAAAGAGGATAGTGTGTTGGGGCAGATTTAGGAGATCTCCACATTATCTAATTACAGGGAAATACATCATTTATTTATTTTTTTAATTAAAAGAAATCATTCTAAACCCTATATAGGATACATTGATACTTCAAAAGCCTCTAAAGGAATTTGAGATTATGCAGATATATTTCAAGTAAATACCTAGATTACAAATAGTAGCAGGAACAATCTAAGATTTGTTGAGTAGAACAAGAATGAGATAAGCAGCAATGAATCCTATGCCTCCTTTCATGCACATCTCCTCACCGTTCTTTGTCATTCTTTATGAAAAAATTCTCCATTTTGGCAGTCTATTCCTGAAAAATAATGTTTTGATGAAGGTTTTAGAGTATGTTTATTAAAATGAAAACTCCATTCTAGTGAGCTATGCCTAAAAATAAGATTTTGAAAAAAGTTTTAGGGTATGTTTGTTAAAATTTTAGAGTATTTTGGCGGCTATATTCTTGATTCCTTAAATTGTTTATTTAAATGGATTGTGACTAAATAAATGACTAACTATTTAGTCATTTTTATTTGTGTGACTAAATAATCTTTAATCAATAACCAAACTAGTAATTTACTTACTCATTTATAGCTAAGTTGCAAAAAATTAGCAGAATTTAGTCATTTTTAGTTGTCGTGAATAAAAGTTTTAGTCACCTAGTCATTCATTTTCCAAATTCTTCTAATGTGTGCTTCCTTGTGCGATTAGGGCTCACTCAATGTTGAGGGCCCTAGGGATAAGCTCATCATAAGAAGTGACACATTGCATCTTTAACCAAAAGGATAAATCCATATTGACATTAGCAATGATGATTTTGACTTGTTGCTCCTTAGGAATGGGTCACTTGCTCTTACTAGCTCCCTACCTCAATCGTTGTAGGAAGTTTACAAACAAGTTTAATATTCTAATTTTAGGAATCTTAATAGATGGAAATCATAGAAAAATTAGAATCTAATAGGTTTTGGAATTAGCATTTTAATGTTTTTTTGGGGTCATTAACTCCAAGCTATCTTCTCTTTTGCAGGGGTGGTTGCATGCAAAAAAAATTTGGTGTAAAATATTGAAATTATTAGATTTTGTTACCTTTCTATGAATAAAAATTATTGGAGTGTGATTTTGATACTTTTTGGAGATCTAAATAGTCAAGCTTGGTAAAGAAAAATCATGTTAGATAATATTAGTCCAGAACAAAATGAAGAGACACTTGATAGATTGTGGGCTAGATTAAAAAGAAAGGGTGTTGGGGAATGTTGTTGTCCTTGCAATAATTGCAAGGGCTTAAAGACGAGATGACTTTTAATCACAACAGCTGAGAAACATTGTAGGCAACATGGTCACGTTGAAGGGGGGCATGATTATCATCCATTGGTAAGTTCTTCATTATATGTGTTTATATTGATTGAATTTGTAAATTTTTAGATCTTTTTAGCATTTTATATATATATATATAATCACTTGATCATGATCATGGTTTATTTGTGTCTATCATTATTATAAAGGTGGGTCACCCTAGGGAAAACGATATGGATTATCATGGTTCAGAGAATGTGATTTTGCAAGGAGATGAACATGGAGCTGTGAATATCGGAGTTGAAGTTAATGATCCTATGGAAGAAGATGATCATGCACCAAAAAACATAGTTGAAGATGATGGTACAAATACATTGGTCCATGACACATTTAGTGGTAGAGCTGATCATGATGATTGAGATGATTTTGATGATGTTCATGATTTACCTGTACTTGAGAAAGCATACGAGCCCCTTTATGAAGGCTCCCAAATGACTCTTCTCCCTTCTGTATTGTTGTTGTTGAACTTGAAGGTTATGAATGGTTTATCAAACATAGCAATCTCACTGATGTTAAGGTATGTCATATATGTCATCTTTTTTCATCTATTTTAATTGTTGTTAATTCATCACTAGTAGATAAAAGATGAAATATGTACCATTAATATTCTTTATATTAAAAAAATATTTTTTGTTGTAGATTGATTGGTGAATTTTTGTTACCACCATCAAATATTTTACCTCGCTCATACCTAGATTTATCTGCCATTATGAAAGATATCAAAATGGAGTATCAAGCAATATATGCATGTCCCAATGATCATATTATATATCATAAACAACAAGAATTTGCAACAGAATGCCTAGAATGTCATATCAGTAGATATCGAATAGATCAACTAACAAAAAAGGTGCATCGCAAGGTTCTTTGTTATATTCCCATTATTCCATGTATACAACGATTATTTAGGTGCGAAAGCTTAGCGCAATTTATGGATTACCATGCATAGAATAGAAGTGGAGATGACATTCTTCAAATGCCTACAAATGGTTCTGCATTTAGAGACATGGAGAAAAAATGGCCACACTTTAAAGAAGAACCTCATAATCTTAGGCTTTCATTGGGAATGGATGGTGTCAATCTATTTGGAGAGCTGATATCTATTTACTCGATGTGGCTTGTTTTTGTTATCAACAATAACATTCCTCCATGGATGTCAATAAAGAGGGAGCACATAATGTTGTCAATGATTGTTCCAGGTATTTTTTTTACATCAATTTTCTTTAACCTAATAGCATCTCATTTGTCTTATTTGTTGCATGACTTATATTTTTTCATTCAATAGTCATGTACATTAATTTATATATATTGTAGTCAAATGGTTATAATAATTATGTAATGTTTATGTTCATTCAACTAGGTAAGTACCAAGTTAAAGATATAAATGTATATATCGATCCTCTTATCGACGAGTTACTAAAGTTATGGAATGGCGTCACTATGTATGACATCTCTAAACCAATAGGACAGAGACAATTTCAATTCCATGCAATGCTTGTATGGATAATTCATGATGCCCCAAGGCTAACACATTTTAGTGGTATGTTATAATGTCAACTGCACTTTAACAATATTTAATTTGATGAAGTAGATATCATGCATGTTTTTAAAATAATCTATTCATTATATATAATTATAAAAATTGACATATTTAATCCAATTATATATGATCTTGTAGGTCTTCACACAAAGGGAAAATTTGCATGTCCAATTTGTGGTCCAAAGATGAAATCTCATCGTTCAAAAAGTTTAGGAAAGTAGGTGTTTGATGAGTATAGGAATTTCCACCATATAAATCATAAGTATCGAACTACTAAAAAATATCTTTTCAATGGGAAAGAGGAGACTACATCAAAACCACGAAGAATGACACCTTGCCTATGGAAGTTGGAATATAATAGAAGTAATCGTCAAGGTTATACATCGGATCAAATTGTTTATCTATCATATATGATATGTTTTGAATTTATATTTTTATATTGTGTTGTGTTTACTCATGTTGTAGTTGACAATGATTGTCGTTAATTTTTTTAACTTATATGCTTTAGGAAGGTCATCAAGGCATTAATGGTCGACTTCCACAGGGACTGAAAAGTTATCCTAGACAATTTAGTAGGTTGCCCTACTATGAGTAGCTACAAATTGTGCATTTGTTTGATACAATGCATATCGTAAAGAATATAATAGAAATGTTATGGAAAATATTGGATGGAAGGAATGACAAAGAAAAAATTGTCAAAATTTGTAGTGACATTTAGGAAGCCAATCATGTAATAAAAAATGTCATTAAATTAAATAGTGATGGACACCAAGTTAATATAAGTTCCCTTGTTTATTAATAGAGCAACAAAGCAATGCTATAAAATAAGTCATATGAAAATTTCATTTCCCACAGGATTTGCTACAAACATAAATAATATAATAACAAAGAAAGGTGAATTTGGGTCAAGGATGAAAAAAAATGATTGGCATACCTTCATTAAGGTAATTATTCTGGTATATTATATACACTTGTGTAATGCATGTACTTTTCAATGTATTGTGTTTACTACTTTTGGAAAAATAATGAAAAGATCATTTTATAATTGTTGCAGTATGTTCTACCTCTATCTCTCCCAGACAACTTTCACAACAATGTGAAGTAAGTTATATATGATCTTGGAAAATACATGAGGTAAGTAGCGATATTTGTTCAATTCGTTGTATACATCTTATAATTGCCATTTATTTTACTTGTTATGTAATATACTATATATTTTTGTTAAATCTCATTAATATATTTAGCCTTGAATCACTTGTAGATGGTTGTCATCTAAAGAAATCTATAAAGAAGATATAAATTATTGGAAGAGAAAAATTCCTCGTCTAATGTGTGAAATAAAAAAGTGTCTACCTTCGACATTTTTCAATGCACAAGAACACTACCTCATACACCAAGTTGAGGAGATTGAATTGTGTGGACCTATACACACAAGGTCAATGTGGATGGTTGAGAGGCACTTGAAATTTTTGAAGGCTTTGGTTAGACAAAAAGCACATCTTGAGTGTTCTATGGTGGAGGTATATATGGTATACCAGACCATGGTATACATTAGTGAATATATTCCTAATTTTGCAACAAAGATCCATGTAGATCGCATTTGGGATCCCAACTCCATTAACAAATTCGAAGGGGAGTACTTGATGGGGAAAGGTAGATTATGGAAAGTGAGAGGTAATTATAAGATTGTCATAGAGATTAATTGGAATACATTTTACATATGGTTTTTATGTATATTTTACTTATTTAATTTTTAATCTTCAATATACATCAATTATAAATTAAGGTCGTATACTATGGTATATAACTAATTATACATCATTTGTGAGTTTCATTTTTTTTTATACAATTGGTCGAGAGTGGGATGCAATACATTTGTATGTCACCAACAATCTTGATTGGATAACGGTATGGATTGAACGATGTCAACAATCTGGTCACGCATTAACATGGGAAGGTGTGGCTTCATTGGTTAAAGAAGCTCATCGTAATGGAGATTCCAATGTTACACAAAGGGAAATTGATTTAGCGTATGGTTTAAGAGATAAACAGGTATGCATAAATATATTAATCACCCATATTATTTAATTATTTTCAATTATATTGATGTATATATATGTTGAGATTTTTTTCTTTGCATACATTTGGCCAAGAATAAATATGTTTATCAACTAATGATATTGCAATAATTTTTACATGTTTGACATATTGCAGGTGAAACACCACAAAGGCTATGTGGTGCAATGGTCATAAATTTTGAATCAAAATGTTGGATGACATGAAGAAAACTTGTGATTCTAGTATACTACAGTCTTTCAAGTGACTAATGTTTCATCTAGAAGTGACATACATCCAGAAGTCTCAGAAAATTGATACTATGGGATTTTGGATGATATACTTGAGTGTGACTTTAAGTCCTTCAGATTAATTATGTTTGTCATCATATGGTATAGGCTACGATTGAATGAAAATGATCCTGAGAGAACTATTATTGAACATGATAATGGATTTACAATGGTTAATACAAGGTTGATTGAGCAAACTAGAAATGAGCCCTATGTTCTTCCAAGCCAATGTGAGCAGGTATTTTACTCAAAGGTTCTAGATAAACCGGGTTGGTCATTTATTGTTAGACATGATCCAAGAGGAAGGCCAGTAAAGTATAATGTGGTAGAAGAAGAAGATACCAAAGAACTAGAAGATGATGTAGATGATGATCAAGATCAACAGTTAGTTGATGATGTCCCTGACGAAGACGTCCAAGAGGAGGAACTAGATCATGATAATGTAGGAGTTAATATTCATGAAAATGATATCCATGTGGATGACAACATTATCAAAACTGATATTGATGATGATGATGATGAGATGACCAATCCTTATAATGTTGAATCTAGATCGAATATTATAGACAAAGAGTTGGATGAAGAAGAAGATCAATGACATTGAAATGTATGAGTTATGTGATTATATTATCTATTTGATATAAATTTCTTGATAGAATTATATTTGACCTATGTGGTTACATAATTAATTCATGATGATTTTAATTTTTATGAAATTACATAATTAATTTAATGATGTACTTTTTAATGTTTGAAAGGTCAAAAAATTAAAATATTTCAATAGTGATGTTAACAACCTTGAAATTAGTGTGTTTTATGTTTCATATGATCATAAAAGATTAAAAAGTTAGTTGTAGAGGTGGTTGTTCAGTGGTTGATGTGTAAAGGCCTTTAAAATTCATAAAGTGATCTTTGCAATGGTTGTTGATGGTTGAGGATTTAAAATACAAGCTCTTGAAATTCAAAAATTTGTGTTTTTCTTCAAAATTTCTGTATTTTTTCTATTATGCAGCACTCTACGGTCAGATGCAGCCATATTTTGATGTCAAATCAATTCGATGTCATGAAGATATGTGTTATCTTTGATTTGAATCTGATTTTATGGCTTAAGGCATTGATTTGAGTCAGAAAGCTTCATTTCTTTGCATACAGCCTGGTTACCCTATTTTTGAGGGTTTTGTAGTCCAAACATGATATAAAGGGGCTCTTCCACTTTTTTTGATTAATGTAACACGTGTAAGAGGCCCCATGGATAATGTTTTAATTGTAGGATGCATGAATAGGGTGTAGGATGAGAAATAAAAAAGGTATAGTTGTTGTCCTCAAGAGTTTTGTGAAGAAAAGCATGTTAAATGAGACGTACTTTTTGGCCCAATGCTTGTTTGCTCCTTCATTTTCTATAAGAAGGATTTCAAGGCTAGAATTATGGGTTTGAAAGTTAGATATTTTATGGTCGATTCTAGGTAGAGTTCCAGAGCAAATTGTAAAGTTTGATGGTTTTAAGGAAAATACAATTTACATTTTGAGTCATTCTATAGTAGGTGTTGAATTAATGGGAATTTGATGCTTTATGATAGTACTGGCATTTGAATTAAAATGATTAATTCAAACTCATGTCTCTCCATTGTACATACATATTTGAATTTTGAATAAGATAATCAAGGGTTGTCTCGTTCATCTAACTCTTGTGGTGTGTATGATTTTTGTTTTGGCTTTAATTCAAGGAATTAATTAAAATGCTTGAATGGGATAGTAGGTGGATATGTTATGTATAAGAATTTGATAAGTAGTATTGGGTTAGAATACATGATGAAATTGTAAAGAAATGTTCTCAAGGATCTTATATCTAATGTGTTAAATTTGTCATAAACCCTTAGATGCTTATGAATTTGACTCCCTCAATGGATATATGGCACTGATGTAAGTTGTACTAATTTGTACGGTTCAGTATTTTTTTTTCTTTACCTAGTGCTTGCTACAAATTGCAAATCAATGACTATTTTACACTGTTGAATGTGTTGTAGTTATCTCATGCTCCAAATAGTTGATATTACTAATGACCAACCAATTCTATTTAGTATTATGCTATTATGTTGAGCTATTAAATGAGATTATCTATTGTTGTTAATGTTGTTTACGATAATGGTGCAGAGATAGTAAATGCATTAAGGGATCCCCCTCCCCAGTCTTGGAGATACAAAAGTGTAGGAGGTCTTTAAAATCCTCGTTAGTTGGTCCAGGTCATTTGAGATTCCCTTGATTGGAATTGGAAATTCCATAGGTAAATTGGAAGAACAACCTGGTTATAGTAAAAACAACCAACAGGTAGAGGGGAGAGAGATAGAGGGATTCAGTGAGAGAGAGACAAAGGGAGTGGGAGAGAGATAGAGGGTTGAGGGTTAAGGGTAGAGGGGAGGGAGATAATAGTGAGAGAGAGAGAGAGAGAGACTTGAGAGAGGGAGAG
>VDFB02105785.1:48499164-48521999 GCA_007258455.2 Sequoia sempervirens
AGAGAGAGAGAGAGCTAAGAGAGGGAGAGGGGGTAGGAGGGAGAGACTTGAGAGAGAGAGAGAGAGGGTAGAGGGTTTAAGGGTTAAGGGTTAATGGTTTAGGGTTTAGGGTTATAGGTAGTGATGGAACTTCAAAATTTTGTTCTCTATGTTTTCTTTTATCCTACCTTGTGTCTCTAGTCATCTATGGTGTTTGGGAAAACCTAAGGATGGGGTTTTACCTTCGTCTTCATGTAAAACCCTAATGTTCATCTAACACCTTGGATGGGATCTATTTGGCTGTTACTTTTTGGGAAGGCTTTAAAATGACTTAAGCCCCATCACTTCATCTAGGTTGGGCCCCATTTTGTTTTATCGTTTTATTTCCTTCACCTAACTTTATTTTTCCTAAGTCTTTTGTTGGTCCCATGTTCCCTCATTAAAACAACTTATGTCATTGTTTACCGTCGGCCTAGTGATATCCCCTTATTCCTTTAGGGGAGAGCACCCAGTAGTTGTGCAGGCTAACTTTCTCAACATGTAGCAATTGACTGGAATATCATAGAACCTTCATTTTTTTTTTGAAATGTAGACTAGTCTCTTATTTATCTACAACTAAGGTTTGTAGGTGTGACTCATCACGCAACTCGCCACATCAGTAGATCTTTTGAGAAGTGTCTAAAATTTAACTTTTTAAAGGTTCGACCAAAACTTAATCATGGAACCCCCAATAGTTGAACCAAAAAAATATCATTTGTTGCTTGTAGAATATGATATTTTTATTTAAATTAAAATTAATATACAACCTAAGTGGACTAAATACTTATTGATAACCATAAATATTTGATATCTCTAACTTTTATATTCAACAAATATGGACTAATAGTTGAACACAAAAAATCTATTTGTTGTTATAAAAACAACAGATAATTATTTAAAATACAACTTATATTGAACAAAAATCTAGACCAATAGTTGAACACTAAAACTTATTGAAAATCCTTCACATTTAATGGGAAAATACATGTTATTTATTGTGCTCACCTTTTATATTTGTGATAGGACAAACTATTAATATAAAATTATCCAATGCTTGTGCATTGCTACCCCAATTGTTGTAAACATAAGACAATAATTTTTCACTATGATAACAATACTTGTTTAAATGAGTGTCTTATTTTATTAAATGAGAATTTTGTTTTTTAAACGATATACTTATAGTGGATAGTTGTGATATTTTATTTGAGATAGAAAAATACTTATTTTACTTCTTCATGAATGTATTTATGTTTTTTTCATATAACATTTAGAGGTTCTCATGTGTTCAAGTATGGTTCCATTTTTTACCAACATTTGCTTTTTTCTTTATTTTCATTTGGCCTATTTATTTACAATATATAGTATAAATATGTGGTAAGACTGGGTATTATTATCACGATTGAGTGCATGACTATTGAACCCCGCATGACTATTGGGCCCTCTCCCCTAATAATTTTTTTTATTTTGCAGAGGGACAAGTTCACATGGCCTTAGGTCAATCGTCATGTGATCTCAGCAGTTCCCCTCCATCTCGTGATGACCCCACCACACTATCTTTGTTGATCATGATATCACAGGCCAGCGCCACATGTCTCATCTAGTGAAACCAAAGGAATGATAAATACTTTGATGCATCTTTAATACATTATGTCGTAGGTTACTAAAGTAGTTATAAGATGCATGTGTTTTAAATCAATGGAGATGTTATAATCTTAGTAGAAAGGTACTCAATGGTTAATAACAAGGTTGGTGATTGTGTTGAACAAACATGATTGTTGATGGTTGAGATCCATCGTTTCCCCACCATTGCATCATCAAAATTTGTGAGGTCTTTATTGATTGCGATATCACGAGCAGGCACCATGTGGATCTCCTTGGCAACAAGTAGTATGGTGGGCCCCTGATTGCCATGATGGAGACAATGTCAATTTTCTTTGAAGGTAGTTGTCCGATGATCTCACCAAGGTGAAGGATCAACAACTAATATTTGAATCTACATCAAATGCAATTAGACTCATTCGTGTAGTGCGCGACTAAGCTTTAATGGCGGCCATGACATTTACTTCTATGGTTTGATCGAAATAAAGCAACTATTCTTCTACTTTTGGTATCACAAAGCAATCAAAA
This sequence comes from Sequoia sempervirens, assembly GCA_007258455.2. Classification (NCBI taxonomy): domain Eukaryota; kingdom Viridiplantae; phylum Streptophyta; class Pinopsida; order Cupressales; family Cupressaceae; genus Sequoia; species Sequoia sempervirens. The sequence goes on from VDFB02105785.1 coordinate 48,501,310, forward strand.
CATCTTAAATGGGGATTGTTGGTGGATATGTTTTGTATAAGGATTTGATAAGTAGTATTGGGTTGGAATACATGTCGATGAAATTGTAAAGAAATGTTCTCAAGGATCTTATATGTTATGTGTTAAATCTATCATAAACCCTTAGATTTTCATGAATTTGACTCCCTCAATGGATATATGGCACTGATGTAAGTTGTACTAATTTGTATGGTTCAGTATTTTGTTTGTCTTTACCTAGTGCTTGCAACAAATTGCAAATCAATGACTATTTTACACTGTCGAATATGTTGTAGTTATCTCATGCTCCAAATAGTTGATATTACTGATGAACAACCAATTCTAGTCAGTATTATGTTATTATGTTGAGCTATTAAATGAGATTATCTATTGTTGTTAATGTTGTTTGTGATAATGGTGCAGAGGTTGTAAACGCATTAAGGGATCACCCTCTCAGTTTTTGCAGATCCCAAAGTGTAGGATGTCTTTAAAATCCTCGTCAGTTGGTCCAGTCCTTCGAGCTTCCCTTGATTGGAATTGGAAATCCCATAGGTAAATTAGAATACCAACCCGGTTACAGTAAAAACAACCAACAGGTAGAGGGGAGAGAGATAGAGGGATTCAGTGAAAGAGAGATAGAGGGAGTGGGAGAGAGATAGAGGGTTAAGGGTAGAGGGGAGGGAGATAAGAGTGAGTGAGAGAGAGAGAGACTTGAGAGAGGGAGAGGGGGTAGGAGGGTGAGACTTGAGAGAGAGAGGGAGGGAGGGAGGGAGTGGGAGAGAGATAGAAGGTAGAGGGTTTAAGGGTTTATAGTTTAAGGGTTAATGGTTTAGGGTTTAGGGTTAATGGTAGATGGTGTTGGTTTGTTTTTTACACTATAACTAGGTTGGTCTTCTAATCTACCTATGGGATTGCCAATTCCAATCATGGGTAGCTTGAAGGACCAGGACCAACTGATGAAGACTTTAAAAATCCCCCTACACTTTGGGCTTTGCAAGACCCAGGAGGGTGATCCCTTAATGTGTTTACAAACTCTACATCAATATCATAAACAACATTAACACATAATAGATAATCCCATTGAATAGCTCAACACAATAGGATAATATCTAATAAAATTGGTTGTTCGCCGATAATATCAACTATGTGGAGCATGAGATAACTACAACACAATCCATAGTAAAATATAGTCATTAATTTGCAATTTGTATCAAGATCTAGGAAAAGACAAACAATTATTGAACTAAACAAATAAGTACAACTTAGATCAGTGCCATACATCCATTGCAGGAGTCAAACTCATAAGCATCTAAAGGTTTATGATAGATTTAATACATAACATATAACTTATAAGATCCCTAACAATATTGCATTACAATTTCATCAGTATGCATTATCACCCAATACTACTTATCAAATCCTTATATAGAACATATCCGCCTATAATCCCATTCAAGCATTTTAATTAATTCCTTGAATTAAAGCTAAAATAAGGATTATACACACCACAACAGTGAGATGAATGAAACAACCCTTAGTCATCTTATTAGAAATTCAGATATGCATGTATAGTGGAGAGACATGAGTTTGAATTTATTATTTCAACTCAAATGCTAGTACTATTATACAACATTAAATCCCCATGAATTCAAAATTAATTATAGAATAACTCAGAACCTAAATTGTATTTCTCTCTAAAACCATCAGACTTTACAATTTGTTCTACAACTTCACCTAGACTCGACAAAAAATTATCTAATTTGCTAACCCATACTTCTAGCCTTGAAATCCTTCTTATAGAAAATGAAGGAGCAAACAGGCATCGAGCCAGAAAATACACATGTCACCATCCAGTTGGCACACCTGATGATATCCCAAAAATTGTTACAATAGCCATTACCTTGGAGAATATTCTTGTTCATCATGTCAGCTGAGAAAAGTTGATGCAACAACAAAAACCACAAGAAACCTGCGCTAAGAATGCCATCAAAGAAAAACTGGAAACCATTGTAACCACAACATTTGATTTACCACTTGTTAGTATTCCATTCCTTTTACTCTTCCTCAGTCAAATATTTAGTTACCCATTTTTGGTATTCTTCATCAGTGGGCCAATCAAAATTAATCACCTTATTCACCTTGGTATTATAAGGTGTGTATTTTACCGCTACCTGATTTGTATCTCTTTCAAAAGCTTCCAAAAATGAGCAGGTACCAATGATTTTATCCACACAGCTCACTAACAAGTCATAATATGACTCATCAAAAATTAATTTAATTTGACCATTGATGACTTCACTTGCTTGATCATGCCACTGCTGGAGTGACCTGATTTTCCCCTGCTCATCAATTATATCTAGTAACAATGTGTTACCCCAATCATTAAAATTCTTCACCAATTCCCTGATCTTCCTACTAAAATCATCTGGTAGGGTCTGAAAACCCTGCAATGATTTAACCAACACTTGAGTAGGCTTTAGTGATTGGCTCCTATTATTTGTATCAAACATTGAAGCCTTTTACATGACATCCAAATCGCTATCCCTAGGGATCCAATTTTCAATCAATGGTATCATTACTTCCTGATTCCTATCAATATTCTTTATTGCATCTAATAGCAAAGAATATAAAGAATGTATAGATAGCAATTTACTATCAACCTTTTCATTTAAATGCCTCAAGATAGTAATAACAATCTCCTTTTTTTTTGAAAGAGATCCCTCCTCACTTACCTTCAATGATGTCTGCAATTCATTAATTCTTTGCAAGAGTTTCTTCTTTGTAGGATCAATAGAGCACTCTGTTTCTTCATCAATTTGTTCTAAAGGAGGAGTGAGAGAAAGATTCTGACTGGGAGACCCTGGTGTGGAAACAATTGGAGAAGTAAGAGGCACTGAACCTATTGTGGAAGGTAATGTACCGGTCCCTGGATTACTTGATGTCTCCCCAATTTTTGTATACATAAACCTTTCCACCACAGTCTGCAACTCAGCATTCCTCTATTGTATCTTGATGTATTCTTCAATCAAAAGGTTATACTTCTCCATTAGGCTCTTCTTTTCAACCTTCTCCCTTTTAGCAGTCTTTTGGACCAATTTGGCCACATTCACAGTCAAATTAGGGGCCTCAATGGTCGAGGTCTTCGAAGCTCTCTTTATTATTAATCCTCATCTGAAATTTGGATTAATATCCATAACATTTGACTTTCTTCTTTGAGGGGCCAATGCCCAAATTTCCAAAGTTTCATATTCCTCACTAAAGGTAGAATCTTGCAATGCTGCCTTGACTTCTTCTTCAGAGTCTTGCAAAGGATGCTTGGACTTTCAAATAGCTTTAAATGCTACAACATCTACAATGTCCCATTTAGGCAGAATCAACACACTAGCCTGACTCACAGTTCTTCTTCCCTCTTCAGGAGTGATGTTCTTAAATTCCTCCATTAATTCAGATTTTACCTCATCATTATCCTGGTCTGACCTATCAAGCCTTTGTTCACTTATCTCCTGACATTTCTCTTCATATTCTTCAAATTCCATCCTCCATACCAATTGCAAGAATACAGGAGTTTTTACAAATGTATTGTCATCTAGAAACTCCTTACATGCTTCCATTCTTGGATCTTGTACACTTTTTCCTTTCATATCTAAATCAGATAGAACCAATTTAGTTGGCCTAGGAGGGGAAGGCATACAAACCTGCATGTCCTAATCAGTAAAAATAATTTCATCCATCAGATCCTCCTGTGGTTTATCAATTCTTTTATTTTTAGGGCTTGGCTCGGATGGTGGTGATGAGGGACTGTCTTTTGGTGATTATTCTAAATCAATGATTTTAATTGCCCCAAGCACTTTGAATTTTGTACCTAGTTGTGAAGGAAACTTCATTATTTGATTTCTTTTCCTGTCCACTTCCTCTTCATCACTTCTATCATCCTTTTTCCTCCCTTAAATAGATCACCTTTCTGTAGGCTAGTATGCTAGCCTTGTTTTAATTGGGTTGGCACATTGTTCCTGTACACCTAGACTCAATTCTAAATTTATATTTTTGGTCCTCAATGTGCCCATAATTTCTATGAAGTTCTCCATTAGAAAATCAATCTTCTTATGGTATGGATTGAACTCCAACAATGGATTATACTTCGGATCCATCTTATGCACAATATCTAATAGCTTATCATAAGCTATCTATTTCTCCTTGTTCAACTCTTGCCTATTTAGATCAAATTCATTTTTGATCAAATCCTTAGGAAAGTTGAACTCATGCATAAATTTGCTAGCCTTTATTCTTTGAAAAGGGAAAATAAACCCTCAGGATCATGTTGCCTCTTTGGACCACACCTCAAATGGTAATCATCAAAGAATTTTTCAAAATGCACCCAGCCTCCTTTTCAAAAGGCAAAATCAGACACCACTATATAATTAGGGAAAAATGTTCCCTTACCCCTCTCTGTGAGGTTGTCCTCATGGATACAACCTATTTGCCACATAACTTCTATAAACCACACTCTTGGTGGCACATTGTATGGCAGTATATGGGGGTTCTTTGAAAACTGTATACTCTCAAAATAATGTTGACTGGGTATGGGATAATGTCTCCCCAGTTATGCCAAACTTTCAATTCTAGCTTAATCCCTTTTTGCCAGAGGAAATCATGCAATTCCTCATGGATCCTAGGTACATTCACCATCATTCTAGCTCTCAATCTAGAAGAAAAGAAATTATCAAATTGCACATAACTAGTGCTTTCCTTATTGCAAGATAAATTTGCAGCCCATAATTCTACTGGCAATCTTTCTCCATCAACCGATTTCCTTAATTCCAACTTTTCAGAGAAAAAGTCAGCATTCTTGAACAAGAACATATGCATCAACATAGAATACTAGAAGAATTGAGTATCGGTATCATTTTTCTGCAACTTTGACAACCCTTCTTGTATCCTCTTAGCCAAGAAAGAAGCAAAGCCATATGTCACAGAGAAGTTAGGGTGTTCTATTTGCACCCCCATGAACATGTATGCAATAGGCATCACCACACCAGGACTGAAACCCAAAATTTGACATAATGAATAGAAAGTGGCTAAGAAATGATTTGCCAAATAGTTTAATCTGAAAGGTTCCTAGTCACTAGGGCTAATATGAAATTATGAACCTCCTGCCCTAGCTAGATGAGGTGGAAGCAACTTAGCTCTAAAAAGAGACTTCAACTTTGCATATTCCTACTTCATTTTCTCAAGATTGATAGGAACCAAGTCTTCACTCGATTCACTCAAGTCAAAAATATGATAGACCTCTTCTCTATTAATGCTCAAAAAAACCTTTCAATCATTATCCCTGATTACCCATGTGACAAGGTCATATCTTGCAGCCACTGCCCTAAGTAAGTCTATGTCAGGGAACACGTTTGGGACCACCAGCTTTCCCAAATCATACATCCAGTCATTTGAAAAGGGGTGAGGAAAATTCCTCTCTCCATACCATAATCTCAACATTTCCAAGCCTATGAGAGGAACCCTAGCATCGACATGTTAGAGCAATTATATACTAACCCTTCCCCCAGGATTTTCCCTCACATTAGAACCAATCCCTTCTTCCTATCATTTCTTGAGCAAGGAAATTGATCTAGGAAATCATCATACAGGTTTCTTTTTAAATAGTCAACTTGGCCAAAATGTTGCTTTAGCGGTGCCATCTTGGACAAACTAGGGTCTTTTTACAATTTCACACTTTGAATAGCTAGGACTAACCAGAGATAGGAAATTATAGAACAAAACACTACAATTTCACAAAACTATAATTAAACTATAGCCCTAACACGTTTATCAACAAGCTCAATGACAAGCACAACAAATATTTTCCCAAATTCAATTGCAGAATGACCTGGAAGCATAGAAAATAACTCAACTTTGTTTGCAGAATTCCCAAATTTTGGCTACAGAGATTCACAACTTTGCTTTTGGCTCTAAACTTGCTTTGCAAAATACTTGAATGCTTTGTGATACAAATAAAATAGGAGAATTGATTTTATCTCGATCAAATCATGTCAGCAAATGTCTCATCTGCCATTAAAGCTCACTCACATGCTACAGGAATGGCTCCAACCATATTTGATGCCAAATTAAATTTTAGCCATCCACATGGTGGTCCCCCATGATATTGCAATCAGTAAAGATCTTGCAACTTTGGATCATGCGATGGCAAGAAACCATAGATCTTGAAAATTTGTGATCTTGTTCCTTCAACATAGTCGTCAGCCTTATTATTAACCATTGAGCAAATTTTTCATCAATATTATAACATATTCGCTGATTTAAAACATATACACCACAAGAACACTTTAGTAACCCACCTTTTAATGTATTAAGGCTGGATTAATTTACCACAGTATTTTCTTCATTCCTTCGGCTTCATCAAATGATACATGTGCCAATTGCCTGTGATATCACAATTAGTAAAAACATTGCAACTTTCCATCAAGGATTGCTCGCACGTTCAATCTGAGGGAAACACAAATCAGCAAGTTAGAAGGTGTAATGGAGATCAGTCATGGAGAATGAAAACATTGGGTGAGATTGTTCTATTTTATGTGTTTTTGTTTATTGTTCCTTTGCACTTCATTATTTCTTTGGGTTTATGCTTTCAATTCATTTGATAAACTAAACTTAAAATTAACCCTTAGATATATTGGTGAACCCGACATTTTTGTAGAGAAATTTGTGTGTTTTCTTGTTTGTTTTTGTTGTTTTACAGGTTATAGCCAAGAATTCATATGAAATCCCGTCACCTTCTTTTGAGCATAGAACAATGGGCACATAAAATCATTTAAAATTATTATATGGGTTTTGTAGGTCTCATTCTTAGCTTTCTAGAACTTCAAACAGTTTAAAATTTTGTTAAGTTTTGAGAAATTTATGGTCATTTTAGTGATCATATTTTTTTAAGCTTTAGCTGTTAAACCCCAAATTTTCTTTTGTTTATAACACTTTTTTCTTGTAGGATTTTGCAAAATGTTTTCTAGTTTAAATTTCTATGTCTTAGCTTTCCATAGATATCTACGATTTAAAATTTTGTTTAGTTTTGAGGAAGTTATCACTATTTTAGTTTGTTGTTTTCATTTAAGTTTTTTTTTTTTTACTAATCTTTGTTTACAGCGTGTGGTAGTTACATTTCATGGGTCCAAGACTAGTGGATAAAACTCCTAACTTGTGGTCTTGCATGTTCAAATGTCAAAGAATCACTACTAAATATTGTGCCTATCTTTTTCATAGATTAGTACACATTCCCTTTTGGTGCAATTAAAAAGAACAATGTCTTCTAATTTGGATGACTGTGTTTGCAAAATGGTAGGTGAGTATGCTCTCACCTTGTGAAAACTTGGTGATTAGAAAATCAGACTAGTTTTTATATGTTATTACCCTCATGACTTAGTAATCGAAGTATCATCTCCCCTTGCACTTTTGGGTGATCCTAGGTGTAAGAGAAACAATTACTAACTCTAGAACTTGGGCCTGTTCTGGTGGGAAAAAGTACTCACCCCAAGACAACTCAAACCAGTAGCACCCTAACATCGAGTGACTTCCAACCAGTATATAAAAGTGGATTCTTGGGGAAAACCCAAGAATCACGCATGTGGTTTGGACGAGATGGATCCAAAAGGGGACTCTTGCCACATGGATCATGCCCTACGAACAAAATGCTCGTATTAAAAACCTTTTGTCTTAATGTCCAACCATTCTTTGGTCGTTGTTTGATATAGTGCATGGTAAAGTATCATGCCCAAAGACACTCACTACTGATCCCTTGAGTAGAGATAGAAATTCTTGGGAAGTCATTACCTAAAGAATCTGAATTTGGTGTGCTTGAATGACATTAATGAGGCGTGGAGGGGAGCCAATGCCACCAAAATTCTAAGCTATCCACTCTCAAGAAGGAAAGGTGTTTATCACCAATCTGGGGTATGAAGGTGGGTTGTATCAAGTATACAAACCCTTGGCCTATTGGCCTTTTAGGATTGTACTTGTCTCATGTGTGCTTGCTTATAGTCAAAATATCATGCTCACAAGTGTTTTCTAGATACTGAAACAAAACAAACAATGTTCAAACATCTAGAAACAACCAAGTCAAACCTCAAGAATTCAGTCAAAACTAGTCTATACATTATGTCTGCAACACATCTACTATCCTATGCAACACATATGTCCTATCACGTCGCATTTTCTATTTCAAAGGCTACATCTAACCTGTCGTGCTACATTTGTTATCTAAACACTAGATTCACCTGTATTGAGTTGCATTTGCTTGATTAAAAGCCGCATTTGACCTGTCGCGCCACATTTGAATAGTCAACAATGCATCCATTGCATCTTGTAACGCAAAAAAAATACCGAGTTGCATTCGCTGCCTAAAACAACGCATATGCTATCCTATGACGCAATCGACATTTTGGAACGCATTTGCCACATCTTGCAATGCATATGTCTATCAATAAAATCTATCAAAACCAGTGACCAAACATTGTCTGCTTCTGCAATGCATGTGCATTACCGACATGCAATTGATTCTTGAAATGATGCATCTGCACACTACAACGCATTTGCCACTTGAAACGATGCATTTGCTTAATTGAAATTTAAACTCTATCATAGACAAGAATTTGAACCCAAACATTTTCATCAAATATCTTTTTCAAACATCTCAGTCAGAAACCAGAACTAAAATATTTTCCATCATAGTACTCATTTGGCATATAGACTTTGCATTGGTCATTTCTCTTGTTCAACAATCACTTTTGCATTTAGACGACACCATTACATCCACCACTTTGTCTTTCCTTCAAAAAAATATTGATAGGCTTGCTAGTAAAGTTGAATACGAATTGCTCTGTAGAGGTCAATACCAAGAAGTCTTAGACTTTAGAAGATAATTTATTGAAACCGAAAATCAATACCATTTGTACTAGCAATCCATCAGTCCAAGTACAAGTCTGTCTACCCCCACTATCCACCGTCACTTAACACAAATCCTACCATTAATTCACAACACATGTCTAGTTATCACCCTTATCCTAACTTTCACAAGGGAAACCAACTATCCACTAGTCCATACCAAGTCTCCACGTCATATGCTAGTCCTTCACCTATCAATCTCGTCCAAGTCTACATGCCTTATCAACTATCTACCAACTCATGCCACGTCCCCACATCATACCATATCAATCCGGCCCAAGTCTCCACATCCCATTTTAGTCAACCTTACTCCAATCCAATCCATGTCCCTATGTCATATCCTATGTCATTACCAACTAATACAGTCAAAGTCTCCATGTCATATCCTCTGTCATCACCAACTAGTCCAGTCCAAGTCCCCAATCCTTCCCATACCAATCTAGTCCAAGTACCCATGTCCTACCCTAGCCCTTCACATACTAGTCTCATCCAAGTCCCCATGTCTTCTCCTAATCCTTTTCAAATCACCCCCTCACAAGCCACATTTAGTCATGAAAATTATTTCATTACTCAAAGTCAAATCCCATTTAATAAACTTGAGGATACATGTCAAAATGAAATCCCAAAGCATGACCTTATAATGTCACCCTCATGTCAAGAACAAGGTAGTCCATCCCATGACCCTATCTTTCAGTCCATCCATGAAGTACTTTAAGACAATCATGACATCCAAAACACACCTCTCCTTGACAACGACTCTATTTCTGATGGTATCATCCACGACAAACCCATCTTTGACCAAGACCCCATCATTGACCAAGAAGTCCAAATCCATGACAACCCCATCTTCAACCAAGACCCTACCATTGACCAAGAAGTCCAAAATGATCCACTCCTTGACTTTTACACCATTCATGATCAAAAAATTGCTGACCTTATAAAGGCCTCGACTATTGACACTTCCCATGATGAGACACTTGCCTCCATCAGAAAAATAGACGATATTCCTCCAAAACAAGAATCTTCCACTAGGGACATGCTTGCATATGATCAAGTTATATCAAAAATCATTGGACTCTATGACACTAAACATAATGATGGCTTTGACATTGCCTTGGAAGCAACAACAAAATCATTTGAACCTGACATGTCACACGATCAAACCAAAGATATCAGTCAAGAATATGTCCAACATGACAATGAAGCTAAGACACTTTATCAACTAGGGTCATCTATCTTTGTCAGAGCAGGCTTTCTTGCAGACAAAAATATTACAAGTGACAGTATCCACATACCTAATGATGGGTCAGCATCTTGCTTTCAAAACAACAAATACCCCATCATAAATAGAATCTATCAAAGCATGTAATATCAAGGCAAAGGACTAGGCATACACGAGCAAGGCATTCTAGAACCAATATAGCTTCAGGAAAATTATAGACATCAAGGTCTTGGCTATTCCTCAGTTAGTAAATCAAACGATGTCAGTGGTACCTCCTTGATCCTAGGGCAACTTTGTCATATACAAACATCAAAATGGATTCCATGAGAAATCCTTGTCATAAGATTGTTGCCAACACCCCCTCCACCCACACCATAAACTGTCATTCTCAACATCTTAAACCTTCCCTTTGGAACCAACAAAAAAAAAGGTCTTACAAAGTCAAAAATCAAATGTCAAAGGCCAATAAATCAGTTGAAAAGACAAGTGGACAAATGAAATTAAAATGGATCCCAAAGAAAAGTCAATCAAGCAAAGAAAATATGTCAAAAGGAAAAGTTAATTACAATGTGGATCCACAAGCAAAGAGGACTCCCACATACAAAAAATGTCCACCTCCTTCAAAATGGTCATCAAGCAAGGCATCTAAAGATGTTGGTTCCAAATGCCATCCCTCCAAAATCTTTCATCCACCATCCCAAGTTTGGAAAATAAAAAGTGATTCATCCAAATGTCCAAACAACCTTTCCACATCTACCATCATTCGTCATAATCCTACATCTTGTCTAAAGTCCAAAAATCCCACATCACACATCCATCACATCTTGCCAACAACTCTTTACCATAAGGACTCTCATGGCACTCTATCACGATGTGTGTATTCTAATAAGGCAACCTCTAGTATCAGAAAGGATCACAATGACATCGATCAGTTGTATGCAAGCGCTATGATCTTGATAAGACAACTCTTTCAACAAGGTCATTATTGGCATATCATGGCACCAGTCTCTACATCAGCACCATCAGTGGATTCAGAATAGTCAGTGGTTATCTAGAGCATCCAGGCTATCCAAAAAATCAAAAATACAAAAAAATTGAATAATGTAAAACATCATCACCCTGATGAAAACTTGACAAATAGGCATCTTGGTGACACCAAAAAAATCAAAAAGTCAAGAAAATAATAAAGAGAAAATTTTCATCCAATGGTGAAAACCTGGCAAACAAGGGCCCTGGATAAGTACCATGATGAAAACCTGGCATGTGTCATGTTTAAAATAAATCATCTATGTGGACTTTTACACTTGGGGGCAAGTCGTCTCATTTCCCATGCCTTCCTCATGACATTTACACCCATCTAAGCCCTATCATTTCTATCCATTTTCCCACCTACCTTGGTCTTGACATAAAACAAGAACAGATAAGTCATGCTTTGGGAAAACTTTTGACAAGCCTATCCTTTGGTCATACATTATATGTGAAACATCATGTCATTGTTGATGTAAACCTCATTATCCTTATGTGACATAGTCATTGAAAATCATATGACAATTCCCTTAGTCTCATGTGTCACATCCTTTACCAAGGCCACCTCTCATCCTTTTATGTCTATCACCTATCTTGGCTTTCCCTTGTCAAATGGTCTAAGGATGCTCCATCATCCCATTTATTCCTAACCAATTCATTCCTAATGCAATGAGTCTAATTCATACAAGCACATTATCCAAAATGTTACTTGACTTTGTTCATGACCTGGCTATAGACCTCGATACTTTTGTCACATTATCACCATCCTCACGTCATTTTTGGATGTGTCCTTCCCACGTCAAACAACGTTGCCATCACCTATCAATTGGTATTCATCTTGACTAGGGGCACAATCATGTTTTTCCTTGGATTCTCATGTGTAGGAATCAGCCACATGCATTTCTCATGATCCTCTTAAACGTCAAAATCCAAAAAAATCATAAAATGACAAAAAGACAAAAACATCATAAAATGTCCTAAAGAGACACCAAAAACATCATAAAATGTCCTTAAGAAAGACCTAAAAATCATAAAATGTCCTTAAAAAAAACACAAAAACATCCAAATCAATGTCAAAATCCTAAAAATGGAGTCAAAGTTAGTCATGTCAGTTAGTCCATGTCATTGTCGAACTACGTTGTCTCTACACATTTGCTACTTAGGCAAGGCCATCAGTCGATGAGTCCCCAAGAGATTAGGTCAGTCCTTTTAGGTTAGTCCAAATAAAATCATGGCATTTGTCACAATTGTCACATTAGTCAAATGAGTCAAACGTCATAAAACTCAAACACAAGACAGTCCTTTGAAACGTCAATGTCAAAATTGGTCAAAATTGGACAGCACAGTCCAATCAATCATACAGTCAACATCAGTTAACTTGCCAAAACATATTAGTCAAAAAAATGTCAGTCTCATCACTCTTTGGTCCTCTTCACGATGTGTCCTCAGATTTGGACCTCGTCAAAATGTCCTTTGCCTTTTTTAGGATGTGTCCTTCCTAACAATAGGCCCCGTCAAACTATCAACATTGTCAAATTGGTACAACTCTTAAACTATCAAAACTATCAAACCAACAAGAAATCAATCTTTGGCAAACAAAATAAAATGGTTATTAATATTTTTGGTCTATCTTGTCTTATCTTTTGACTATCTTGGCTATTTTTTCTTATATTTTTATTGTCTTGTCTTTTTGGTCATGTTACGAGCTACCTCGAGGATGTCCCATGAAGAATTTAGAGGTGTGATGACGTCTCTTGGCCTATTTTATTTTCTTTAACTGTTGTCTGTGGATTGTCTTGACAAAAAAGACTGGGGCAACTTCACCCTTAGTATGAGTTAGGACATTCCTTGTCTGTGACTATATTTTTTTCAAGTGGATGACCTTGCACATCTTGTTCTACATCATATCATGGTGTTTGTTGTCCATTTGTTTCATTTTTATTGCCCAATGATGATTCGAGCAATTTCTATTAGTTCTTTGGCAAGTTTTGAAAGATTCTTTCATCTAGTCTGCATCTTCAACATCCATATCTTTTGCACTAACATTTTTTTAGCTCTTCATATTCTAGTCTTCTCGTCCATTTCAAGAGCACACCCATGTTCTTGGAACCTATATTTGCTCTCTTGGGGGCATATTGCTACCCTCCTTGTCATTCTTCCTCATCGTATTTTTCACTGGGACATATTTTTGACTTATTTTTTGTCACAATGTGACATGCTACATTATGAAAAAGAGGGGCAAAATGTAGACACTTAAAAATGACCTAGGCCTGCAAGCTCTATTTTAACCACTTTCATCCTAGCATAATTATGGCATTTAATTATGTCCTTGGTCCACATCCAACTATTGATTAAATAATTCATAATTATTTAATTAATTCATGTTCTTTTATTCTTAATGATTATTAAATAAATAAATTTCATTTATTTATTAAATATGTCATTAACTGTTAAGTCTTCCCTTAATTAAATAAATTTCTTAATTTATTTAATCACCTTTTTTCAGTCATTTCTTCTTGATTATTAAACAAATAAGTTTTATTTATTTATTTAATATGTCACTAATTGTCATAATTAAATGAATTGATTAATTTATTTAATTAATTAATGTTATCTTGTAAATTAAATAATTATCATTAATTATTTAATTGTCATAAATTAATATTCATTTCATTTTAAATAAATAAAATTATTTAAAATGTCATCACATTCTTAACTGATAGCCCATTTTGGTAGATAATCTGAAAATTGATTATTTCTTATTTCACAAAATCCATATTTTTAATTAATTTAATTCAAATTGGTAACTTTCCTTCAAAAATCAAGTAATCGGGCAGATTATTAATTTTTCAAATCTGATCTTCAATCCAACTCTTATCTTCTTGATTTTTTGAATCTCACAAATCAGACAGTCTTTATCTTCTTGATTTTTGAAAATCTTTATTTTCTAATTAATTACCTCATTTATTCTCCACTTCCGATTCGATCTTCTTAGATGACATCTCAACCGCTCACTTAAGGATTTTTCCCTAACCCTGATTAGGGATTGTCAGATGTAATCTCACCCTCTGATTTTAGGTCTCTGTCAAAAGTTGATCTCATTCATCCATTCAAAATGGCATTTTCTATAAAATACTATTTTATACTCATTTTTGGATTTATGCACTGACATACTTAGATTTTTCATAGATATTGTTGCATTATTGTCATATTTCATTAAGTTTTAATCATATTGTCATAGGCATAGGCATTTTAGAAAAAAATCCTTCAAAGCTTGTGTAGTACTTTGTCAACGATTGCTCGCACGTTCGATCTGACGCCAACAAAAATCAGCAAGTTAGAAGGTTTAATGGAGATCAGCCATGGAGAATGAAAACATTGGGTGAGATTGTTCTATTTTATGTGTTTTTGATTATTGTTCCTTTGCACTTCATTATTTCTTTTGGTTTATGCTTTCAATTCGTTTGACAAACTAAACTTAAAATTAACCCTTAGATGCACTAATGACAATTGATCGATGGTCAACCAAACTTATCACCTTCGCCCTCACTAGATAGGACATGTGGCACCCGCCTGTGATATCGCAATCAACAAAAGCAGTGTGGTGGGATCATCGCGGGATGGCAAGGAGCAGCTTAGATCAAATGATAGTTGATCATCGGTTGTGAAAACTTCATCTATCTGCAAAACAAAAAATTTATTAAAAGGACAAGGGGACATCACTAGACGGATGGTAAACAATGACATAAGTTGTTTTTAAATGATGAAACATGGGGCCAACCAAGACTTAGGAAAATAAAACCCTACAGAGGAAATAAAATATTAAAACAAAGGGACTCAACCTAGACGGAATGATAGGACATAAGTCATTTTAAAACCCCTCAAAAAGTAACATCGAAATAGATCCCAACCAAGGTGTAAAATAAAAAAAAGGGTTTTATATGAAAATAAAGCTAAAACCACCAACCCAAGGAAAATTCTAACACCATAAAAGACTAGTAACACCAGGCAGGGTAGGAATGGAACATAAGGAGAAAAAATATAAAGTTCCATCAGACGGGAGAGAGAGACCTGAGAGAGGGAGAGGAGGTAGGAGGGAGATTCTTGAGACAGAGAGGGGGGAGTGGAGAGAGATAGAGGGTAGAGGGATCGCATGGGTTGGAGGGCAGAGGGCCAAGGGGTAAGCAGTGAGAGACCCTAGAGAGAGAGAGAGAGAGAGGGTAGAGGATAGAGGGTAGAGGGCTTAAGGGTTTGGGGTTTAAGGGTTAAGGGTTTAGGATTATGGGTAGAGGGGAGAGAGATAGAGGAATTTAGTGAAAGAGAGAGGGAGGGAGTGGGAGAGAGATAGAGAGTACATAGATGGTTAAGGGTAGAGGGTAGAGGGTTTAAGGGTTAAGGGTTTAGGGTTAACGGGAGAGAGATAGAGGGAATGAGTGAGTGAGAGAGAGACCTAAGAGAGGGAAATGGGGTAGGATATTGAAGATACTTGAGAGAGAGAGAGAGGGAAGGAGTGGCAGAGAGATAGAGGGAGGAAGGGAGTGATAGAAAGACCTAAGAGAGGGAGAAGGGGTATTTTGTATATATTAATAAATAATATATATATTCTAGTAGCATTTGTAGCACAACATGAAAGACAAGATTAGAATTACTTTTAGTTATAGAATCAATATTCGGGTTAGATATATATTTAGTTAGGTTTGGGGTTAAAAATAGTGTCAGTGTTAGTTTTACGAAGAGAGTTAGGAGGGTTAGAGTTAGAGTGAGAATTTTTGTTGAGATTGAATCATAACCCTAATCTAGTTTTAAACTTAAACCTAATTGAACCCTAACCCTATTTGTAATTGAACTTTAACTCTAACCCCAAACCTATCATTGAACCCAAGCTTTATCCTAGAACCCCAACTCTAATTAAATAGTAAACCTAACCTAACCTTAACCCTAATGCTAATCCCAACCCTAAGTCTATCTAGAATTATAATCCTAACCCTTCTCATTCTAACCCTAATTATAATCTTAATTAAAACTCTAACCCTAACCATAATTCTAATGCTATTCATAATCCTTAGTTTAACACTAACCATAGTTCTCATGAAAACCTTAACTCTAATTATAACCCTAATCAAACCTCAACCTTAACCTTAACCCTAACCTTGAGCTTAATTAAACCCTAACCTTAACCTTAAGCTTGAGCTTAATTAAATCAATATCCTAGCTCTAACCCCAAACTCATATATGTGAGATAATTATAATTTACCAAAACCCTGACCATAATTGAATCATAACCCTAATTGAAATATAATCCTACCTTTAATTGAACACTAACCCTAATTGAATCATAATTTTAACCCTAAGCCCATCTAAATCGTAGCCCTAATTGAACCCTAACCCCAATTGAATCATATTTAACCCTAACCCTTAATTACCACTAACCCTAATTAAACCCTAACACAATTGAACCATAATTCTAACCCTAATTTAATATTAACACTAACCCTAATCCTAATAACATATTATTAGGGTTATATTTATTAATTTCTTAATATTAGTTTATAAATTCAACATTAATTATAAATATTTTAAAATAAATTAAGTATTTCAATCTAAAATTTTAATATTTGACATTACAAATAAAATCAAACTAACTTCTAATTTTTAAAATCGATAAAATATTTATTATCTATTTAGTTTTACTAATTATCTAATACAACTAAATTAAATTAAATTAAATATTCATTTTAAATTAATTAAACAATTATTAATTAGAATTTTAGAATAAATTAAGAAATAAGATCTATATAAAATCAACTTTTCTATTTTTTTTCTTATGTCCTAAATCATTTCATTTTCTAAAAATTATACCTGGGAATTCTAGATATCATACTTAAACACAAAACTTTATTCTCCTATTCCCAATCCCAACCCTAGTTAAACCCTAACCCTATTTGGACTCTAACCCCACTCCCAATTGGACTCAAATCCAATTGTAAATGACTACTAAGCATAATTGAATTCCACCCTTAACTCCTAACTCCTAACTCTAACCAAACTCCTAAACCTAACTCTAATCAAACTCTAACTCCAAACTCCATTTGATCTTTATAACCGAACCCAACCAAAATCCCATTCAACTTTAAAGCTAACCTTTAATTAAGTATTAACCCTAATTGAACATTTATTGAATAGTAGTCCTAATTGCCCATAACCCTCAACTTGAATTACAATCGAACTCTAATCCTAACCCCAAACACTAATTCTAATCCCACTAAACCTTAACCCCAACCCCAACCTTAACCTTGACCCTATTTGAACTCTTATTGAATTCATAACCTTAATTAAACCCCAACCTCATCCTCAATCCTAACCCAAATTGAACATTAATTGAACCCTAAACCCAACCCTAAGTGAACACTAATCCTAATTGAACTCTAACTTTTTAGTTGAAAATATTAAAGTGCCTTAGATTTTCCCATTCATCGTCATTTATCATTCAATTCCTAATAGAACTCCAAAAATTTATACTTTTATAATGTTTTAATACACACCTAATATTAAGGGTTTAGAGTTTAAGGGTTAAGGGTTTAAGGGTTTAGAGCTTAAGGGTTAAGGGTTTAAGGTTTAGGGTTAAGGGTAGAGGGGAGAGAGATAGAGAGAGTGAGTGAGAGAGAGACCTGAGAGAGGGAGACTGAGAGAGAGAGAGAGAGGGTAGAGGGTAGAGGGTTAAGGTAGAGGGGAGGGAGGTGAGTGAGAGAGAGAGAGGTGGAAGGGGTAGGGAGGGGTGAGAGAGAGGGAAAGAGGGAGGGAGTGGAGAGATATGGGGTAGAGGGGTTAAATGAGGGTGGAGGCAGGGGCAGGATGGTGAAATAGGGTTTAGGCTTGAGGGGAGCCAACAGAGGAGTGAGTGAGAGATAGCCAAATACCTAAGAGAGGGAGATGGTAGGAGGGAGAGACGAGAGAGAGAGAGAGAGAGAGAGAGAGAGAGAGAGAGAGAGAGAGAGGGTAGAGGGTAGAGGGTTTAAGGGTTTGGAGTTTAAGGGTTAAGGGTTTATGGTTTACAGTTATGGGTAGAGGGGAGAGAGATAGAGGGATTCAGTCAAAGACAAAACCCCAACCTTAGGATTTTCCCAATACCATAAAAGACTAGTAACATAAGATAGGAAAGGAAGGGAGCATAAGATAGGACAGGAAAGGATAGATTCAAAAGATGCAACATACTTTCATGATATGTCCTTCCATCTTCTTAAGAAGATCCATCATCTGTTTATAAAGGAAGTAACTTCATAGATGCATCAAGTTCAATTATGCATCTTTTAAATAATGAGGAGGCATTTCAAGTTGTTGTCAAGCCCCTCTTACCATAACCCTATTGGACAGTCACACATCACATAGGAAGGTGAGTTGTTAGGTCACCCACATATGTGACAGGTGGTTATCCAATAAAGATAAAATGAGGAGACTATGTGTATTTATTACACATAGAAAAAGAAGAGCAATGGTTGAATCAAGGTCATGATACAAGTACAAGGACAACACCTTTGCAAGAGCTACAAGAGGCAAAGGGGATTGATATTATTCATTCATGGGTGTACTGGTGAAAGTGAATGCAATAGGTAAAGGTCATTGTCATTGATAAGGACAACCAACAATGCATGCTACAATGGTCTCATGAAGGACAACAACAAAAACAAAATCTAAAGTTGCACAAGGCTCTATTCAAAGCCTTCACAATCAAACATTAGGTGAACAAGTTGCCAGATAACATTCAATGCATGATATTTTAAGGAAAGGCATAAAAGGAAAAGACATTCAAGAAACATCAACAATAGTTGACACAAATAATATGCCTATTGGAAAAATGTCATTAAAAGAGGTTTATGACATCAATGGAACCCTCATATCATGTGATCAAGATACAATTGTTATGATCATAACTTTTCATGTAGGGGTTTTGGTCATCATGATTGATCCAACATGGATCATGATTGCATACAATAAACAAAAAGTTATAAATGGCAATTAAGCAATTATGATCAGGAGAGGTCTCATATTGGAAGCCAAGGCCATAGTAAAAGTGTATATGAACAACAACTATGAGGTTATGCTACAAGACAGCCATGCATGTTCATGTAGGACATCAAGAATTACAATGGTACAAGTGCATATGAACAACAATCAACAATCAACAACAAGTAGTGAAGGAAGCGAAGCACAGTTGTATTTTTACCTTTTCATACCATTGATCATCCATTCTAGCAATAGGCTATAATAGTGAACGAATATACTTGCACAGGGGTGTGTTAATGAAGATATTTAGCATAAAAAGCATCATAAATCATGGTGATTCAAGGGAACAGAGTATAGTCATGAATAAGAGCAATACCATTAAAGGATAATAGGTTTCTCTTCATGTTATCTATGAATTTGAAAAAATAAGTCTACACTGGGTGACAACATGACTATAGCCATGAAATGTATTGCAATGTGATAAATAATATAAATGGTTGTTGCCACTATCTCATTTTCTCTTTGGATAGTCATTACTAAGTCCTAACAAGTGAATAGCAAAGGGATAGGTGTCAATAATATACCTTCATTTGACAAGTCCTAGACTTTTGGTGATCTCATTAACCCAATAAGGCATTGCTTAGAAATAATTTCATATCTTTTTGAAAAAATCAAAATAAGGATTGTTGTATCCAATTTTAAGAAGAGCACAATGTCCAAGGGAGGGGTAGTACCATCATCTTAGGTACCACTGCTACAAGATGATAAATGATAATCCTTGTGTTTTTATACATGGAGGTCCTAAAGCATACTTTGGGTAAGGTGCATTCATGGCATCTTTTGGTGAAAGGTTTCCCAAGCATGAGCAAAGATCTAGTGTTCCATCAGGCTATGTTGGAACAACTATACACTAATCCCTCCCCTAGGGTGTTTCCTCACATCAAAACCAATCCATTCTTCCTATCATTTTTTGACAAGGGAAATTAATTAAAATTCTTAAATGGGATTATAGGCGAATATGTTATGTATAAGGATTTGATAAGTAGTATTGGGTTAGAATACATATTGATGAGATTGCAATGCAATGTTATCAGGGATCATATATGTTATGTCTTAAATCTATCATAAGCCCTTGAATACTTATGAATTTGACTCCCACAATGGATATATGGCACTGATCTAAGTTGTACGATTCAGTATTTGTTCGTCTTTACCTAGAGCTTGCTAAAAATTGCAAATCAATGACCTATTTTATCTTGGGATTGTGTTTTAGTTATCTCATACTCCAAATAGCTAATAATGTTGATGAATAGCCAATTCTATTCAATATTATCCTATATGTTGAGCTATTAAATGAGATTATCTGTTATTGTTAATGTTGTTTATGGTATTGGTGCAGAGGTTGTAAACACATTAAGGCATCACCCTCCTGGGTCTTGTAGAGCCCAAAATGTAGGAGGATTTTTTAAAGTCATCATCAATTGGTCTAGGTCCCTTCCCTTTA
>VDFB02105785.1:48522099-48551982 GCA_007258455.2 Sequoia sempervirens
TTTTACCTCTCCCTTTCCCCCTCTCTCTATCTCTCTCTCTCCCTTTCCCTCTCTCTCTCTCTCTATCTCTTTCCCACCCTCCACCTTGTAAGGAAAGCTAAGATGTGGAAACAACTCTCCTAACGTCAAAACCTCAAGGAAGAATGCAGAGATACTTTTAAATTTTTCAATTATAGTCCAATTAACATACACTTGAAAGCAATAATAGAAATAGACAAATAATCATACACATATGAACACCAGATTTATCTGGGAAAACCCTTATGAGAGAAAACCCACCACACCAATAAAATCCCCTTTGTATTACAGTAATGGAATTACATACAGAGATCAGACTTATCTTTCTGATGTCAATTTACAAAAGCATAATCCTTGATAAACCTTGTATAGAACATTCAAGATTCAATACACTCACAATTACATTCACTCATCACTCATTGAACTGATCATCCAACTATACATCAAACCATCCAACTGATCATAATCTTCAATCTCTGAGTATAACCATGATACCCCTATCAGTCAAACTTCGTCTCGGTAATGGCCGCAACAGTCCAACTGCTAGTGGTTCCCATTCTGCTCCCTGATTGGTCAAGGACAAACCATGTAGGATTGTCAGTCAGTCAAAGGTGTTCACAATGTATTCGCATGTCGGTGATAAACTGACCATGTCTCCCCAATGCCAAAAAGCCAGATCATCATTATCGCCAAG
This sequence comes from Sequoia sempervirens, assembly GCA_007258455.2. Lineage (NCBI taxonomy): Eukaryota > Viridiplantae > Streptophyta > Pinopsida > Cupressales > Cupressaceae > Sequoia > Sequoia sempervirens. The sequence continues at coordinate 48,522,812 of VDFB02105785.1, forward strand.
AGTCCTGACCATCGGAAAGACATTATACCGAGTTCATAAGTCACATCGACCTCAACATTGCCATCGGCAAGACTATCGCTATTCAATGAGACATCATAATGAAGTCCTCAAGTCATATCAATGTGAACACAGTCGGCAAGACTTAGGCTATCACTGAGAGGTAATACCAAGCCCTCAAGTCATACCGACAACTGAATACACCATCACTAAAACAAACACCCGTCGCTAAGACTTCATATCGAAGCCTTCAAGTTATTCTGAAATGTCCAATAGTCAACAAGACTTACCGCTTTCTCCAAGAGGTCATGCCAAAGACGTCTGATAACAAAAACATGTTGCATTATCAGCAAGACTTACCGCTATTCATGAAACATCATATCAAAGTGAGCCTTTTGGCCAAGGGTCTCCCTGATGTCTTTGAGTGTAACACTGTGAGCAAGACAAGCTTCCATCATTAAGAGATTTTACCGAGTGTTCAAGTCACCCCGATGACTCCAAGTGAAAAGTTGTTGGCAAAACTTCTCTTGTCCATATGAGACATACCAAATGTCCAAGTCTCTCCTTGAAAACATCTTTCACCACAAGTCTCCCCAATCACCTTCAGACACCAACAATCGGTAAGAGATCAGCTCCGTTGGGAAAAGTTGCAGACTTTCACACCGATCAACATGTCACAGCGATAGGACCATTCAGAAAGACATCAACAAGGTCTCGGTGACTAGAACTTTTCATAAGGTTTCACAACTACTAGTCACCTAGACACAATGAAGGTCATAACGACTTTTCTCTTCCAGAGGTTTCAACCTATGAGATTGAGGCACATATTTCCAACAATCTCCCACTTGAAAAAGATCACACAGGAACCTCCAAAGCAAAACAAATCTACTAAAATTCATGGGCATTGAGGCCCATTGAATTATCACACCACCTAAACTTGTCTATGCTCATTGGCTTCATCAATGCATCTACAACATTCTCCAGAGTATCCACTTTTTCTAATGAAACCTTTCCATCCTCCACCGTATCTCATACAAAGTGATATTGTACATCTATATGTTTCATCCTGGCATGGAAAGTAAGATTCTTTGCTAGACAAATAGCACTCTGACTGTCATAGTAAATAGTTATTTCCCTACATCAAAACCAATGTTAGAACACAAACGTTTTAACCAGATTGCTTCTTTATAGGCATGTGTAGTTGCCATGTATTCTGCCTCTATAGTGGAAAAAGCAACTACAACCTCTGCTTACTCATCCAACTCACTGCATCACCATTCAACATGAAAATATATCCATTGGTGGATCTTCTGCTGTAAATGTCCCCTGCCCAATCAGAATCCACATAGCCTGAAATGCTGAGAGTCCTCTGTGATTCAACCAAGTTCCCATGGTAACACAAAGAATATTTTGAAGTGCCCTTCAAATATTTGAATACTCTTTTCATAGCATCCCAATGTGTCCTTCTAGGATTAGCCATACACTGACTAAGTACTCCCACTACTTGGGCAATGTCTGGCCTTGTACAGACCATTGCATACATAAGACTGCCAACTGCACTAGCATAAGGTACACTGGTCATGTCCTCCATCTCAATAGGAGATTTTGGACATTCTTCAATAGATAGCTTCATTCCCTACAAAACTTAAATAACTAGCTGCTTACAATCATTCATGCACAATCTCTCTAGAATAGTCTTCATATACTTACTCTGACTGATCCAAAGTTTTCTACTATTCCTATCCCTGGTTATTTCCATTCCCAAAATATACCTTGCTGCACCAAGATCTTTCATTTCAAACTCTACAGACAACTAAGACTTAAGATCATAAATCATTAACATAATATTGCCTATGAACAACATATCATCAACATAGAGAGAAATAATAAGAACTTGATCACTTTCAACTTTGTAATACACACAATGATCACATTTTGATCTTACAAACCCCAATGACAAAACAAAAGTGTCAAACTTTTGGTACCACATTCTAGGAGACTGTTTTAACCCATACAGAGATTTATTCAACTTGCAAACCAATCTTTCTTTACCTTTTTCCACAAAGTGCTCAGGATGGGACATATAAATCTCTTCTTCAAGATCACCATGAAGAAATGTTATCTTCACATCCCTCTATTTGACCTCTAATTCATACGCTATTGCAACTGATAAAATAAATCTAATGGATGTCAACTTTGCTACAAGAGAAAAAATTTCTCCATAATCAATTCCCTCTACCTGGGAATAACCCTTCGCAACCAACCTTGCCTTGTACTTTTCCACATTGCCGTCTAGACCAATTTTCTTTTTAAATACCCATTTGCAGCCAATAGCTTTTCTGCCTTTAGGCAAGGGCACTAAACTCCAAGTATCATTCTTTTCTAATGATGTCATTTCTTTATTCATGGCTTCCAACCAAGAGTTTGAATCAGACATTCTAAATGCCTCTTTCATAGTCCTAGGCTCATGAGAGCTAGAAATTAAAGCATAGGCACAAGAAGAATCTATCAAAGAAAAACCATACCTATCAGGTTGCCTTCTTTCATGAGTTGACCTCCTAACTTGCTGAGGCTGAGGTTGTCCTTCTTCATCAGAACTCTCAAAACTATTGGAGCTCTCCTCAGTTTTAGGTACATTTTGAATTTTTAATTCCTCTTTATTTGGTGTTGGAGGAATTTCAACTACATCCTTTTTGTTTTCTGATTTTGTCTCTGACTGTAGATCCAAGGAAGAAGGGTTCAGCTCATGAAATATTACACTTCTACTCTATAGAACCTACTTCATATCAGGATTCAAAAGCTTGTATCCTTTTATGCCAGCACTATAGCCAATAAAAATACATTTGACAGCCTTGTTCTCCAATTTAGATCTTTTCTCATATGACACGTGTGCATATGCTTCACATCCAAAAACATGAATATGTCTTAAAGAGGGATTCTTACCAGACCATGCTTCCAAGCTGTTTTCTCAACAAAAGTAGAATTCATAGAACGGTTTATCAAGTAACATGCTATAGCACCTGCCTCAGCCCAAAACTTCTCCTCCAAGTCAGCACTACTCAGCATACTTTGTCCTCTTTCCATCACTGTCCTATTGAACCTTTCTGCAACTCCATTTTGTTGCGGAGTGTAAGGTGTATATTTATGTCTTTTAATCCCATGATCTTTATAGTACCTCTCAAAATCATCAAAAAAAATTTCACCACCATTATCAATCCTTAAACATTTTATTTTTCTTGCATCTTGAATTTCTAGAAGGTTCTTAAATTCCTTAAACCAACTGAACACCTCTAGTTTACTTTTAAAAAAATAAACAAATGTTCTCGAATAATCATCAATGAACAATACATAGTACCTTGACTTAGAAAAAGAAGGAACATTCACTGGACCAAAAACATCATAATGTATATAATCAAGCAAACCAAAAGATTTGTGAGGACTGGAATAAAATAAAATATGGTGATGTTTAACATATATACAATGTTCACAAAACTCGAATTCAAGGTTACAATCTTCAAGCCCCTCAACCAGGTTTTTATTCTTCAAGTTTTTTAAACCTTTCTCTCCAATGTGGCCTAGCCTATGATGCCAGAGCATAGTCTTTTCTGTTGGAAGTTTAACTTCCATAGAGTTTACACTATCAAGAAATTCTTCCTCTTTTCCTCCATGAGTAGCTTTCTGTGACTTGGCAGAGACACTATTGCTTTGCACAACATGTGCATCAAGCTTATACAAGGTACCAACATGAGCACCTCTTGTTAGCACCATAGAGCCTCTAGTCATCTTGCAGCCATTTCTAGAGAACATGACTTGCACTCCAATATCATTTAGCATACTAACAAAAAGTAAGTTTCGAGCCAGACCTAGTATATGCATTACATTATTAATTCCCTTCACTCTTCCATCAGGGAATTGAATTCTGACTCTTCCACAGCCAACAATTTCCAGTGATGAATCACTTGCCAAATACACCTTTCCACCATTGTATTTTTCATACTTCGTGAACCAATCTCTATGAGATGTCATATGGAAAGATGCTCTAGAATCAATCATCTAGACACCATTTGACGCCTGTGTAGCCAAGGCGACAATGAAGGCATCTACATCACTCTAAGAAGAATCATTGTCAGAAGAATACTTATTCTTCTTCTTTTTCTCCTCTTTACAATCCTTTTAGACATGACCAGGTTGCCCACAATTCTAGCACTTTACCTTGGACTTCTTGCCAGGAGAATTTGATCTCCCCTCTGATTTTGATTTGGACTTCTTGTCCTTCTTCTTGCCTTTATCTTTCGATCTGCCTCTAACAGCAAGAGCCTCCTTCGCCATCTCAAAATATTTCCTTCTCATCTCTTCTGATAACAAAGAAGCAACAACATCTTCCATCTTGAAACTAGATGTTGTACTCCCAATAGCCATCACCGGGTGATACCAAGAATTTGGCAAAGAATACAATAACAGCATATAATGATCCTCTTCATCAATCTTCACACCCACAGATGTTAACTATGCAATCAACATGTTGAATGTGTTCAAATGATCAGCAACAGACCCTCCTTCCTGCATTCTCAAAAAGTACAACTTCTTCCTCAAGAATAATTTATTCACCAAGGACTTGCCCTGATAAATAGGTGCCAGTCTTTTCCACAAGGAAGATGCAGTCTTTTCTTCATGAACATTCAGAAGAAAAAAGTTTACTAAACAAATCCTTATCAGCCCATTAAATTTTCTATCTGCAAGGTCACAATCTTCTTGCTTCATGCCTGTAGGTTTCATTCCAGACATAGCAAGCCATAGATCATGATCCACTAACAAATCTTCCATTTTGAGTTTCCCCAACTCAAAATTGTTGCCATTGAATTTCTCTATTTCAATCTTTCCAAATGTGCTAGCCATCTCAATCTGTAATTCAAATTACCAAACTTCTACAAGACTCCCACTGAATAGAAATTGACTCAAAAAACCTAACGTACCCACAAGGATAACACAACTGGCCAAGCTCTGATACCACTTGTAAGGAAAGATAATGTGTGGAAACAACTCTCCTAACGTCAAAACCTTAGGGATTAATGTAGAGATATTTTTAAATTTTTCAATTACAGTCAAATTAACATACACTTGAAAGCAATAACAAAAATAGATAAATAATCATACACAGATGAACACCAGATTTACATGGGAAAACCCTTACAGGAGAAAAACCCACCACACCAAGAAAATCCCCTTTGTATTACAATAATGGAATTACATATAGAGATTGGACTTATCTTTCTGATGTCAATTTACAAAACCATAATCCTTGATCAACCTTGAACAGAACATTCAAGATTCAATACACTCAGAATTACATTCACTGATCACTCATCGAACTAATCATCCAACTGTACATCAAACCATCCAACTGATCACAATCTTCAATCTCTAAGTATAACCATGACCCCCCAGTTTGTCAAACTTCCTCTTAGTAATGGCCACAACAGTCCAACTGCTAGTGGTTCCCATTTTGCTCCCTGATTGGTTGAGGACAAACCACGTAGGATGGTCAATCGGTCAAAGGAATTCACAATGTATTCACATTTCAATGAGACACTAACCGTGTCTCCCCACTGCCACAAAGCCAGATCATCATTATGGCCATGAGTCCTAACCATCGTCAATACATTACACCAAGTTCATAAGTCACATCGACCTCAGCATTGCCATTGGCAAGACTATCGCTATTCAATGAAACATCATAACGAAGTCCTCAAGTCATATCAATGTGAACATAGTCAACAAGAATTAGGCTATCGCTGAGAGGTAATACTAAGCCCTCAAGTCATACGAACAACTGACTACACCATCAATGAGACAAAAACCCATCGCAAAGACTTCATACTAAAGCCTTCAAGTTATTCCAAAACATCCAATAGTCGGCAAGACTTATCACTTTCACCAAGAGGTCATGTGGAAGGAATTCGATAACAAACACATGGTTCAAGTCACCCCGATGACTCCAACTGAAAAGTTGTCGGCAAGACTTCTCTTGTCGGTATGAGACATACAGAATGTCCAAGTCTCTCCCCAAAAACATCTTTCGCCACAAGTCTCCCCAATCACCTTTAGACACCAATAGCCAGTAAGAGATCAGCTTAGTCGGGAAGAGTTGGAGACTTTCACACCAATCAACATGTCACAGTGATAGAACCATTCAGAAAGACATCAACAAGGTCTCAATGACCAAAACTTTTCATAAGGTTTCACAGCTACTAGTCGGCTAGACACAATGGTCATATCGACTTTTCTCTTCTAGAGGTTTCAGCCTATGACATTGAGGCACATATTTCCAACAATCTCCCACTTGACGAAGATCACACAGGAACCTCCAGAGCACAACAAAACTACTAAAATTCATGGGCACTGAGGCCCATCGAATTGGCACATCACCTGAACTTGTCTGTGCTCATTGGCTTTGTCAATGCATCTGCAACATTCTCTAGAGTATCCACTTTTTCTAACAAAACCTTTCCATCCTCCACCATATCTCGTACAAAGTGATATTATACATCTATATGTTTCATCCTAGCATGGAAAGTAGGATTCTTCGCCAGACAAATAGAACTTTGACTATCACAGTAAATAGTTATTTTCCCTGCATCAAAACCAATGTTAGAACACAAACGTTTTAACCAGATTGCTTCTTTATAAGCATGTGTACCTACCATGTATTCTGCCTCTGTAGTGGACAAAGAGACTGTAGCCTGCCGCTTACTCATCCAACTCACTGCACCACCATTCAACATGAAAATGTATCCACTAGTGGATCTTCTACTATAAATGTCACCTGCCTAATTAGAATCCACATAGCCTCAAATGCTAAGAGTCCTCTGTGATTCAACCAAGTTCCCATGGTAACACAAAGCATATTATGAAGTGCCCTTCAAATATTTGAATACTCTTTTCACAACATCCTAATGTGTCCTTCTAGGATTAGCCATAAACTGACTAAATACTCCCACTGCTTGGTCAATGTCTGGCCTTGTACAGACCATTGCATACATAAGACTGCCAACCACACTAGCATAAGGCACACTGGTCATGTCCTCCATCTCAATAGGAGATTTTGGATAGTCTTCAACAGATAGCTTCATTCCCTACAAAACTTAAACAACTAGCTGCTTACAATCATTCATGCAAAATCTCTCTAAAACAATCTTGATATACTTACTCTGACTGAGCCAAATTTTTCTACTATTCCTATCCCTTGTTATTTCCATTCCTAGAATATACCTTGCTGCACCAAGATCTTTCATTTTGAACTCTGCAAACAGCTGAGACTTAAGATCAGAAATCATTAACTTACTATTGCCTATGAACAACATATCATCAACATAGAGAGCAATAACAAGAACTTGATCACTTTCAGCTTTGTAATACACACAATGATCAAATTTTGATCTTACAAATCCCAATGACAAAACAAAAGTGTCAAACTTCTGGTACTACATTCTAGGAGACTGTTTTAACCCATAGAGAGATTTATTCAACTTGCAAACCAATCTTTCTTTACCTTTTCCCACAAAGTGCTCAGTCTGGGATATATAAATCTCTTCTTCAAGATCATCATGAAGAAATGTTGTCTTCACATCCATCTATTCGACCTCTAAGTCATACATTGCTGCAAGTGACAAAAGAAATCTAATGGACATTAGCTTAGCTATAGGAGAAAAAAATTCTCCATAATCAATTCCCTCTACCTGGGAATAACCCTTCGCAACCAACCTTTCCTTGTACTTTTCCACACTACCATCTAGAGCAATTTTCTTTTGAAATACCCATTTGCAGCCAACAGCTTTTCTGCCTTTAGGCAAGGGCACCAAACTCCAAGTATCATTATTTTCTAATGATGCCATTTCTTCATTCATGGCTTCCAACCAAGAGTTTGAATTAGACATTCCAAATACCTCTTTCACAGTCCTAGGCTCATGAGTGCTAGAAATTAAAGCATAGGCACAAGTAGAATCTATCAAAGAAAACCCATACCTATCAAGTTGATTTTATTTCACGAGTTGACCTCCTCACTTGCTGAGGCTGAGGTTGTCCTTCTTCATCAGAACTCTCAGAACTACTTGAGCTCTCCTCAGTTTTGGGTACATTTTGAATTTTCAATTCCTCTTTATCTGGTGTTGGAGGAATTTCAACTACATCCTTTTTGTTTTCTGATTTTGTCTCTGACTAGAGAGCCAAGGAAGAAGGCTTCAGCTCATGAAAGATTACACTTCTATTGTATAGAACCTTCTCCGTATCAGGATTCCAAAGCTTGTATCCTTTTATGCAAACACTATAGCTAATAAAAATACATTTGACAACCTTGTTCTCCAATTTATATTTTTTCTCATATGACACATGTGCATATGCCTCACAGGTAAAAACACGATTATGTCTTAAAGATGGATTCTTACAAGACCATGCTTCTAAAGGTGTTTTCTCAACAAGAGTAGAATTCAGAGAATGGTTTATTAGGTAACATGTTGTAGAAACTTCCTCAACCCAGAACTTCTCCAATCCAACACTACCCAACATACTTTGTGCTCTTTCCATCACTGTCCTGTTGAACCTTTCTGCAACTCCATTTTGCTGCGAAGTGTAAGGTGTAGTTTTATGTCTTTTAATCCCATGATCTTTACAGTACCTCTCAAAATCATCATAACAAAATTCACTGCCATTATCAGTCCTTAAACATTTTATTTTTCTTCCAGTCTGATTTTCTACAAGGTTCACAAGAATTTTAATTAATTCCTTGAATTAAAACTAAAACAAGAATCATACACACCACAACAGTGAGATGAATCAAACAACCCTTGATCATTTTATTCAAAATTGAGATATTCTAGTACAATGGAGAGACATGAGTTTGAATTAATCATATCAATTCAAATGCCAGTACTGTCATAAAATATCAAATCCCCATGAATTCAAAACCTACTACAAAATGACTCAAAACCTAAATTACATTTTCCCTCAAACCATCAGACTTTATAATTTTCTTTGCAGCTTCATCTAGACTCGACCAAAAATATCTAACTTGCTAACCCATACTTCTAGCCTTGAAATCCTTCTTATAGAGAAATAAGGATCAAACAAGCATCGAGCAGGAAAGCACACGTGTCACTAGCCAATAGGACTGCCTTGTGATATTCCAAAAAATTGTTACAGCAACAATCTCCCCAAAGAATCTTCTTGTTCATTGTGCCCACTGAGAATTCTGCGCCTAGACTGTCACCAGAAAATAAAACTAGAATATTTTGTAACTGCAATAGCTGATTTTTCAACTGTTAGCATCCTACTCCTTTTCACTCTTCCTCAGTTAAATAAAAATTTACCCATTTCTAGTAGTCTTCATCAGTTGGCCAATCAAAATGTATCACCTCATTCACCTTGACACTATAAGGTTTGTACTTAATCGCCACCTGATTCGCTTCTCTTTCAAAAGACTCCAAGAATGAGTTGGTGCTAATGATTTTTTCCATATAGCTCACCAACAAATCATAATTTAAGTTACCCTATTTTTGAGGGTTTTGTAGTTGAAACATGATATAAAGGGGCTCTTACACTTTTTGTGATTACTGTAGCTTGTGTAAGAGGCCCCATGGATACTATTGTAATTGTAGGATGCATGAATAGGGCATAGGATGAGAAATAAAGAAGGTATAGGTGTTGTCCTTAATAGTTTTGTGAAGAAAAGCATGTGAAATGAGAGGTTCAAGCCTAGGTTTCAACAAAACATGTATGGGAGATTTGATTTTATAAATTTTTATCCATGTGCAAACCTAATGGATTGTTTCTGAACACTGAATATAAATGATATACATACACACACACACACACACACACATATATATGTATTTATGTATGTATATATGTATATATGTATATGTATTTTTAAATGTAAATGTAAATGCAATTACTAGATGCTCTCCTAGAACAATAAATGTAACATATCATTAAAGAAATCTATATCTATGTATATAAATGTGTACTTCTAAATGCAAAGATCATATGGTTTTGTAGTGTTTTAGATACAACATATCCATAAATTAATGTAATTTAAATTCTAAAGTCTTCAGCACATATAATATGAAATCAATCAAACTATTAAACTACATGAGAAATAAATGAAAACAGTAAATGCATATGTATGTGTATTTGTAAATGTAAGTGTAAAATAAATAAGAATAATGAAAAGTATAAAAGAATACAAGGAAAGGTCTCCTCCCTTCTTGGTAGTGATAACCTCCTCCACACACAACCCTTAAAAATTATGAATAGAGGAATATAATCTTTGAAGAACTCAAAGTTGATTCTCTCCTACCTAATGCAACTAGTCATTTTATCCTTACAAACATTTATAGTGATTACTAGAGGCACATAGACTAATTCTTCATAATAGAAGAATTTGATCATATTTTTTCAATGATGGCATTATGAGAAAACCTTAGGTTAAATGAATAATCCCTAGCTAAGTTATTTAAATCATGTCCAACCGTATAAGAGAAGACTGCTGCTATGTGTACCTAGATACCATGGAGAAAGGCTCTTTGGTAGGGAGAGAGAGAAGGTAATAGGGATTGGTAGGGAGGGAGGGAGAGAGAGGAGATAGGGATTGGTAGGGTGGGAGGGGGAGAGACAGAAGGAGATAGGGATTGGTAGGGTATACTATATAGGGATGGGAATTGAGGATGTAGGGTTTAAGGTTTAAGGTATATAATTGAGGGTTTATGCATTAGAGGTGATTGTTTCTTTTTTTATAGAAATTATTGTCTAACTGAAACATGTTTGCAATGTGGTGGTTTATCAAAGTTTGTAACATATTTTCATGAGGGAAGAGAATATGATTTTTCTAACAATAGTCAAATACAAATTGAAGAATGGAGGTGAAGGTTGTAAATGCAAGTTGGTTACAATAGAGGTGAGTATTACATATTTTAAGAAAAATATTTTCTACAACTATGCAAGGCTTAGCCATAGGTCCCAATGGTTGAATCAATAATTTAGGATGTGTAAGGACTCTTTCCCAATTGGAACTATTATATATGTGGTTGATTTTGTTAAAAAATACACATTGCAACCATAAAATGAGGTACAATCATATTATTACAATTTTATTCAAATTGCTATTTTTATCCACATAACATATAGACATGCCCCTGATAGTACAAAAGAGGACAAGAGGATAATCAAGGAGTACCACTTCTACATGAGTGATGATAGATCTCATTCATCTAAGTTTGTGCAACATTGTTTTCAAACAAAATTTGAGTTCTTGTAGGAAAAAGGTATTGCAATGGGTCAACATCTCATTTGGTCAGATAACTACATAGGGTAATTCAAGAATGCTTGTATGTTTTATTGATTGAGTAGGATACATGTAGAGAGGGGTATACCACATATTTGGAGTCTTTTGAAGTTGGGCATGGAAAAGGCTAGCATGATGATGCAGGTGTATGTGTGAAGAGATCTCTGGTAAAGGAACAAAAGAAGATCAGAGCTGGTGTACCATTCAGTGATACACATTCTATTTTTATTGGTGTTGCAACATTTAGGGATTTGAGGGATTAGGGTTTAAGGGTTGATGGATTAGGGGTTTAAGGGTTGATGGATTAAGGGGTTGTTGGTTTAAGGTTTGAGGGATTAGGTTTGATGAATTAAGGGTTTAAATGTTGAGGGTTTAAGGGTTGAGGGATTAAGGGTTTAAGTTTTGAGGGATTGGGGTAGAGGGTTGAGTGTTTAAGGGTTGAGGGATTAAGGGTTTAAGGGTTGAGGGATTAAGGGATTAAGGGTTGAGGGATTAGGGTTGAGAGTTGAAGGATTAAGGGTTTAGAGGGTTGAGGGATTAAGGGTTTAAGGATTGAGGTATTAAGGTAGAGGGTTGAGGGTTTAAGGGTTAAGGGATTAGGGGTAATGGTCGAGGGATTAGGGTAGAGGGTTGATGGATTAACAGTTTAAGGTTTGAGGGTTTAATGGTTCAGGGATTAAGGGTTGAAGGATTAAGAGTTTAAAGGTTGTGGGATTAAGAGTTTAATGGTTGAGGGACTAGCGTTGAGGGTTGAAGGTATAGGGTTGACAAATTAGGGTTGATGGTTGAGGGATTAAGGGGTTGAGTGTTTTAAGTTTGATGGTTGAGGGATTAGGGTAGAGGATTGAGGGATTATGGGTTTAAGGTTTGAGGGTTTAAGCGTTGAGGGTTTAAGAGTTGAGGGATTAACCATTTAAGGGATGAGGGATTAGGGTAGAGGGTTGAGGGTTTAAGGACTAAGGAATTAGGGTTGACGGTTGAGGGATTAAGGGTCAGTGGGTTGAGTAATTAGGGTTAAGGATTGAGGGTATATGATTGAAGGTATAGGGTTAAGGGATTAGGGTTGAGGGTTGATGGATTAACGAGGATGAGGGTTTAAGGTTTGAGGGTTGAGGGATTAGGGTAGAGGGTTGAAGGATTAAGGGTTTAAGGGTTAAGGGTTTAAGGGTTGAGAGATTAAGGGTTGAGGGATTAATGGTTTAAGGGTTGAGGGATTAGGGTTGAGGGTTGAAGGTATAGGGTTAAGGGTATAAGGTTGAGGAATTAGGGTTTAGGGTCAAATGTATAGGGTTGAGGGTTGAGGGATTGAGTTTTTGAGGGTTTAAGGTTTGAGGGTTGAAGGATCAAGGTTGAGGGTTGAAGGATTGAGGGTTTAGGGTAGAAGGTTAAGGTATTAAGGGTTTAAGGGTTGAGAGTTTAATTATTGGAGGATTAAGGGTCTAAGGGTTGAGGGATTAGGGTATAGGGTTGGGGTATGTGCACGATCCTCATCGAAAAAAAGGCCCTTAAGTGCCAAAAAATTCAGAAAAATCAAAGTTAGGAAAATTGATGTAAATTTTTGAATAAGTTATCTATATTATTTCAAAAATATGTAAGAATAGAATTTGTAGAAAATTGAATGTAGATTCTAAACTACTAGGTTTTTTTTTTTTAAATTCTATTTGGTGAAAATTTGAAATTTCAATACAGTTGTAGTTAAATTTCAGGGAAAAAATAAGAAGTAGGTGTCTGTCTAACCACCCTAACCACAATAAAATGATAATATTTTTTTATAATATTTTAAATATAATTAAAGGACTCATGTCCCAATGTGATGCATTTTTTTTTATAATTTTTTTCCAAGTAAATAATTAACTATGATTTTTTATTACAACTTGTAAAATATATAACAATTTGTATGTCAGACCACCTTAAGTTGGTCAAAACTTTATGAAATTCATTTTTTCTAATCCTCTAGTATGTGAAGCATAGAATGTGACACATGTTTTGGATTCAAAAAATGTGATACAGATTGAAATTTATAGATGTTTTTCAATTACCCTATCAATTAGGACTTTAGTCATAATTCAAATAGAAAATGAATAATTATTATTTATTAAATTCAAACTAAAGCATCATTTATATTGGTGGAAAGCTGAGAATCTCCTTTAAAAACCCTTTTCATTTCATCAATTTTGGGTAATAAAAAATTCATTAGCCACATACCCATCATATCGCCACTTTTTGGCCCATCACGATCCTACACATACCCATTGAGGGTATAGGGTTTATAGATTAGGGTTGAGGGTTAAGGTTATAGGGTTGAGGGTTGAACCAAAGGAAATAGGTGTCCACCTTTTAGGATATGGAACTTTGGTACCTATTTCGTGTTTTAGTTCATTAGGAAACCAAGATCCCTCAACCAAGTCACTAAATTAAGAGATGGAGTAGGAGTTCCTTCGTGTGATTAAATGGGAGTTCACCATTCAATGAAGCTTCAAAGGAGAAATGAAAACACTTATGCAAAAAACCCTAGAAACTTGAAAACATGTAATCAGATTGATAAACAAAGAGAAATAGAAAAGTAACAAGAGAAGTGAAGATGTCTAAATAAGGTTTGAAAACCCTAAAAGTTGCTACTTCAGATTACCAAGACGAATACACCTAGTAGGGAAATTTAGTCCCATTTTATGGTTTCTAGGAAAAATCTAGAATCTTCTGGTGACTGATCAAGATCTATAGAAAACTAGAAAAAGGGTTGTACTAGGACTCATACACCCAGTAGGGCGATTTAGTCCCATTACTAGTGTTTGAATGATATTTTTGTAGCCTCTAGTGATCTTTTGTAGCTTTTCTCTTGTTTGATCTTCAAGTCCAAAATGTCTGAATTTTGATCTATAGGTGAGTTTTCGTGAAGATGACAACTTCCTGACAACTTTTACAACTTTTGCAACTTTATCTTCAAAGGATCTTCAAACTCTAGTTCACCTAGATCTGCAATCACACATTAAGAGAGCAAAATGTTGTTTTGTTACAGAATATGGGTTTGCCTTGGTTAAACCACATTTTGGTAATCAAACTTTGAAATGAAATGGAAAAGAATGAAGGAATGATAAATGAAAAAATGCAATATTGCAACTCACCAAACCCTTGAAATGAAGGTTGCAAACTATGTGAAATGGCTAGCATGAATGTGGATCTTCACTCTTGATTGAATGCTTAAATATTTTTCTTGAATGCTTGCTTGAATCATGAATCCTACATCACAAATGTTATCTCAAAAACACACATGATGAATGAAGACTTTGACATAATGCTTGAATCTTGAATGCTGCTCCAAATACTTGATAACTTGCTCTTGAATGCTCTTGTAAAATGCTCACTTGAATGCTCATAAGACCACTTGAATTTTTCTAGGAGAAATTATGTGAAATAACCTTTTATTTATACTTGTTTATGCAAAATTTCCCAAAATTACAACACTACAAGCCAACATTAGATCTAGGATAATAAAATCCCACCAAGATTTTGAATTAAAATAGGTCCAAGTTAAGGCGAGACTCATATGCCAAGTTGGGAATATGAGTCCCAATGGCTTGAACCTAGGACATAGATTTCAAGAAGTGTCTTGTTCAATGTAACACTTAAAATCAAGTTCTGAGACCTAGGTGGGACCCACATGCCCAAAGTGGCATATGAGTCTCAAATCCCTAGATCTAGAACAAATAACCAAAAACATTAAATTATGATTTTTCATTTATTAATTATCAGGATTATCCTCAGAAAAATGCATTTAATTAGGCTTGTGGATGCAAAATAGGATCAATTAAGGCATAAATGAAGATAATTTTAATAGGGAGGGCCGAAACAAGTGTGAAAATGTAGAGGGATACATTTTTTAACACCTTAGCTAGCCCCACTTTAGTGAGAGGATGACCTTGCGTCAAAATCACACTAAAGTAGAAAAATTCACATCAAGAGGGGTCCAAGTGTACCAATGCTAGTGAGATAGGATGACAACGATCAAGATGGATGATCAAGCCCCCAGGATCAAGATCCTATGGAAAACCAACATAAGCACAAAATAACACACACATGTGAATAATGTATGAAGCAACAACAAGATATAAACATACACTACCAAAGCCATAAGGAATAAAAAGAAAGAAAGAAAATGGGTGGATAAAACCTTGAATGTTTTTCCAATTCGATGTGGATCAATCCTTAGTTGTTTGTCAAAAAAATGACTACAATTGGAACATGATGTCCACTATACAAACAAAACACACACTCACACAGGCTAGTGGAATCCGGTATCCACTAGGTGAGCTCGTAGTGAGACACATACGCACACAGACGGTATGTGCCCACACAAACAAGCAAGTGGCTATGGTAATGTCATGCCTAAGGTTGGCTCCCATACATACTAACCATACCAAATATATACTTCTTGATAAATTTGATAAGGCGCCACACAATATGAACAATAGGTTTCATGAGGCATTAAAAAGTTTGTATGCTAACAACCATGAACAAAAAAGATGGCTCCACAGGCAAGCAAAGTGTGTTATGCAAGGTGGCCATATAACAGTTACTGTAAAATAGTGTAAGGTACATTTAAAAGGATTTTTCTTAGTTCATGTAAGGTCTCAACTTAGGTAACATCATGCCTAATGTCTCCAAGGGAGGACCAATTGAAAAACATAAGATTCATAACTTAAGGAATGCACTCCGCTAGGAATTTCCATTAAGAGGAATATAATATGCTAAGAGAGATCACACTCTTGAAGGACATCATACCCAATGTCATCACCAAGAGAAAAATGCATCACATGAAGTAAGAAGACCACACAATGAAACATGAGTTGTAAAATGCAAAAGAATAATGCCAATGTATGCCACTTTAAATAAATTAATAAGCATCATGCTATGAAAAATTACTTTAAAGTAGAAAATAATAAATTCTAACAATGAAGAGGAAATGAGAACTTATTTGGAAAACACTATGCAACACATATGTTTCCAAATAAAGATACATCATGAAGAGGGGTTTCCCCCAAAATGAAATCCCAAAATAACACACAAGGGATCCATGGATTCGAGGTCAATATGTCTTTGTTACAATGTTGTTATACAGAGCTCGATAATGTCACCATTCCCAAAATATTCATTGAACAGGAAGAATGACACAGAGAAAGTGAAAACATAGAAAAATATTTTGGGTCAACATTGAAGAGACCTAAATGTCTTGACACCTTATGTCATCCCCAAAAGCAAAACACAAGATAAAGAAAAGATAAAAGATTTATGACATATAGAAGAATGTAGATACAAATAGAGGAATTTCACAAAGAGATACATCAAACAAAATGGTACGGGAGATCACATTACGCACATTCAATCACACACATAACATGAAAAAAAAAAAAAGACAAGACTAGTAAGGCACATGTGAGTCAACCTATAGCAGGTCATCTACATTCCAATCTTGTTCATCATATGTAGAAGGTGGAAAACTAGCCAAAGGGACAACAACAAGTTTCGAACTAGGGGAAGCACCAAGTTCAACACTCTTCTTAGGAGAATTGTCATTTAAGTTCATAGAAGAGGAAAATAATTTATTCAACTCATTATGCACTTCCTCGTCAATTTTAGCAATCTCATCATCATCATAATCATCCAAGTTAATCACAATGGGAGGTTGAATAATAATAATGTCCAAAGAAGATGCTAGTTCCTATTGTGGTTGTGATATAGGATCTTTATGTTGTGGTCAAGAGGGAGACTCATTGTGTATTGCTTCACTTGAGTTTGCATGCTGATTTTTCTTATTGTTTTCTTCATTTAACCTTTGAGCAATAGCATGACATCTATGCCTATGCTCTCTAGCATTTATATTTCTTTTGGTATGATTATCAAGTTGTGTTTGTGTATAGAGGGGGTATATCAACCATAGGTGTCTTTTCTACCCTTAGAGGAGTAACAGAAGGAACCATGGAAGGTTGTTCAACCACTTTCTCTTTAGCTTTGTAAACTTGTTTAATTTTAGGAGGTCTGACGGAATTGTTTTGGTTGTCTCTTGGTTTTTTGTAGGAGATAGGAAAACATTGGTCTTGGTTATTTGAAATGGTTTTTTCTTCAATCCTGGTTTTTTCAAGCATAGGAGGCTTAATTGTTGGTTGAGGAATGTTTCAAATGGATAATTTTTCTATGTTTTTTTCCTTAAACTTTTGATAGGATTTGAAAAATAAATCTTCATGAGGTTTAATAGGTTCAATAGGTTTAGGCCAAAAGAAATCCAATGAAAAATTCCCATGGGAAGACACAAGATTAAAGCCACTATGGTGCATAGTAAGGATGCCATTATCAAAGGGAAATTTTAAAGATTTTTGCACAACCAATGGGATGGCTTCCATGGATTGTAACCATGGATAACCAAGCTTCACATGAAATTTATTCGATGTAGGGATGATGGAGAATGAGACATCTAATTATTTCAATCCAACTTTTAAAGCAAGTGTGATCGAACCTATCATAGGGCAAGCAAAACCATTATGCATTTTTATCCATGCTTTCAGTTTATCATATGTATCTTGATAGAGTTCATGCACAAGTAATAATTCTTCAATGATCACATTCCCTCCACAGACATGATCAATTAATATCCCATTAGTGGGCTTGTCATTGATTCAGCTGGCTATGTAAAGAGGACCATCATGTGCCTTTTTGATTACATATTTTGATGAGAAAGCAATGTCAAGAGGTACTTTAGTTTGGACCTTACGAGGTTGTATTTCCACCAATCCAACCATATTATCCATAGGACATTTTTCATTAGTATCATATTATTATCATTTGTAACAACATTCCTATCATTCTTAGTTTCACTAGCTTTGACAAATGAAATAGTATGCATACTATGATCCATAGGGGGTTGACTATCAACACTATTAGGAAGAGAGCTAGAAAACCCATGATCCACAGTGAATGGTATATTGTGGGATGACATGAGTCTCAAACTACATCTAAAAATAGCATTGCTAATAGGACACCAAGTTGTAAAGCTCTTGCAAGATTTCACAAACTTAGTGTACAAACCCAAAATGGAAAGAGGGTAAAGAGCAATGTAATGATCTAGAATAAAATGTGTAAATGCAATTTTCAGATTCTAAACAAGGTAATTTTTTTATTACATTATGCAACAATCTGAAAATGAAATTTTGTAAATGTAATTTTTGAAATTAGGAAATGCAATAAATGAACCAAATTAAGCTAGATCTAATGGAACGAATGAAATAGAAACTTAGAAAATTGAAGCAGAGATCTGATAATAGTAAAGAAAAGCACATAAAATAAAGTTTTTAATGTTGTAAAATAAAAATTCAAACTTGAATCAGGACTAAATTTCCCAAGTAGGTGAATGATTCCTAGTTAGGGTGTTTGATAGTTTCAAATAATGAAAAATAGACAATATAGAATTTTAAGAAATTTGAGAAAAATACCTGTGTAGGGACTGAATAGCCCAGGTGGGAAAATGAGTCCCATATTAGAGTTTTCAAACCAAATTCAGCAAATCCTTAGTTGATGTTAATGTGTCTAGCTTGTATGTTGACTTGACTATTTGCAATTACAGATTCCTAGTGAAATTGAATGGTGCAAGATACAAAAAAGAAACCCATATGCACTTTTCACTAATGCAATATTTAGAAACCCTAAATGCAATTCAACTAATGTAAATCTAATGCAAGATAAAGCAAGCTAGAACTAGGAATACAATGTTCTCCAAATTAGAAATAAAGGGTCCAAAGGTTGGGTTCCCCAAAATGAACCAAAGGAAATAAGTTTCCACCTTTTAGGAGATAGAACTTTGGGACCTATTTCGTGTTTTATTTTATTAGGAAACCAAAATCCCTCAACCAAGTGACTCAATTGAGGGATGGACTAGGGGTTCCTTGGTGTGATTAATTGAGGGTTCACCATTAAATGAAGATTCAAAGGAGAAATGCAAACACTTATGCACAAAACTCTAGAAACTTGAAAACATGTAATCAAATTGATAAATAGAGAGAAACAGAAAAGTACCCAGAGAAGTGAAGATGTCTAAACAAGGTTTGAAAACCTTGAAAATTGTTTCTTCATATTTTACTAGGATTGATATGCTAGGTAGGGTGATTTAGTCCCACTTTAGGGTTTCTAGGAAAAATCTAGAATCTTCTGGTGACTGATCAATATCTACAAAAAAATGGAAAAAGGGTTGTAATGGGACGCATATGCCCACTAGGGAAATTTAGTCTTGTTACTATGGTTTGATTGATATTTTTGTAGAATCTAGTGGTCTTCTGTAGCTTTCATCTTATCCAATCTTCAAGTTTGAAAAGTCTAAATTCCAATATGTAGGTGAGTTTTTGTGAAGATGACAACTTTTGCAACTTTGTCTTCAAAGGATCTTCAAGCTTCAATTCACCTAGATCTGCAATCACACATCAAGAGAGAAAAATGTTGTTTTGTTAGGGAATAGGGGTTTTCCTTGGTCAAACCCCATTTTGGTAATCAAACCTTGAAATGAAATAGAAAAGCATGAAGAAATGATGAATGAAAAAATGCAATGTTGCAACTCACCAAACCCTTGAAATGAAGGTTGTAAACTTGTGTAAAATGGCTAGCATGAATGTGGATCTTGACTCTTGATTGAATGCTTAAAGATTTGTCTTGAATACTTACTTGAATCATGAAACCTATATAAAAAATGTTAGCTCAAAAATACACATGATGCATGAAAACTTTGACATGATGCTTGAATCTGGAATGCTGCTCCAAATGCTTGATAACTTTCTCTTGAATGCTCTTGTAAAATGCTCACTTGAATGCTCATAAGATCACTTGGATTTTTCTAGGAGAAATTATGTGAAATCACCTTGTATTTATACTTGTTTATGCCAAATTTCCCAAAATTACAACAATACAAGCTGACATCAGATCTTGGATAGTAAAATCCCACCAAGAATTTTAATTAAAATAGGTTCAAGTTAAAGCAGGACTCATATGTGAGGATGGACATATGAGTCCTAGTGGCTTAAACCTGGGACATAGATTTCAAGAAGTGTCTTGTTCAATGTAAAATTTAAAATCAAGTCCCAAGACCTAGGTTGGACCCATACACCCAAAGGGGATTATGAGTCCTAGATCCCTAGATCTATAACAACCAAAAAAAATAATTATGATTTTCCATTTATTAAGTGTTAGGATTATGCTCAGAAAAATACATTTAATTAGGCTTGTGGATGAAAAATAGGAACAATTAAGGCATAAATGAACATAATTTTTACAGGGAGGGCCCAAAAAAGTGTGAGAATGTTGAGTGATAAATTTTTCTACAGTACAAGGGTATAGGGTTGAGGGTCCAATCTATAGGATTGAGGATTCAGGGATTAAGGGGTTGAGAGTTTTAGGGTTGAGGGATTAGGATTGAAAGTTGAGGGATTAAGGGTTTAAGGGTTGAGGAATTAAGGTTGATGGTTGAGGGATTAAGGGTTTAAGGGTTGAGGGTTTAACTATTGGCGTATTAAGGGTTTAAGGGTGGAGAGGTTAAGGTTGAGGATTGATGGTATAGGGTTGAGAGTACAGGGTTGATGGATTAGGGTTGAGGGTTGATGGATTAAGGGATTGAGGGTTTAAGGTTTGAGGGTTGAAGGATTAGGGTAGAAGGTTGAGGGATTAAGGGTTTAAGAGTTGAGGGTTGAGGGATTAGGGTAGAGGGTTGATGGATTAAGGGTTTGAGGGTTGAGGGCTTAAGATTTGATGGTTTATGGTTGAAGGGTTGATGGATTAAGGATTTAATAGTTGAGGGATTAGGGTAGAGGGTTGAGGGATCAATGGTTTAAGAGTTTAAGGTTTAAGGGTTTAAGGGTTGAGGGATTAGGGTTAATGTTTGAGGGGTTATTTTTGAGGGATTAGGGTCCAATGTATAAGTTTGATGGTTGAGGGCTTAAGGGGTTGAGGGTTTAAGGGTTGAGGTATTAAGGTTGAGGGTTGAGGGATTAATGATTTAAGGGTTGAGGGATTAAGGTTGAGGGTTGATGGATTAAGGGTTAAGGGTTTAAGGGTTGAGAGATTAATGGTTTAAGTATTGAGGGATTAGGGTTGAGGGTATAGGGTTAAGGGATTAGGGGTTAGAGTCCAATATATAGGGTTGAGTGTTAAGGGATTAATGGGTTGAGAGTATAAGGTTTGAGGGTTGAGGGATTAGGGTAGAGGGTTGAGGGATTAAGGGTTTAAGGGTTGATGGTAACTTAATGGTTGAGGGATTAAGGGTTTAAGGTTTGATGGATTAGGGTTGAGGGTTGAGGGATTAAGGGTTTAAGGGTTGAGGTATTCGGGTTGAGGGTTGAGGTATTAAGGGGTTGAGGGTTTAAGGTTTGATGTTTTATGTTTGATGGATTAGGGTAGAGGTTTGAGAGATTGAGGGTTTAAGGGTTGAGTGTCTAAAGTATAGGGTTGAGGGTTGAGGGATTAAGGGGTTGAGGGTTTAAGGTTTGAGGGTTGAGGGATTAAGGGTTTAAGGGTTGAAGGTTTAATTTTTTATTGATTAATGTTTTAAGGGTTGAGGGATTAATGGGTTGAGGGTTTAAGGTTTTAAGGTTGAGGGATTAAGGTAGAGGGTTCATGGATTAAGGGTTTAAGGGTTGAGGGATTAGGGTTAAGAGTTTAGGGTATAGGGTTGAGGGATTAGGGCTTAAGTATAGGGTTGAGGGTTTATCTATTAAGGTATATGGATTGGTAGGGTTGGAGGGAGATAGAGAGGAGGGAGATAGGGTGTGGTAGGATGGGTATATGGTATAGGGTTGAGGGATTGAAGGTATAAGGCATAGGGTGAAGTGTGAGAGTGTATGGTTTAGGGTTTAAGTATATTGTTGAAGGACAATGTTTAGGGTTTAAGGTATAAGGTTGAGGTTTGAGGGTATAGGAATAAGGGTTGAGGTTTTAGGGTTTTGGGTTTAAGGTATAGTGTTGAGGGTTGAGGGATTAAGTATTGGGTTTATGGTATAAGGTATAGGGTTGTAGGTTAAGGGTTTACAATTGAAGGATAATGTTTAAGGTTGAGTGTCTAAGGTTAAGTGTATAGGGTATAGGGATGAGGGTTGAGGTTGTAGGGTTTAGGGTTGAGGTTTGAGGGATTAGAGTTAAGGGTTGAGGTTGTACAGTTTAGGGTTTATGTAGAGGGTTGAGGATTGATGGATTAAGGCTAAAGGATTGTGTTTGTATGGTTTACAATTTAAGTATAGTGTTGAGGGACACTGTTCAAGGCTTAGGGTATAAGGTTTAGGGTATAGGGTATACAGATGAGGGTATAACGTATAGGGTTAAAAATTGAGGTTATGGATTGAGGGTTGAGGGTTTAGGGTTTAGGGTTGAAGTATAGTGTTGAGGGACAATTTTCAAGGTTTAGGTTATAAGTTTGAGGATATAGGGTATAGGGATGAGGGTTGAGGGTATTTTCTCCCTCACTCTTAGTCCACCTACCCCTTCCCTTCCTTCCTAACTCTCTCTCCCTATCTCAATATCTTTATTTAGATTTTTTAGTAATAATACAATATGTAATATATATTATAATACATAAATATAATGTATATACACTAAAATACATTAATATATATAAATATTAAAATACGTTAATATATACAATTATTAAAATGCATTAATATATAAAAATACTAAAATACATTAATATATAAATATAATAAATAATAGATTTTATATAATATAATATTTAATAGAATTTATAAGATTGATATAATGGATATCAATTTTGAAGACGGATATTTGCTTTTGACAAGATGACTTCCCCACTATCATGGTTACTTAAGCTCTCCAAAACTGATATCTGTTTTGGAGAGCACTTTAGTTTTTTAAAATATTGGCGGCAACTCCTACTGCCAACATTGGCTTGGATTTTGAATATTAGCTCAAACATGATTGTTAGGCTTTTTTTCTAGATGAAAATATCGAATCACAAGCTTCTCACTCCATACCAAGGTAGTGAATCAGCTCGAACATGACTATTGGAAGGTCTCACATGGTTTTTTGGTGGCGAATTTCCAACTATTTCCAATGGTGCTTTGGATGACTACTTCCAGTGACTTGGTACACCTCGAAGTTACAATTCCTGCTATAGCCCTGCTACTCACAAGCCTGGATAAGTTCATTTTTGACGTATGGTCGATAACTTGTGATGAGCTATTTGGTTTCAGATGATACTGCTTGTTCAACTTCGGCCTAGTTTGGATTTAGGAAGATTTGGTTCAAATATTTGTAAAGATTGTGTTTGGAGGCGGCTACTGCCCCGGCCTATGGCTATAAATGTTGGTTGTGGCAACCTATAAGCCATAAAGATTTCAGACTTATTACGTGGCATGGTGACACACTTCGAAGATAAGTGTCGTGGCTTGGCATCAGAAGGTGAAGGTTCGTTGGTTGAGTCCAACGACAAACAAATCTCTTTTCTATTCTAGGATGCGGTAGCGAAAGAAAAGGAGGTGATCTGGAAGGTTGTAGGAAATTATTTATGGGTCAGGGGCTATACTCGCGATGGGTTGATCTTGGAACATTTTTTATGCAACTATATCTAGGTTATTTGGTGCCAAGTTGTGGGGTTTCTGAGTCGTTGGTCATTACGTACGCAAAGAGCTCAGGGAGGTGGTTATGGCTGCTATCGACGAGATGTCTACTGAGCCTGACTATGGGTTGGCTTTGGCGTTAGTGAACCTAAATGATGAGAAGAAGAAAACTAAGTTGCACAAGGCTTGGAAGCTCTTTAAGACTAGTGTGGAAAAAAAATACAATGTAGAAGCTTTTATGAAGTTTCTGGAAGAAAATCTAGACCTTATTGATCAAAATATAATAGTTAGACTGTTGGATATTGTTGAGGGTGTGGGCTATCTTGTAATTCCTTAGCCATCTCATGTATCTATTTTGGTTTTCAAGTAATATAGGGAGCTACCCCATTTGATAGTGCTTATAGAAATTTTCAAAGTGATATAACGAATATTCATTTTAATATATTAATATTACTATATTAATATATTGATGATATTAACAATATATTAATATATTAATATATATTAATGATATTTTTTTTCATTTATAGAGTCAAAAATGGATATTCATTTCTGAATGCTTTATTGAGCTCTCCAGAATGGATATCTGTTATGGAGAGCAGTTTAATGTTTTAATATATGACATGATAGTTAATATTCATTTATTAATATATTAATGATAATATATTAATATGTTAATATATAATAATATAATAATATGTTAACAATAAAATAATATAATAATATATTAATAATATAATAGTATAATAATATAGTAATATATATAGATAATATTATAATATATTAGTATATTAATATTAATAATATATAGTATTATATAATAATAAATTATATTATTATATTATATGTACGTGATGTTCCAATAACGGATATCTGATAGCAATAGCAGATATCCGTTATTAAATCCAAGTAACTGATGTCTGACATTTATATATCGAATATCCTTTATTAACGAATATCTATTTTTTTTTAAATTGGATATCTATTAATAACGAATATCCCTTTTTTAAAAATCAAATATCCTTTTTGCTTCGATCTTTACCTTAGAAAAATATACTTTTTACAAACCTGACCAAAAAGGAAAACATGATTTTTGCACTTTTCACTTCCTCATGTTGCATTTTTTTTATTGCATCACCACTATTTGGTCCCCCATGATCCTACACAGATGAATTTGATCTACTGTAGATGTAGACTAGGAGCATGCATCTTAACTATCTTCATGATCATAACCACAGAGTGACCCACAAGACGAACATAAATGAGGTGGAATTGGATGCTTGGAAGAATCACCCACCTCACCTTGTGCTAGAGGCCTAGTATGTTGTATTAGGCTTTGAGTGAATGAGCTAATCAATTGTAAGGTATCCACCTAAATACTCTCCTTCATAACGGAAGGGATAGTCACATGCTCATAGTCTGGTCTAGTGAGCATGGTCTTACTGGCCACTATAGGTCAATATGTGCTCAGGCCACTTTGTCTTGTGTTGAGACCCCACCTCTACCATGAAACTCTTACATGTCAAAATAGTTTTGGATTTTAACTTACAATAGAGTTTCCTCAAAAAATATTGTGTTACATCATTGTTGTTTCATGGAGGATGGTCAAAAACCATCCACCACCTATCCCAAAAATTGTTCTTTATCCCTTGGTGGTGGCACCAATGGATAGGATTTGCATGCACCATGTAAGGGTTTGATTCGTTCTTGGGTTGGTGAATAATGCACACAAGTTAAATTTCAAAAAAAAAAGTCTTTAACTTGTTTGTATGATAATTTGTTTGTATAAAATTGTTTTAGCTTTTTCCTCTTGTCAGACCAACTATTATTTTCTTTCTAAATGAATCTACATGAGATATTATGGATTGTAATGATTGAGCAAGGGCAGTCCTATGCGAGTTTGTTCCTGTAGGATCTCTCAACCTTGCAATTAACTCCTCAATTTCTTTTTTGTTATTTTTAATTTTCCCCAATATATTTTCTTGTGTTCTTGGAGCATGATGAGGAATTATAGGAGGTGTTTGTTGAGTTTTTTCTTTAGGAAATATTTCATCATGAGGTGAATTGGGTAAGTGCAAAAAGATGGTTCCCAAAAGGGGGCTTAAGTGGCTACTTTTTTTTCTGAAATTGGGAAATACTGACCTTGGACATGAAATTGAGGATAGTTACACTCAAAATTTTGAGATGGAACAAAAACAAGGATCGAAGTGCTCTAAGTCTACTTTCTAAACTACTAATTTATTTTGAAAATGGTTGAAATTAAGGGGTTCAAAAGAGGTATGTATAGAAATTGGTGTTTTTTTTTTTTCAGAAAAATATAACATAGCAACTCTTGTATGTCCCTAGCACGGTGAACTTTTTTTAATTATTTTTAAAATCATTGCAGTGAGAAATTAGCTAATAGTATGTAGTTGATGCATGATTTTTCTGATAATTTTTAATGAATATTTATTTTTCACTAATTTATAAGTGTACACTTCCTAAAATATAGAATTTTGGCCATGCTACCCCTAAAAATTTTGGAAACTAATTGAATTTTTTTAATTTTATTTTTTAAATTTGTAGAATGGAGTCTAGTTTCTAAAAATGTAATTTATTTGAAATTTCGATGAATGGTTAATTTATAACAAAAAAAACACCAAACACTACTTTTTTCCAAAAAAGAGAAACACAAACCAAAAAAATTATGGATAAAAGGATTAATATTGTCAAAAAGTGAAAAAATTACATTGTTGGATAGCTAAGAGAGAACCTAACATTACCCAAGTGTTTGATTTGCTCGACATTGAACCACGTGCAATCTTGATGGTGAGCATGAACCCAATTATGTGAAATATAGTAGAATTTGAAAAAAACACATCTCTGGTCATTGCGAATGCCCTCCAAGCCTTTGAGTTGGTATTCCAAGGAAAATACCAAGCCCAAGGCTTGGGGATTCCCAAAGCAAGATATAACGTGCACGTGTTATATCTTAGTTTTGACATGGTTTTTTGCATTTGTTAGGGACATGTCTAGCAAGACATAACGTGAGTGTGGTATAACATGCTCACATTATGTCTTGATTTATGTTAAATGCTACTCTATTGAATGTATGTTTATATATTTGTATGTTTGTATGTACATGTATGCTTGTATTTCATGTAAGTATGTATGCTTTCTTGTATGTATGTATGTATGTATGCATGTATGTATGCATGTATGTATCAATGCATGTATATTGTATGTATGTCTATATGTATGTAAGATTGTATGTACACATGTACATGTATGCTTGTATGTATGTAGGATTGTATGTACATATGTATTATGCTTATATGTGTGTAAGTATGTATGTATTTATGTATGTCTTTAGAGGGAGGGAGAATTTTAAGAGAGAGAGAGAGAGAAAAAAATTCTAGGTAGGGTGGGAGTGAGAGAGTATGGAGAGAGGGAGAGGGGGTGGAAGTGAGAGTTTAAGAGAGAGGGAGTGGGAGAGAAGGATTTTGAGTGAGAGGGACTTAGCTTGGTAGGGTAGGGGAGACAGAGAGAGGGGGGTGGGAGACAGAGAGAGGAGAGAGAGGGGGTGAAAGGGAGAGACTTGAGAGATAGGTAGTGAGAGGGAGTGGGAGAGAGAGGGAGTGTGAGTGAGAAACCTAAGAGAGGGAGAGGGTGTGGGAGGGAGTGACTTGAGAGAGGGAGAGATAGAGGGGGTGGAGTGAGAGGGACTTATCTAGGTAGGGTGGGAGGGAGAGAGAGAGAGAGAGAGAGTTACCTAGGTAGGTTGCCAGAGGGAGAGACCTAAGAGAGAGAGGGTGGGAGGGAGAGGCCTGAGAGAGAGGGAGAGAGAGGGAGTTGGAGAGAGTGGGATGGAGATAGAGAGTGATAGAGAGAGAGAGAGGGTGGTAGGGATTGATTGAGCGAGAGGTACGTAGAAAGAGGGAGAGGGTAGATAAAGACAATTATCTAGAGGGTAGGAGAGAGGGAGGGAGGGAGGGAGAGGTGAGATATATAGATAGAGAGAAAGTGATAGGGGTTGAGGGTATAGGGTTAAGGGATTAGGGTGGAGGACCTATAGGGTTGATGGTTTCTAGGGTATTAGGGTTTAAGAATTGAGGGTTGATGGATTAGGGTTGAGGGTAGAGAGTATTGGGTTGAGGGTATAGGGTAGAAGGTTTAAGGGTTTAGTGTTAAACGGTTTAGGGTTGAGGTTTTAGGGTTGAGGGTAGAGGGTTTAGGGTATAGGTTTGAGGGTATATGGTTGAAGGATTAGGTTGAGGGTCTAATGTAAAGGCTGGAAGGTACAGGGGTTGGGGGTTTAGGGTTTAAGGATTAAGGGTTGAGGGATTAAGGGTTGAGGGTTGAGAAATGAAGGTTGAGGGTTTAATGTACAGGGTAGAGGGTAGAGGGTAGAGGGTAGAGGGTTTAAGGTTTGAGGTTTGAGGGTTGAGGGTTGAGGGTTTAAGGTTGAGGGTAGAGGATTGAGGATTGAGGGTATAGGGTTGAGGGATCAAGGTTGAGGGTCCAATGTATAGTGCAGAGGGTATAGGGGTTGAGGGATTAGATTTTAAGGTTTCAGGGTTGAGGGTTTAACGGTTGAAGGATTAAGTGTTGAGGATTTAGGATTCGGGTAGAGATTTTTCTTGGATTTAAGGGTTTAAGGGTTGAGAGATTACGGTTTAGGGTAGAGGGTAGAGGGTTTAAGGGTTGAGGGTTTAGGGTTTAGGCTTGAGTGTTTAAGGATTTAAGGGTTGAGGGTTTATGGTTGAGGAATTAGGGTAGAGAGGGAGGGATGGATGGATAGAGAGATGGAGGGAGAAGTGAGATATAGAGGAGAGAAGAGTAGGGAGGGACATAGATATATGATGGTTGAGGATCCAATGTATAGGGTTGAGGGTTGAGAATAGAGGGTATAGGGTTTACGACCTATAGGGTTGAGGGATTATGGTATAGGGTTGACGATATAGGGTTGAGGGATTAGGATACATATGGTTGAAGGATTGGGGTTGAGAGTCCAATGTATAGGGTAGATGGTATCAGGGTTGAGGGTTTAGGGTTTGAGGGTTGAGTATTGAGGGATTAAGGGTTGAGGGTTTAGAATTGAGGGTTGAGGGTTTAATGTATAGAGGGTAAAAGGTAAGAGGTTTAGGGGTTGAGGGTTTGAGGTTTAAGGTTGATGGTAGAGGATTAATGAGGGTATAAGGTTGGGGGATTATGGTTGAGGGTCCAATGTATAGGGTAGAGGGTATAGGGGTTGAGGGATTATGGTT
>VDFB02105785.1:48555250-48680032 GCA_007258455.2 Sequoia sempervirens
TCAAATTAGTATTTTTCAAAGATATTTTGAAATGCTTAAACCTTTTTATGTCAAGATAAATCACATATGCACTACTTGTTGTTGTAGAATACATATTGAATTCTCTAACCATTATGATGTTTATCGTTCTATATGTTTAGATTTGCATACTAATGATGTTTTATAGGATTGTGGCATAGAAGCCCCACCAACATCTTCAAGAGATTTCTAATCAAAAAATTTATGTGAAATAGAGGATGGCCAAATATTCTATAGGACAACATGCTTGGATAGTTCATGCAAGTGTTGTAGTGGTTTGCAGTGTATGCTAGTATGTCAACATATGCAAAGCATAGATGAGGTGGGACAAAAACTAGTAGAGTTCAGGAAGTATAAAATAGTGGCATACATTACAAAAGATGGGTTTCAATCAAAAAGTTGTGATTTGGTTATTCAAAAGATTCTAGTGTATCAATTTATGTATATGTTTCATGACAATATAGTGTATGAGTATGCAAGGCATACCCATAGAGCTCGATGGTTGGACATTCAATTCAAGCTCTACAAGGACACCTTTCTAGTTGGTAGCATAGTATCAATGGTTGGATTTGCAAAGAACTATACTCTATAGCCACAGTGTGAGGTGCAGTCACAATATTACAACTCCACACAGGTTTCAATATTTCTACACATAGCATTCATTCATGCAAATAATAGTACAAAGGACCAAAGGAAGGTATTGAGGGAGTATCACTTTTATATTAGTGATTATGATACACATTCTCTAGAGTTCATGCAAGGTTGCTTCTAGATGTTCTATAGTGATTTGGCTTAGAGGGGCATAGCATATGGTCGGTGTATAATATGGTCAGATAACTGTGTAGCACAGTTCAAGAACTCGCACATATTCTACTTGTTGAGCAAGATGCATGTCATTATAGGTGTTCAACATATGTGGAACTGTTGTCAGGCCGAGCATGGAAATGGGGAGCATGATGGTGTAGGAGCATGTGTGAAAAGAGCATTAGCATGAGAAGAGTTAAAGTATAAAGACAATGCAAAGTTGATAGATGCAAAATCAATCGTCAAGTGGTGTAATGCTTCGATGGGTCCAAGTAATCAAGGCACATCTTTAGTTCATAGATTTTTTTGGTTGATAGATGATACTAACATTACACCATATGAGGATTGTTGTACACCAACAAGATCAAGTGAGCTACACTATTTCCTTAGCTCAGATGTAGGTTCATGGAGTATCAATACACAAAAGATGGCATGCTTTTGTTCTTCATGTACAATGCAACCCTAGAATGATTGTGAGTTAGAGGAGTGGGTAGACAAATGGTTGATAAGTTATCTTATCCCACTTCACATGTATCGCCCTTTGACGACATTGGAACTAACATAGATGGAATCATTGATCGACTTTGACCATGTATCAGATCTAGTTCAACCAAGTAATATATCCACTTTCTTAGTTTTTGAAATTCCTATTGGTATCTTACTTTGTAGTGTATTCATAATGTTGACTAATCTCAAGAGATTTGTTGCACATATCAATGCAGAGCATGTTTGTGTAGTTATTTCAGATGAATACAATGAAGAGGGAATAAACTATGACTTGTGTCATTGTGTTGAGGCCAAAAATAAATTGGAGGTCCCAATTATAGATGGAGAAAATATCAAATACCCTACAGGCTTAGTTATTGTTACTGGAATGTGGCTTAGAAGGCACCCACATAAGAGTGTTAAATATTGGTTGTTTCAAGACTTTGACACGCATGGTAATATTCTTCATTACTCGAACCTTGTCATGGCATCCAATGTTAGTTTGACTAGGTATGGGAGTAGACCTTTTAACAAGACCTTATGGAAGTTTTGTGAGTCCAACCATGAGGCAATACTTGACACAATAAAGAGTAGAGCAAACCTGGATGGTTTATTAGATTAATTTGTAAGTATGCACATTGGTTCTTATTAATTTATACTTTTATGCACATTAATTTATTTGATGTCAATGCTATCATCTTCTTTTACTTTGTCTATTTATAAGTAACCTACTAAAAATTGATTGGTGTCCCCTTGCAAAAAATGTTGATTTATGAGCCATCCAAGAGAATCTTAGCCAAAAAAGCAATGCAAAATCCTTATTTTGATGATATTGACAAATCTCAATTATGATTTTAAGCCATTATAAAAGTGTGTGTGAAGCTTGGTGAGGGAATTTCAAGTTATTCATTTCAAGTTAACTTTATCATGAGCACCTATGATGTAGACATTATAAGAGCATCTTGAATTTAAAAATATTGTATTCATGAGAGGTGTTGTGTACAATAGGCATCTTGGAACTCCCAATGAAGATGTATGACCAGGAGTGACTAAGTTGAGAGACTGGCATGCCTATCCTCAATGGAAGCATCAATATTTATGCCTTGTTCCCAAGTTGGAACCAAATGGTGTGGATTTGTTGTTTATAAGTGCCTTCCATCTATTTTCATTTCATTTCCATTTTGGATGTTCTTTTTATTTATTCTATTACTTTGTGTATTTGTAAGTAAACTACTAAAAATTGATTGGTCTATCCTTGCAGAAAATGTTGATTTATGAGCCATCGAAGAGAATCTCAAACAAAAAAGCAATGCAACATCCTTATTTTGATGATCTTCACAAATCTCAATTCTAATTTGAAGACATTATAAAAGAGTGTGTGAAGCTTAGCGAGGGAATATCAAGATATTAATTTGAAGTTAACCTCATCATGAGCACCTATGATGTAGACATTATATGATCCGGGGGACAATTTTTTAGTGAACATTGAAGTGTTCCCAATACTCCAAATTTTAGCTTCATCAGAAAGAGAACGATGTTCTGATTCCAACGCAACTTGAACGGGGCGAAAAGGACTCTGTTTGTGCAAGTTACGGCCAGTCAAACTTCTAGTCAAACTGGCTTCAGGGGCGTCCAAAAGGTGAAAAAAATAATCATCTCAAAAATCAACAAAATTAGCGTCATCGCGAAGAGCTCGTCAAGACGATTCCAACGGTGTTCGTTTCGTCGAAATCCGATGTCGCATGCTCAAGATACAAGCAGTCAAAGTTTTGAGTTGACTTTCTAGCTGATTGTATGGAGGATGACGTCAGCAGATTGCCCGTACTGTACGGATTCCACATGGTCGAATTCAAGTGTGACACATGGCATATGAATCATCTATATGGACCAATCATTGGCTGACACGTGTCTGTCCGTACTCGGACGTGGCACCCAGTCAGCATCCCACGTGGCAGTCTAGTCAGCATCTCCGACGAGTTAGAACACGACACATGGACGGCTGAGTCAGCAAGTTCATCGAATAGGGATTTGACATGTGGCACCGACTCAGTAGTACGGTTATCCTCGTCAGCGCCCTCATCAGCGGAAGTCGTCGAATGGCATCGAGACACGTGTGAAGTCTTTGGCCTGCGTGTTTGTTGAGCGGACTGCTAAAACTATGGATGGGTTTTGAACCCGTTACCACCACTTCCCCGAAATAGCCGGCAACCGTTGCACCCGCAACCACACCCTTGTTTACATGCGGAACGAGGTTAGTTTTATTGTTTAATTTGTTTTGTTTTGGTTATAAAATAGCCGGCGGAGGTTGGAACTCGCAACCTCGCGCCGGGCAAAATAATCATCCACCATTAGACCACGAAGACCCCACTGATAATAATAGGAGCTCGGTTTGTTTTGAAAGGTTGTTAAAGCCGAATTCATAACAAATAGCCTATTAAGGCCAAAACAATCAAAACTACCTCTACCAACCTAAACCAACAAACTAAATGGAGATATCAGAGGATAATACGAACTGATCAGGGAAGATATGTATTTATTTTGGTGGTTAGGCCTAATTAGGAAAACTTTTTGTATAAAAGGAGGGGTATAGGCCTTGTTTTGACAAGTCTAGGTGGAGAACGAGAGAATGCTCGAGAGATGAATTGTATTGTTCCTATATATCGAAGTGATGATGTGCTTTTGATGTGCTTGAAGGGGATGATGCTGCCTCAATTGTAACTGATTTTTGGAGCTAATCGGATCGGTCCTCCATTGGAGAGGGACCCGGAGACGTAGTCCTTAGGGACGAACTCCGTTATCAATTGTGGTTTCTTCTCTCTATTTCTTCTCTCTTTCTGTTCAGTTCATTATCCTGGAATTTATTTTATGTTATGTTTATTATTTCATTTGAGCATTTAATTTGTAATCATTTAAGTTAAGCGTTGTAATAATTGATCTTTTAACGTTAAGCATTCTATAAGCAACTAGTCCTAGATCCTAAATAGATCAAGTTGGTATCAGAGCTTTGTGTGTGGCTTGTATTGCAAATTGAATGCTAACGAGATCCAGGTTGCAACGAGGCGAAGGAGAACTCGAAGAATACAATCCAGAGATCGGAAGACGAAGAGTTAATCAACCGTCACAGATGGAAGAAAAAGAAGGTGGACAAAGTTCAGAGCTTAGTGTCAAGGATTTCCAGAAGCTATTTCTTGACATGAAGGCAATGGTGGACGAACTTTATGCTGAAAAGAAGAAGCATGAAAAGGGAGGTTCTTCAAAGCACAAGAAGCAGGAAGATCAGAAAGACACAGAGGAGAAAATTCTGAAAACTCCTTCTCCTCCATCTTCTCCCTCTTCTTCTTCTCCCCCTTCTTCTAATGTAAATCCATTTAAGAGCAAGTCTAAGCCTGTAATTAAGCTTGATGTAAAATTTGAATTACCTAAATACTATGGGGAGTTAAATGCTGAGAAGTTAGATGATTGGGTCCAACAAGTAGAAGTATACTGTAGGATTCAAGGCCTAGTAGAAGATGCTTCTAGGATTCAATTAGCAACTTTCCGGTTGGGAGGTACAGCTCTCACCTGGTGGGAGAGTAAAACTCGGGAAGAAATTGCTCGCCATGGTCAAGTTAATATGTCTTGGATGGAGTTTGTTGCTGCCCTTAGGAAACAATTCTATCCCTTAGGTTACATGCAACAGTTAACCATGAATTGGCAAACCTTTAGGCAAGGTAAGGGGCAGTCTGTCTAGGAGTATACTCATGAGTTTAGGAAACGGGCCATTGCTCTAAATGTTCCCTTGTATACCCAAGACACATTACTTAAGTATATTGGTGGTTTACATTCTTACCTTAGGCACACTATTTTGATGTTGAGTCCCAACAATCTAGACGAGGTGTCTGTTCAAGCTACTCATATAGAGTCAAGGGGTAAGAACACATTTAGTGATAACTTTTCCAAGAAGCCATCTAAGTTCGAGGGTAAGTCTAAAGGGAAAGAAAAAGACAAAGATAAAGGCAAAGGGAAGAAGACAACCACAGCTAAGAAAGAGGGTGAGAAACCCACATGCTCCCATTGCAAGAAAGAGGGGCATGATGATTCAAGATGTTGGAAGCTTCATCCTGAGTTGAGGCCGAAAAGATATGGAGGTAATAAAGGCAAGCAGAAGACTACTGCAGTGATTCAACAAGATCTTGGTTCTGACTCCGGAGATGAGATGAAGATTGTTGCTACCGGAATCCAAGGTAAAGGGAAAGGTATATCTCTCTCATCTGATGCAAGTTTTTCTAATGCCAGTGCAAGTACAAGTAAAGAATCTTCTCCTAAGGTTGATAAGAAAAGAAATGAATTGTTTCACATTCGTGTTGTAACAAAACACACTAAGATTGATACTCTGTTTGATACGGGTTCACAAGTCAATTTAATATCTGAAGAAGTTGTAAAGAAACTTAATTTGGCTACAACACCTCATCCAAAACCATATCCACTTGGATGGGTTTGCGATGATGCTCAACTACAAGTAACTAAACAATGTAAATTGAGATTTGCTATCACTGCAAACTTTGTAGATGAGGTAGAAGTCGATGTGGTCCCTTTGGATATTTGTGGGCTTGTGTTAGGGAGTCCTTATCTTTATGACAGAAAAGCAATCTTTTATAGGGGGGAGAATAAGTATCATCTTTTTAAAGATGGGGTAGAATACATTGTACGGGCACATAAGGTGAAGACTAATCTTACACTAGTTAATGTTGGTCAAATGAAGAGGTTGGTCAATTCAAGTAAAAACTTTGTATTGATGCTTGTAAAAGCCAAAGAAGATGATAAATCTGAGGTATTCAGTCAAACTTGAAGATCATGTAAGTCATGTAAAGAAAGTCTTTGATGTATTGAGAAAATAAAAATTGTATGTAAAGATGTCTAAATGTGAATTTGCTAAGACATCCTTAGTGTACTTAGGCTATGTCGTAGGGAATGGTCAATTGAAAGTAGACCCTACGAAGGTTGAAGCTATTGTAAAATGGCCTAAGCCAAGTACAGTTATAGAGGTCAGAAGTTTCCTAGGTGCAGTCCAGTACTGGAGAAAATTTATTGCTAATTTCTCTTATATAGCATCACCATTACATGCATTAACCAGTATGAGAGCAACTTTTCAGTGGGGAGGTCCACAGCAGAAGGCTTTCGACACTTTGAAGGGAAAGTTGAGCACCGCACCAGTTTTGGCCTTACCAAATCTACATCAACCATTTGAGATCGAGACAGATGCGAGTGGATTTGCCATGGGAGCAGTACTCATGCAAGGAGGTAAACCAGTTTGCTACCACTTTGAAACTTTTTCAGGAGCAGTAAGTAACTATCCCACGTATGATAAAGAACTTTATGCTTTAGTTCAGAGTGTTAAAAAATGGAAACATTACATAATGGGGAAAGAAACTGTAATCCACACTGATCACCAACCACTACAATATTTGCACTCACAAACTAAACTACAACAAAGTAGGAACTTTTGGTGGATGGGTTTTCTACAATAGTTTCATTTGGTTATTAAGTATAAGAAGGGTACCCATAACAAAGTAGCAGATATGCTCTCTAGACCTCCTATGATGAACGCTTTGATAATCCTTCAGAATAGTTCTATGGTTCATGAAATTTTTCAGGAACAATATGCTAATGATGAGAACTTTAAGGATATCTATGCTGCTTTAATAAATGGTAAACATGTAGAAGAGAAAGACTATTATGTGCGGGATAAATTGTTATATCACTTAGGTAAATTGTGTGTTCCAAAAGATGAACAAGCACAGGTGATTAGAGAAGCACATACCTCATTGATTGCAGGACACTTTGGGGTAAACAAAACATTGACTCAGCTGCAGAAATATTGTTATTGGCCTCATATGCAAGAAACTGTAACTAAGTATATTAGAGGTTGTGTTATGTGTGCAACTAGTAAGCCTAGTAACAGGAAATTGGGTTTGTACACACCTCTACCTGTACCTTCTCGTCCATGGGAAAGTGTGTCAATGGACTTTGTAGGGGGGTTACCTATGTCTAGGAAGGGACATGATTACTTGTATGTAGTAGTTGATCGGTTCAACAAAATGTGTATTTTGATGCCTTGTAAGAAACAGGTCACTGCTGAACTGACAACTCATATGTACTTTCAATTTGTATGGGTTCATTTTGGGTTACCTACTTCTATTGTATCGGATCGAGATTCTTGATTCTTGGGGGAATTTTGGTCAGCTTTGTGGGGACTCATGGACACCAAACTGAAGAAGAGTACAGCCTTCCATCCGCAGACTGACGGGCAGACAGAGGTTGTAAACAGGACAGTTGTGCATCTACTCAGAGGTTACTGCAGTAAGCATCCTAAGTTGTGGGATGAGAGTCTTCATTATGTGCAGCATGCCTACAACCATGCAGCACACTCTTCTACTAAGAGGTCTCCCTTTTGAGACATGCTTTGGTTATGTGCCCAAGACAGATGGATTTTGCTTTTGGGAAAGATGATGTTGAAGATGGGCCATGATAGAGAAGGCTTTGAAGTTCATCCAAAGTCCAAGCAATTCATCAAGCAGTGGAAGCACCACGAACAGAGCCAAGCAAAATACAAGGTTTGCCATGACAAGCATCGCACTGATCATCATTTTCAGGTTGGAGACAGAGTTTGGTTACATATCAGCAAGGAAAGGATGCAAGGTGAAGGTAAAAAGCTTAAGCCAATTAGGTATGGTCCTTTTGAGATCCTTGAGAAGATTGGTACTAATGCCTTCCGCCTCAATCTTCCTCCATACATGCATATTTACTCGGTTGTTAATGTTGAGAATTTGAAACTGTATGAGCCTCCAATGATCCTAGATGAAGTCTCAGACATTCAAGTTCCATCAGTTGATGACCTTTCTCCAGAGTACATGTCAGAGTTGCCAGAAGATGTTATTCTCGACAGGAATGTCAGAACTTCACGAAGAGGAGATGTTGAGTACCTCAGAGTGGGCCTGAAGGGGATGCATCCAAGCAAAGCAAGATGGATGGAGATTGGTAAAGTGAGGGAACTTTACCCTCACTTACTTTAAAAGTAATCAAGCTTTCGGAGGTCCTAAAGCTCTCCAGTGGGGAGGCCTGATTCGGGGGACAATTTTTTAGTGAACATTGAAGTGTTCCCAATACTCCAAATTTCAGCTTCATCAGAAAGAGAAGGATGTTCTGATTCCAACGCAACTTGAATGGGGCGAAAAGGACTCCGTTTGTGCAAGTTACGGCCAGTCAAACTTCTAGTCAAACTGGCTTCAGGGGCATCCAAAAGGTGAAAAAAATAATCATCTTAGAAATCAACGAAATCAGCATCATCGCGAAGAGCTCGTTGAGACAATTCCGACAGCGTTCGTTTCGTCGAAATCCGACGTCGCATGCTCAAGATACAAGCAGTCAAAGTTTTGAGTTGACTTTCTAGCTGATTGTACGGAGGATGACGTCAGCAGATTGCCCGTACTATACGGATTCCACATGGTTGAATTCAAGGGTGACAAGTGGCATATGAATCATCTATACGGACCAATCATTGGCTGACACGTGTTTGTCCGTACTCGGACGTGGCACCCAGTTAGCATCCCACGTGGCAGTCTAGTCAGCATCTCCGACGAGTTAGAGCATGACGTGTGGACGGCTGAGTCAGCAAGTTCATCGAATAGGGATTTGACACGTGGCACCGACTCGGCAGTACGGTTATCCTCGTCAGCGCCCTCGTTAGCGGAAGTCGTCGAATGGCATCGAGACACGTGTGAAGTCTTTGGCCTGCGTGTTTGTTGAGCGGACTGCTAAAACTATGGATGGGTTTTGAACCCGTTACCACCACTTCCCCGAAACAGCTGGCAACCATTGCGCCCGCAACCACACCCTTGTTTACATGCAGAACACGGTTAGTTTTATTGTTTAATTTGTTTTGTTTTGGTTATAAAATGGCCGGCGGAGGTTGGAACTCGCAACCTCGCGCCGGGCAAAATAATCATCCACCATTAGACCACGAAGACCCCACTGATAATAATAGGAGCTCGGTTTGTTTTGAAAGGTTGTTAAAGCCGAATTCATAACAAATAGCCTATTAAGGCCAAAACAATCAAAACTACCTCTACCAACCTAAACCAACAAACTAAATGGAGATATCAGAGGATGATACGAACTGATCAGGGAAGATATGTATTTATTTTGGTGGTTAGGCCTAATTAGGCAAACTTTTTGTATAAAAGGAGGGGTATAGGCCTTGTTTTGACAAGTCCAGGTGGAGAACGAGAGAATGCTCGAGAGATGAATTGTATTGTTCCTGTATATCGAAGTGATGTTGTGCTTTTGATGTGCTTGAAGGGGATGATGCTGCCTCAATTGTAACTGATTTTTGGAGCTAATCGGATCGGTCCTCCATTGGAGAGGGACCCGGAGACGTAGTCCTTAGGGACGAACTCCGTTATCAATTGTGGTTTCATCTCTCTATTTCTTCTCTCTTTCTGTTCAGTTATTTATCCTGGCATTTATTTTATGTTATGTTCATTATTTCATTTGAGCATTTAATTTGTAATCATTTAAGTTAAGCGTTGTAATAATTGATCTTTTAACGTTAAGAATTCTGTAAGCAACTAGTCCTAGATCCTAAATAGATCATTATAAGAGAATCTTGAATGTATGAGTGACATTGTAAAAGATCTATGAGAATGGAGTACCTAAGGCATTGTGCCTATGGTACAGGGCACCTGGGCCTTCATTTTGTAAAAGGAGTTTAGTATGTAGTGTATTTATGTTTAAGGTCATATTTTTGTTTTGAAATAAGGTCTTTAAGACCATGTTGGATGTACATTTGGAGGATTGAATAACAAAGATTCACTATTTTCTGCATTTTCCTACATTGAATTTTGTTGCTACAACAGCTTGTACATTTTGGTATGGCCTGGAAGTGCTCATTTGTGCACTATAATTGATGGAGTGAACTACCTTTCATTTTCATCTTGTCTCATTTGTTTTGATCAATATTTGAGTGAGTTATAGTGTTTTGATACCCTGCTCTGCATCAATATAACTAGCATATAGTCTAACTTATTATAAAAACTTGATTTATTAAAACAAATCAACCTAATTATTATATATCAATATCAATATAGCATAAAATCTATTGAAATAAACACTTTTAATGAGATTTACTCAAATAAAATAATGAAATTTATTGCTACCCTCAAACATTTGTAATTCAAACAACACAATCCCTTCACAGTCCAAATTGTAAAATGGCAACAATCTTTGATGGCTTGTTACTAAGATATTGTGTTAGTTATAGGAATTATGTCTAAGGCATCAAGATCATGTAGGGAACTTCTACAATAACCTCTCTCGATTTTTGTTATCTCAAGGTTGTTTTTCCGTGGTGTCCAATTTTGACTTGATGGAAAAAGTGTCAATTGCAAGCAATGCAAAGTTGCAAAGTAGTGCAACTTTCATTTTGCAACTGGTGTGGCCAAATAGATTGTTCCAATGTGTCTGAATGGGTACATTTACATTAGACATGGTCATATTTCACACCTAAACACACAGAATCGCTTCGAGCTACATTCAACCAAATTGATCCCTTAAGAGTCCAAAGTATAAAAGGGCAGCAATCTTTGATGAGCTATTAATTGGAAATTGTGATGCTTAATAAGTCTTTGTCTAATCCTACAGGATTATGTTGGGCCCCTCTACAATAACCTCTCTTGGTTTTCATTATCTTGGAGTCATTTTCCCGTGGTGTCATGTTTTCACTTGATGGAAAAAGTGTCAAATGCAAGCAATGTAAAGTTGCAAAGTGGTGCAAATTTTATTCTATAACTCATGTGATCAAACAAACTATTCCAACACATCCATATGGGTATATTTATGCTAGGTATGTTCCTCTTTCTCACCCAAATACGCGGAATCATTCTAAACTATGTTCAATCGGCTCAATCCTTTATGGGTCCAAAGTGCGAAAGGGCAGAAATCTTTGACGGGCTATTACTCAAAAAATGTGGTGCTTATGAAATATTCATCTGAGCCTATGGGATCACGTTGGGCCCCTCTACAATAACCTCTCTCAGTTTTTGTTATCTCAGAGTGGTTTTCCCGTGGTGTCCAGTTTTTACTTGATGGAAAAAGTGTCAAATACAAGAAGTGCAAAGTTGCAAAGTGGTGCAACTTTGGTTCTACAACTCGTGTGACCAAAAAGACTATTCCAATGCATCTAAATGGGTGGTTCTATGCTAGGAATGGTCCTCTTTTGTACCCAAACACACGAAATCACTTTGAGCTACATTCAACCGACAAAATCCCTTAAGAGTCCAAAATGCAAATTGGCTGCAATCTTCGACGGGTTGTTACTCGGACACTGTGATGCTTAGAAACTTAAAATTTGAGCCTATGGGGTTGTGTTGTTCCCCTCTATAATAACCTCTCCCATTTTTTTCTATCTCAGAGAAATTTCTTTGTGGTGGCGAATTTTCACTTGGAGAAAAAGTTGTCAAATGCAAATGTTGAAAGTGTGGATGTCGAATCTACAAATGGTTAACAATCTTAACATAATATCATCATGTTAATCATTTGAAACCTATTAGATTAAATATCCCTATGAAATATTTAACCATGCTAAAATATGCAATCTAAATAGAAAAAAGATAATTAAATGCATGCATATAAAAACATAATCAAAACTTTATTTCATAGTGGATTGGTGTTATTGTAGAAAATAGCCCTTTCCCAATCCTTGCTTAAGCTCCATGATGAAAATGATTTGAATATGATATGGAATGCTAAGATATGGAGTGGACAAAATCAGTTCTCCATTGAAGAGAGTGACCTTGCATGATATTGTAGATGAGATACAAAGATTGTGGAGGATTTGATCAAGGATGAAGCCTCTATTTGTAGATTCTCAAATGCTAAGAGTGTTGAAAAGGGACCAATGTGGGACTAAAAATAGGCCAATGAAAAGAGGCCACTTGTCAAGTTGTGATAGGCTGATGCATGTGCAAGATTTGGGAAATGTGCCCAAGAGAGGGAGATTCAAATTTGAATTTGTGAGTAAATGTTGAGTTTGACTTGTGCAAGGGGACATGTAAGAGCCATAAAAGAGTTCATAAATGCTTTGTTGGGTGTATATGTCCACTTGTTTTTGAATTCAAACTTGAGGGAATATTCCTCAAAGATGCCATGTTGAGTGAAAATGTTGGATTTAATAAATCAATAAATTGATTTATTTGTGCAAATGGAAAAATCTAGAGAATGTGATGGGTAGTTAGGTTAGTTTAATCAGGATTAGCTTAGCTTAATGATGATTAGATGATTTTGACTTATTTGATTTAAAGACTTTGATTTATTTAAATCAAAAGGGATGGGAAATGACTTTTGAGATTTTAATTAAATAAAATTTGATTTATTTAATTAAAGGATGA
This sequence comes from Sequoia sempervirens, assembly GCA_007258455.2. Taxonomy (NCBI): domain Eukaryota; kingdom Viridiplantae; phylum Streptophyta; class Pinopsida; order Cupressales; family Cupressaceae; genus Sequoia; species Sequoia sempervirens. Next base: position 48,567,982 of record VDFB02105785.1, read on the forward strand.
TGTGAGCCTTTGATTTATTTAAATGAATAACCTTAGGACTAAAGACCTGATTTACCTAATGAATGGATTTTTTGTGTTTGATTTATTTAATGAGTGGAAGAACGTGAATTGGGTGCATGATGTTAATTTCATGTGTCTACAGAAAGTTGCAAAGAGGTGCAACTTTCATTTTACAACTCGTGTGACCAAATAAATTGTTCTAACATGTCTGGGTGGGTAAATTTACACTAGGAATGGTCCTCTTTCACACCCAAACATGTTGAATCACTCTGAGCTACATTCAACTGGTAAAATCCCTTAAGAGTCTAAAGTGCAAAATGGTTACAAACTTTAGCATATTACTCGAAAACCGTGATGCTTAGAAAATTCTCGTCTATTTCTATGGGATCATGTTGGGGCCCTCTACAATAACCTCTCTCAGTTTTTGTTATCTTAGAGGAATTATCCCGTGGTGGGGAATTTTCATTTGGGGAAAAAGTTGTCAAATGCAAGTAGTTGAAAGGTGCAAAGTGGTGCAACTTTCATTTTGCAACTCATGTGACCAAATGGACTATTCCAACACATCTGAATAGGTATTTTTACACTATTCATTATCATCTTTCACACCCAAACATGTGGAATCGCTCTGAGCTACGTTCAATCAAATCGATCCCTTAAGAGTCCAAAGTGCAAAATAGCTATAAACTTCAGCATGTTGTTACTCGAATACTGTGATGCTTAGAAACTTCTCGTCTAAGCCTATGGGATCATGTCGGGCCCCTCTACAACAAACTCTCTTGGTTTTCTCTATCTCAGAGGCATTTTCCCGTGGTGGTGAATTTTCACTTGGGAAAAAAGTTGTCAAATACAAGTAGTTAAAATTTGCAAAGTTGTGAAACTTTCGTTTTGCAACTTGTGTGACCAAATGAACTATTCCAATGCATCTGAGTGGGTATGTTTACACTAGGCATGGTACTCTTTCACACCCAAACAAGCTGAATCGCTCTGAGCTACATTCAACCAGTAGAATCCTTTAAAAGTCCAAAGTGCAAAATGGTTGTAATATTCGATGGGATGTTACTCATACACCGTGATGCTTAGAAACTTATTTTTTAGCCCTATGGGATCATGTTGAGCCCCTCTACAATAACCTCTCTCATTTTTCACTATCTTGGAGGCGTTTTCCCATGGTGGAGAATTTACACTTTGAGAAAAAGTTGTCAAATGCAAGTAGTTGAAAGTTGCAAAGTGGTGCAACTTTCATTTTGCAACTCGTGTGACCAAACAGATTATTCCAACATGTCTAGATGGGTGCGTTTATGCTAGGAATGGTCCTATTTGACACCCAAATGTGTGGAATTGCTTTGAGCTATGTTCAACCGACTCGATCCCTTAAGGGTCCAAAGTACAAAAGGTAAGAAATCTTTCATAGGCTATTACTCAGAAATCGTGGCACTTATTAATTCTCCATCTGAGCCTACAGGATCACATTGGGACCCTCTATAATAACCTCTCAATTTTTGTTATCTCGGAGTCATTTTCCCATGGTGTCTAGTTTTCACTTGATAGAAAAAGTGTCAAATGCAAGTAGTGTAAAGTTGCAAAGTGGTGCAACTTTCATTTTGCAATTCGTGTGACCAAACAAACTGCTCCAATGCATCCCAATAGGTACGTTTACACTAAGAATGGTGCTCTTTCATACCCAAACATGTGGAATCACTTTGAGCTATGTTCAATTAGCTTGATCCCTTATGATGGCATCCAAAACAGTCGAAAAGAGAAACATACACACGGCGGTTGAGAAGTTCAATTTTTCCATACAAAAAGCATATGATCATCATAAATTCTAGCAAGTGCAAGATATTTTTTAATTATCCTCCTTTCTCTTACAACAATATGCAAGCAATTTTAAATGTGTACAATGGTGGAACTTGGAAACATTTTATTTTTCCTCAATTAACAACTTTGGTTGTGAAGCATTTTGTCATTTTCATTTGAAATGATTTGATATGCTTGAAAATTGGAGTCTAAGAGAAACAAGTGATGCTCTCATGTACATTTATTATTTGGTGCGATAAATAAAGTTTCTACCATTGAGTCCATTTCTTATTTGTATTATAAATTATAACTTGCTTTCTCCCGAGTCCATTTCCTGTACAAGAAATAATATTGCAAAAGTTGACATATACATCTTTCGATGTGTTTATATGGTGATGGATCAATAAAATAACAATTCATTCTACACTATGAGAATTATGTTGTGAAAATGTTTAAAGACTATTCAAGATAAATGTTTGTATGATAATGTGTCAAGAAGTTACCTACTCATTATCTACCATGAATATTATGTTTTTCAAGTGTTGTGAAGATTATTTATCCTTTGCTTAATTGAGTTGTTCCAATCAAAAGATTAAATATATTGGAATCTTTTTATGAAACATTTCATGGAATACCAATTGAAAATGTGTTTTTTTACTTTTAGATAAAGCATTTCATGGAACTCTTTGGATTAAACTGAATTGAGATATGTAAGAACAAGGGAGAATTAGGAAACACATTGCTTAAGGATCTCAAATAATCCTTCTCTCCCATTGCAATTTTGGGTGGATTATTACTTTCAAAGTATTGGAATGTTTTACCTATTTTTCTAGTTGGCAATTGTCATTCTAGAAGGCTCATCTCTTGATATATTTTATACTCATTCTTAATCAATTATTGAGTTAATAATCAATGCATTTAAGTACAGTTAATCTTTTCTTTTCAATTTGTGCAATTTTGGAATTTGTAACTCTACTACTATTCCTACAAATACTGAAGTTGTTTAGTATTGACTAATAAAGTTGTTTAGCATCAATCAATTAATATTCAAGACAAACCATGAAGGACAACAATGATCAATGCTAGGGCTAACCAATTAATAAGTATAGACGTGAAGAAGTCAAGCATGTACATGTGAATAAGGGAAGCACAAGTACTCAAAAACACGTAAGCCTTGAAGTATACACACGAATACATAGTATACACAAATTAATACAAAGTATATGCATGAATACAAGGTATACACATGAAAACAAGCAAGTTGCAAAGTATACATTGGAATACACGTAAATCACAAAGTATACATGTAATTTGTAAAGTATACACTTAAATACACATAACTCATGTCTATTGAACCATGAATTTATAATGCAAATATGGAAACCATCAATAGAAAAGATTTGTATTAACCAAATAGTCATGTAGGCATACATCAATATATGTCGATATAAGTATAAAATATAGCTGCAAAATAGCCATGTAGGCTTACGAGAATTTCATATAGACATACAATGTCAAATATATCCAATACAAAATATGTACAAAAATGCTATATAGGCATACAACAAAGGGCTTTGGAATCAAAATTCATCACTCTCCATGCTCTTGAAATAAACTCTTGCCCTTTGTTGGTCAATCGGATGGTGATATATTTGTCGCTCATTTATTCTATAGTTGAGGAGTGTTCATGCTACTCCTCATAAGGTTTAGTTCTTTGTCAAGTTTTATCTCTTACAATAATAAGTAAAGACATTAATAGATAAAAATTACATTTAAGAAAATAATATATTTAACAAAATAATCACTTACTCCCATCTGATGATCACTCTCCATGAGGGAAACATTCAAATTCCCATGTTGAGGCATGTTGAAGCCCTGTATAAACCATCCAAATAGAAATTAAACTTCAAATCAATAATGGTTTGATTTTTCACTAACATCTATAACAACGAATGTAAATTGAAATTTAGTAATTTTCCTCATACCTCTCCTGCCAGATCCATTGAGGAGTCTATATCAGATGCAACACCGATCTCCATTGTCCTCTAAAAATTTGAAGGTGTATCCACTTGCAACATCTAAAAATAAAACAACAAATTATTCAATCATCAAAATTACAATAGCGATCCACGTCATGACTTATAATGTATGAGATAATAAACAAAATTTTGAGTACTTATTAAACTATATATTTTTGACTATCATGCATACTATTTTCCCTATCCATATCTTGTTTGAAAGTACGTGTTTTTAGGATTTTACCCATAGTAGCAAGCTGGTGAACCATTTGATAAAATGCTTTCATAAACATGTACAATAATTATGGTGGCATAGAGAAGGCAGTGAAGTGTTTAAAAAAATGCACAAAAGAAATGGAGTCTCATGGTGATGGAATGCCATTACAAACAAATGTGTCATGGCATTCCATCAAAATAAGACCACATTTCTTTGAGGCATTTTTTTCAAATAGTTCATTGCCTTCTCTGTGGGATTATGTTGGGATGGGGTGGATGGTATAGTCTAGCCTTGGTTATGAGATAGAGGGAGATCACGACATGAAGAGGGAGGAATAGGGACATGAACAAGTCGAATAAAAGGTGGAAGGTTCCATGGATTGGTAAATTGAGGATGAGGACCTTGAAAAGAATTTGGAGGGGAATTTTGGCTAATGGGTTAGTTTCTATTCTTCAAGCAGTGAGCTATTTGAAAAAATGCCTCAGAGAAATGTGGTCTCGTGGTGATGGAATGGAATTCCATCACCATGAGACCACATTTCTTCAAGGTATTTTTTTCATACTACTCACTATCTTAACTATGATATTGCTTAATGTTATGATTTGATAGAAATTTTTCCAAGCATCCATAGTTTGTTGGAAAGCACCTATTTTAGGATTTTAGCCATAGCAGCAAGGAAGTGGGTAGTTTGATAAAATGCTTTGGTACACATGTATGGAAAATGTGGTAGCATAGAAAAGGTGGTGAGCTGTTTGAAAAAATTCCTCGAAGAAATGTGGTCTCATGGTGATGGAATGGCATTCCATCACCATGAGACCACATTTCTTTGAGGCATTTTTTCAAACTACTCACTGCCTTGTTTATGCTATTGCTTATTATTCTGCTTTGATAGATTTTTTCCAAGCATCCATAGTTTGTTGGAAAGCACCTTTCTTAAGCTTTTAGCCATAGTAGTGAGGAAATGAACTATTTGATAAAATGCTTTGGTAGACATGTATGGAAAATGTGGTAGCATAGAAAAGGCGGTAAGCTATTTGAAAAATTTCCTCAAAGAAATTGGGTCTCATGGTTATGGACATCACCATGACAATGCATTTCTTTGAGGCATTTTTTCAAACAAGTCATTGTCTTGTCTATGATATTGCTTACTATTATTATTTCATATATTCCTTCCAAGCATCCATAGCATAGACAAGGTAGTGAACACTTTGAAAAGATGCCTCAATAAAAAGTGGTCTCATGGAATGCCATGACAAGCAAATGCAATTGGAAGCTTCTCCTACTTATTACTTATGCTATGTGAAGTAATTGCATCACTACTTATGTTGACTTTCTAAACAACTATATTGTAGTTGAAATTTTTCCATCTATCAACATCTAGTTATTAGTTATGGAATGTGAAGTAATGCTTTGAGTTTGAAAGATGTGCAATTAAGTACAATTCATTAGTTAAACTCTTTATTCTATTACCTGTGTGTAGGTTCGTCTAAATCCACTGGCATTGGGAGGTGTTCCCTTGAAACCTCCAATATTAGCCTATTCAACATCCAAAATCACATATTAAAATACCATTCATAAAATAATGCTATTAACATGTAATAAATTTATAATTGTTTACTAGTTACATACCTCAACAGTAGATGCAGTGGAGAAATAAGCAGGTGTAGGGCTGGTGTATCCAATATCAACACTGTGACCCTAAAATTTCATTAAAATCATAAAACTAAATTAGTTAATATTGCATTTCAAAATTGAAATTTAATAAATTAAATTCAATGAACATACTAACATTTACCTGAGTATCAATTCCATAGTTCTCATTCAAAATGTCAGTTTCCCTCGCCATCTCCATAGCTACAAACGTATCTTGTATAGCAGCCTCTTGAGTGTCTGTGGGGTCATATGAACAAGTTGCCCCAAAAGACTGACACAAATGGGATCAAATCCCACCACTAGAAGACTCCCCTGGATGGCGTTGTAGAATAGGGTTGGCATGTTGGATGACACTCTGGGTCAAAGAGTTGATGGCCTGCAAAGTCTCTACCTCGGCACTCTCCTTCACGATGAAATGGATAGCGATGTTCTCATGAGGTGGCCTAGTGAGAGGTCATCTCCCTTGTCATGTAGGATCTTGTTGTGCACCGGGTCTATCTTGAGCCGACCCCCCACCTCTCCCCTGGAAGCCCCTCATATAAAAATAATGCAGGATTTTGTTCAAGATGAACTCACAGTATAGTTTCCTAAGGAAATACTATGGGACTTCACAATTGTTGCATGGTGGGTAATCAAAAACCATGTACCACCTATCCCAAAAATAGTTTCTAATTTGTTGGTGGTGGCACCTATGGATAGGAAACTTCTTCGCATTAAGGGTAAGATTTTCATTTTTGCGTGAGTCAGTGAATAATGAGCAAAAATCAAATTTTGTAATTTTTAGATCTTTTACATCTTTATATGATCATTTATCCAGTAATAAGCCTTAGCCGCCTGCCTCCTATCTTGTCAACCAGTTAATTGTTTGCTAATTGAATCTACATGTTTTAACATTTCTTTGAGTGAAGTTTTCAGGGTTATTCTTTCCACAGTTGAACCGTTTGGATTGTTGAACCTCCTAATTAAATCCTCAAAAAAAAATTATTGTTTTCAACTTCACTCATTAAGTTTTGTTGAGTGCCAAGAGGATGTCGAGGGATTGGTGGAGGAGATTGTTGTTGTGGTTGATCAACTTGAGGATTTTGTTGTTGTTGTTCTTGTTGTGCTTGTTGAGGATTTTGTTCCTCTTGTTGTTGTTGTGCTTGTTGAGGATTTTAAGGAGAGTTTACAGGTTCTTTAAGATCTCCTACAAATTCAAAAAATAAATATTAAAAACAACCTAAAACTAACAAATTCACAAAAAAAAAAATCCTTACCTTTCAAACCTCCTTGTCGACATGGCGGCATCTTGGTGATGAAATAGCAATAGTTTGATGAAAAATCTTGTAAAATGGATCCTCCTAGAGTGCGAGCATGGAAATGAGGGATTTTAGCCACAGGTAGAAAAAAAAATAGTCACAATGAAAATGATTTTGAATTCTTTTTTTTACTTTTAATAGCTCATAACGTGAGCACATTATAACGCGCTCATCTTATAGGCTTGTTGTGGCTAAGCCTTAGGCTCATCACGCCAAGCGATAATGCAAGTGCATTATAACATGCTCGCATTATCAACTTTCAAAAAAAATTAAAAATTTGACCACAAATTGGCTACCCATCTTTTTGCACCTGTCCCAATTAGGATTTTCAATATTTTGGGGTGTATTGACAATTCTTGAAAATTCAATAAATTTTCATCAAAAACATATTCAATCTACCTATTTAATACAAAATTCACACTAAAAAACTAAAATAACTTATGCTTTTGACCTCCTTGATATCTTGGTGACATTTTGGTGAAGAATCGATGAAGATTTGGTGCAAAACAAGGCTTCCTAGAATGCAAGTGCACTATGGAGAGTTTTCAAGCCACGTGTAAACTTATTTTTGCAAAAATGAGAAAATGAAATGAACTTGTTTCTTTTTATTAGTTGACTTTGCAATAATGCAAGTGCATTATAATATACTCGTGTTATGGCTTTAATGGGGCCAAAAAGTGGGGTGCCCACTTTTTTGTCCTCCATCTTTGTGCACCTACCCTATTTTTTAATATTTTCATTACCACTTAGAGGCCCTATTTGGCCCATCATGATCCTACACTGACCCACTTGTTAGTAATGAACACCCATTACTAATGAATATCCATTTCCTAAAGGTATTCATTATTAATGGGTATCTATTTCCTAGAGGTACATTCATTAGTTTTATATTATTCAAAACAAATATCCATTTTTAAAAATAATATCTATTATTCAAAACAAATATCCATTTTGGGAAGCCCAAAAAATACTCTGCAATAAAATGGGAATCACTTTTGTGTTACTTATCAAATTTTTGACATTTTATAGGGCATTGGAAAGATGATTTAGAGCTCTAGATAATGGACTAGGTAGTTTTTCTAGATTATCTACTAAAAATTAATTATAACTATTTTAAATTCATCATTTATTTTTTAAACTTCAAATGCTCACAACTTTTGTATGCGAAGTCCTTTTTTCGTGTTTTTTTAGTAATCAATATATAAAAAATTTATACTTGAAACATTAAAGGGGTAATCAATATTCCTTTCTCTTCCCCATATTTCTTTCCCAAATTATATTTATATCTATATACCTCTCCCTCTTTCTATAGCTCTCTACTTCTTCTCACTCCTCTCTCTATTTCTCTCTCTTGTTCTCCCTGTATTTATGTATATTTATCCATCTCAATCTCTATCTTCATATCTCTCTCACTCATACACACACACTTCCTGTTTCTCCCTCCCTATCTCTATTTCTCCCCTCTATCTCTCTCTCCCTCTCTTTCTATACCTATCTCCTCTATATATTTAGCTATCTCTCTCTCCCCCTCTCTACATGTCTCTCTCCCTCTCTCTCTCTCTCTCTCTCTCTCTACCTATCTATCTCCCTCTCTCTTCCCCTTGTATCTTTTCCTATTTATATATCTAGTTATCTCCCCATCTTTCTCTCCTTATGTCTCTCTCTACCTATCTCTCTCCCTTTCTCTTCCCCCCCTCTATATTTCCATAGTTATATCTATTTGTAGATATCTCTCCCTCTTTTTATCCCTATCTCTCTCTCCCTCTCTCCATAATGTGTCCATACTAGATGCATGAGTGTGAATAACTATCAAATTTATAAGTGCTAGAGGTGAGGTTTCCTTCACCTTAGAATAATAACTTAGATACAAAGAAGGTGAAACCTATAAATCTACAGTAGGAGTCAATGAATCCAAAGAATAAAATGAATCATTGTAAGGGGAGAAGGATCAAGAAAAGCCACTACATGAACATGTCTTGAGAATTTATTAATAAAAAATATTCTTAATTGCATCATAGTCATATAATAGATTCTCAAAATGATCAAGGGTTACAAGTGAGTTCAGAACACGATCACCTAGAAATATAGATAGAGGGACATCAAGATCTCCATGCATCTCCCAAATTTTGGTCCAAAGAGCATGATGAAACTCAATGTGTGAGGTTTCCCAAACAATATCGATATAAAAACTACAATTACCCAATCCTAGTGCTTGATCATTCTTGTCATTCCATATTTGTTTCTACCAAAAATTACTTCAAGAATAAATCCTTGGAGATTAAGATAATATTTTAATCCATTTATAGTGCTTAAAGATTCCATCTCACTAGGAATTATAATTTCATTAGTTCAAGGTGAGTATAAAATGATGATTTGATATACACATTACTAACTATAATATAGGTGATCCCATAAAGCTGGTTTACAATTTCTGGGAGGAACTGATTTTTGTTGAAATCACATATATTTAGAAAATATAATGATTTAAGCCTTAAAAGGTTCCATTTAAATAATTCCAATTGAAGAATTTTTGATCAAACTACCCTAAATCAAACCCCCTTGGATAGAACCCCGCTAGTTTTAAACCATACCTATAACGGAGTCTCCTTTACACCTATGAAAATGCTGATAAAAAATCACTTTTGATTTACCTTTTGGCGGATCAAATGAATTCATTTAAAAATTATTTTTTGTAAGTATGTAGTCCTTATTATAAGCTTTCCAAAAATTATAATTTTAAATAAATTTAATTTTATTATTATATTTATTTTTTATTTCTCGTGAATGTGGGTTTTTCACCGAAAATCAAGCTCTTTGTTTTGCACATGTGGAAAAATAATAGATTATTAAAAAAAAAAATTAAAAATATTAGTGCACCAGATATTGAAGTCCTTGATCTAGCAAAGAAAAATAAAATAAATTTTGATACATACAAAAAAAGTTACGCATTATACAGTCACGCTATGTCTGAATTATAATTGGTTTGAATTTGAAAGTTGATTAAAGAAAAAATATTCAATAAAAAAATACCTAACCAATTGGAAGCACTATCTATCAGAGTTAGGAATCTAAATTTGAAAGAATTAGAATTTTATCCTTCATGGAAAAAAAGTTATACGTTATACGGTGAGCATCACTTTTTAAAAATGTTGTTTTCTAGAAAAAACTAGTTTTCAAGGGAGATGGAAAAAGAAGTACAATCTGATTCCAAAAAAATTAAAAAATATATATTTAGAATCTATAGACAAAATGTCACAAAACTCTAGTTTGCATCATCTTCAAATTCCTCACATTTTAACCGCTATAGGTGCCCAAAAGTGAAGATTTAGTTAAAAAAAATTATTTCAGTGTCCAGTTTGGCCAAAAATTGTAAACCACTATTGTGGGATCACCTATACTCCTTGTGGATGTCAAATTATGTGTTTTCTAAAAAACAAACAACCATTAACATCGTTAGTAAACTTAAGCAAACCAAATAGAGCATCCCTATCAAATAATGCATCATGCTTCCAAATGCAAAAAAATGACAAGATAACTAAAGCATGTAAAAAACATGAAGTATATTTATCTCATAGTGGATTGGTGCTTCTTCGATGTGGAAAGAAGCCCTTTCCCAATCCTTTGCTAAGATCCATGATGAAAATGATATGAAAATGCTATGAAGATTGTGGAAATGATGATCAAGATCAAATGATAACTTGGATGAGTTGTGGAGGATTAATACAATAGAGGAGGCCTATATTTATAGCCAAGAAGGATAGAATAATGCCAAACATGGAGGATGTGGGACTAAAGATCCACCAATGACAAGATGCCACTTGTCAACATGTGAGAGGTTGAGGAATTAGAACTCATAATTTATTAGCTTGAGATTATTTGCTTTATAAAAGCAAAGTATGCATAACCCTAATCTTATCTTGAGCAACAAGATAGCTCAATAAAATAAGGATGAGAATAATTAACCTAGGAATTAAAATATTACCTGAGTAAAGTTATGCAAGTGTAATTAAATATTAATTACACTAACACCCCCCCATAAGTGCAACTTAGGGAGACTAACAAACCATGCACCTAAAACTAAGATTAATGCAAGAAAGCATGAATGGGTCCCGACAATAAGGCCTAATCAGGTACCCAAGTACAAATGCAATAATGAGGTAGAGAAGGAAAACCCAGTGGGACAAAACCCCCCTACAATGAGATGACTGCTGCAAAGAAGCACTGGAAGAACACTGTGGAGTAACACTAGAACCATAATCTGACAAGCAAGGAAAGATACTTTTGTCTACATCAAACCAAATGAGAGTCACTGAAGGACTCAGGCAGAATCATAATAATGTGACAGCAGACCCAATGCCACAGAACACTGGAAAAATCACAAACTGGAACAAACCGGCTCGATACCAAGTTAGAAACCAAGATCTAAAATGCAAACCAGAAAATAACCTTCCACATAAGAGAAAATTAGAAAAATCAAAGCTTTGCAAAAGATGTACAAAAATATTATTATTCAAGAATTTATAATTACATGAGATGATTTGTTTTATAAAAGAAAAGTATGCATAACCCTAATCTTATCTTGAGCAACAAGATAGCTCAATAAGATAAGGATGAGAATAATTAACCTAGGAATCAAGATATTACCTAAGTAAAGTTATGCAAGTGTAATTAAATATTAATTACACTAACAATTTGTGCAAGTGGGAAAAGCTAGAGGATGTGATGGGTGATTAGGATTAATCATGATTTAGCTATCTTAAGTGGATGTTAGGTGATTTGACCTTTTTGCTTTAGATTTATGATTAAACTAAATCAAAAAGGAGATGGAAAATGATAAAGACTTGATTAAATAAAGATTTGATATATTTAATCAAAGAGGATGATGTTAGTACTAAAGATTAATTTATTTAATTAAAATGGAGGACTTTAGAGATTGAATTTAATGAACTTGTTTTATTTGATGAATAGATGAATATGAATTAGTTAAATGCATGATGCTAATTTTGCATGTCTAAATTTTTCCCCTCTTTGAAGCAATGTATTTATTGCGTTGGTTCAAATAATAAACTTACCACGATAAAAATTCAAAAAAAAATTGATTTTTTCAGATGCCCTTGGCAGCAAAAAGTACACTGGTACATTTCCCCCTCGAGAGATTGAGCTAAAATATTCGATTTGAGGGTCGATCTTGTGATAAAGAGATTCAAGATGGGTGTATGGATGGTTATGATGATGATGCAAATGAGATGAACTAAGATGTTGAGAATAACAAATATATATTATCCTAAAAATCTTAACTAATGATGCAATGCATGTGAGATGGATGATATGATATGCTACTATTATGAGATGTATGTATATTAATGGTTTGTGGATAAAATATGGATGCAAGATGGATGTGTTGGTGATGTTATGTTAGCGTGGAGAGAAGAAAGAAGAAATGAGATGATGACAAGAGGATCCAACAAGTCCATGATCTGACGAGACTTTATTAGAGATGATGATGATGATAGATGATGTTTCGCTTATCAAGGATTGGGGTTTTAAAAGGGCTACTTACTTTATGTTTGATAACACACATAGATAAGATGCATCAAGGTATAAATAACTAGGATGGCATTGTAACCAGTGTGATGGACTTTGACTCAAAAAACAAATAGGAGTATTCTTGTTCACACTTCACATATGAAAACCTTGCTAGGACATACCTAACAAAGCAAGTCTTCACCAAGTTATATTACAAGAATGTCCAACAAGCATAGCAAACAAAAAGATAATGATTGATGCCCCATTCCTTTCTCTCTAAATCGCTTTGATTAGACATCATTGAGAGGTCATTGGAATGAGCGCAATAAGATAAATCAAAAGAAAAGATCAAGTACACAAACAAGTCAATGTTCTTCATACCTCTAGCCAAAGGGATTTGTTTTGATATGATAAGAATCCAAAATGATATCCAAAATGATGCCCATTATCGAAACGATATATCCTAGGACATTCATTGTATAGGATGATTGGTTTGGGACCGATTGGATGATAGGCTATCGACACAAAGAGTTGACCAACTTGTTTACATACTGACTTAAACCTGGGACTTGATGTTTTGAGTTTTCACTTTTTCACCTTCTAGACTTGTTTCTAATTGTTTCACCAAAGGTTGAGGATGACGATCATTTATTATGAGTGATGTTATTGCGGGTGAAAGTGAGATGAGACGAATGGATTTTTTCAAATATTTGGATGTTTTTGGAGTTTCAAAATATTTGAGGTTGTTTTTGGTATTTTTTGAGATTTTATAAATGTTTTGATTTTTGATTTTCCAATATTTTGGGGTTTTCTAATTTTTTATGAATGTTTTTGGATTTTGTGTTTTTTGAATGTTTTTTATGTTTTTGATGTTTTATGAATTTTATGAGTGTTTTTGGATTTTCATATGATTTGAATTTTTTTGGATTTTCGATGTTTTGAAATTTTTTTGATTTTTCACATGATTTTGACATTTTGGATATGGACATGTGTGATGATATCAGTGCTCTGTTTTAGGATTTTGTTGAACACCAAGCTAAGGTTGATTGATCGAATTGATGGATTGATGATGATAACATTGTTGAGGATACACAATAATGCAAGGATAGTGTTAACTAACATGAGGATTCAGATGGATATCCCAAGATGATGAGGGAATGATTGGATTTGATTGATCAGGATTTTGAAGCTTGATTTGGAACAAAATTTGTTTAGATGATCAGATGTGATGTTTGAAATGTAGTTTAGATGCGACTGATATTGATTGTTTGGATTAATGTTCGATGAAAGATGAAGCTTGACAAGGAACATCTACTCACCAAAATGTGGCATGGGCTAGTGATTAGATTTTGGATCACAAATTCTTCAACCAATTTTATTTCATGTTTTCCAATGTTCAGATCACCACATAATTTGGAGGATATATATCAAGATTTATTTCCCGAAGCAAGATGTAAATATCTACCCCCAGTGTCTAGCAATGTATGGAATTCCATGGGTGGATGCTTGGATAGGTGTATGGATGGATGGATATGGTAAGCATGCAAAGGATACCAAGGACTATCTTGTGATAAGATACGATGTTTAGATAAAGAATGCTCATTTGGATAATGTTTCATGGCTCAGATAATGTTGGATAGGATAGGATCAATGAAAATGACCCATATCAAGATGTTTAACATAAGCAAGTGTAAAGTGTGCACCAAAATTTTTTCAAGGTCAAGATAACGTGGGAGATGGATGTAGATGGATGAAAACGGATTACATCAATGGTTTATGGATGGATGGATTTATTATGGTTGAGATGGATGGAATGCTGGATTTATTATGGATGGAATGAGATGCTTTCACCTGAACTGGCTTACATAGATGCTCAATTCTACACATCACGTCTATTTTAAAGTTTTTCATCATGCTACCTACCCAAAGCACCACCCATGCGATTTTCACTAGAGGATGATTTTTTATCTTTACTATTTTCAATCCTTTTTCTGATTTTTTTGGATTTTCATTTTTTTTTTGATTTCTTTTGGATTTTTCTAAAATATTTTAAGCTTATATTGAATCACTTTGTGGTGTTGACGTAGATGATTTTGTCATGATGTGCCATTAATAGCCTACTTGAAGAAGTTTCTTTGCTAAGATATGTGCACTTGAATGCAAATTTTGGGATTCTTGATCTACTTTATTGATACTGGGGTTAACTTTGTCTCTATGCGCACATCGCAATAGAGTGCCTTTGAAATTCTTATGATGAAGGGTCGTTGCCAATACATGGTCAATTTGAGAATTGGATATCATGCATGGAGGTGTGGATGGAGTGTTTTTAGGGATATAAGATGGATTGGTTGATAGTTTGGAACCTTTGACTCTCCAAAATAGGGAAGATGAGCAATGATGGGTGGATACGAAAGTGTGCATGGAATTAGAACCAACTGTTTGATATACCTTGTACACTGCTTGAGAAGCCTGCTTTTGCTTTTATCTACATATTTGATGGATACATTTCCCTTTTTGATTTTTCCCCATAGTTTCTTTGACTGATGGAGTTTGATAGGGATAGTTTTTCTTTGGTATCCACTTATATTTGATTTGTCCATTGTGCTTCTCATATTATTTTTCTTTGATGATATTCTTCTTGCTTTGATTCAAATCTTTCTTTTGATGTTGTTCCCAATTTGTGGATGGGGTGATGGGTGGATGAAGATTCATGACACGATTGGTTGTAGTATTAGCATCGATTTCATCATAAGGATTCTTCGCGCTCCCTATGTTGGCGTTTGCTTGAGACATGGTTGCCCCCAATGTTGTGGTAGTAGCACCTTTGTTCTTTGATTCTTCATGTTTGGAGATGTCTTGTTCAAAATACATTCTCTGATAAATGACCACTACAGATGACGTTGTTTCAATTGGCTACTCTGCTAACTCTGGAATATCATGTTCTATCTGACCTATTTCCTTGAGTGGATAATGCTAGATATCTTCATACATGATGTCCCTAGTCTAAATTTGGGATGTATTTGATCCTAATGTTTACAATTCAATTTGACTGTAGGAATCAATAACCTATCCTTTTTTTGTAATAATGTCAGGAGTAAAGGAATCTTGTTCTAAATGAAGATCATCTACATGTCCATCCAAAGAAAGCATCTCATGGGTAGATGGAGGAGTATGTGCTATGTGGATGTGATCATCATTTGCGACATCTTGTATAGATAGGAGAGTTTCCATTAGATCATTGTAGTATCTTGGAGATATGAATTCTCAATCTTGAATGATTTTAGAATTTCTTTCGACATGCTTTGGATCAAGTTCTTGACATGGGTCAGCTTCAAAGGATGGATTTCTTATAAAGGGTTCTTGGATGTCTTCATTAGACATGGGAAGCAGCTCAATATCCTCTTGATCTTTGGGTGGACTTAGGTCAAATGTTGAGCTAAGGATTCCTTCAGTATCTATAACCATGAGGTCAAAGAGTGTCAACATGTCTTGGAAAGGACCATTGCTAGACCTTGGTGAAAGATGTTGATCATGCTTTGGAATAAATTCTTGAGATATGTTCTCTAACTCATTAGGTGATGTAGAGACATGTTCAACATGATCATTGGTTGATGGGTTGTGGATTATGTCAATAGGATCAAATAATTCTAACACTCCTTGAAATAGATCACTAAAAAGTGGCTCTTGATGTATGGTGAGTTGATCATCAGATGGGGTAGAAAAAACTTCAATGTGCTCATTAATGGAGAGATCTTGAACAATTTTTTCAACAATTTTGGCAAAGAGATTGTCAATGTCTTCAACCATAGGGTCAAGTGATGTTGAAATTTCTTGAATTGGATCATTGTTTGGTATTGTTGGTGGATTTTGATCATGATTGAAAAGTAACTCTTGATGTATGTTAATTTGATCATTGGATGAGGTGGAAACATCTTCAAGGTGTTTATTGATGGATAGATCTTGATCATTGTCCCCAATAGTGATTATCTTTTGATCAATAAGGTCTTGGATGATATTTTTGAGTTGAATACAATCTGATGTTGCATGGCCCTTTGTTTTGTGGAAGCCACAAAAGTGCTTCTCTTTATACCCTCGAGGTTTAACTAAGGGCTCTTGATAATCCTAAAAAATAGGGAGTTTAATGAGATTTTCTTTCGCTAACTGTTGCATGATCAATTTGATGGGTCCCCCAAGTGGTGTGTATTTCCATTTGTTACCTTGTGAGATTTGACCTTGTAGTGATTGGAGATGTGGTAATTGGGTTTGTTGTTAATGTTGTTGATCTTGGTATCCAACTTCTTGACATTGGAGATATTATTCTTGATGTGGTTGCGGCCACAACTTACTGCTTTGATGATATGGTTCAATCAATGGTAGAGTACATTGATTTTGGAGTAAAAATGTCTCTTGTTTCAAGGTTACATTAGTTTATCAAGTGAAGCAATTTGGTCTAGGAAAACCTGGTCTTGATTTTGATCTTGGCACCCTTGATATAGTTGATTTCGCTTTTGTTTAAGCAGATTTGGAGTGTGTACTTGTGGTGTTTGATTTTGGACAATGTTCTGATTTGGGATGATGCTCAAATTTGGCATGATACGTTGAAATTGAACATTGTTGTGGTTGGGAATCACATTGCCCTTATTTAGGTAACTTTGATTTTGCATGGTGTTACCTTGACTTGGATCAATACATGGAGTTGTTATCATTGTGTTTGGAATTTGAACAACATTTGTGTGATTCACAAACATATCTATCCCAAAGTTTTCCAAGTTTGGATTCAAAATGTTCTTGTTTGGTAAAGTTGTACTTGGTACATTCACATTTCGCATGTAGGGATTTGATGGGATGATGTTGTTTGTTTGAAGGCTCATGCATCGGGTGTTTGGTTGATAGATTTGTAGTTTTGGACTTGGATTTAAATCTACCATCGAGAAAGGTGTTTCAATCTTTTGACTAGGCATACTCACATTCGTTGTACCATTGAGGTTTGTGGGAGATTATGATCCCATGTATGGATTATATAAATGTAAGTTTTGATAATCAATTGGTGTTGTGTGGCTTTCAAAGTTTGGTTGGTTTAGACCACTCATGATGTATGGATCAATTTTATATTCCATGTTCTTCTTGTGTTGAGGTCTAGTTTGGACCGTAAAATAAGACAATTTTCAAGAATGTGGGTTGTGAACCTCTAATTTTTTGGATTGATCTAAACTCTAGGTACAAAAAAGAAAGTCTAAGATTTTAAGGATCAAAAGGATGGTGATGAGATATGAAATATGGATGATTGGTGAATGATTGGGAACTCTTAGGAAACCTTGAAGAGGATACTAAACTTTAGGACTTAGATTGATGTTTGATTTGATTTGGTATTGATTTGTTTTGATTTGGATAGTGAAATCATAGACTCTCAGAGGTTAGATGTTGTCCTAGAGTAAATTTTTCCACAAGATGCTAATTTGACTAAATGTGTAAAGAAAGATTCATCTAGACACACCTAACCAAATACGATGGCTTTGATTTGATTTTGGATAGTGAACTCATAAACCACAAAATGTTGGATGTTATCAAGGGATAGACTTGTTCACAAGGATCGATAATTTGACTAAATATGTGGACAAGGATTCATCTACACACATCTAATCAAACAAAATGATTTTTATTTGGTTCAAATGATTTTTCCAAAGTTTAGCATGAGGGATTTTTTCCAAGATTTCCAAGAGTTGATGATGAGATGATTTTGATTTTGATGTTTGGGAGATGGATGAAAGTTTGATTTTGATCTTAAGTGACTTAGAGAGACTTTTTTTACTAGACCAAGATATTGAAGAACATGATTTTCTCTAAGAATAGTTCAAACCAAAAGACCAATGTTTGCTCGAAAGACGATAAAAAGATAAACAAGCACATGTGTGGGGTTCAATTTGAGTTAATCTTGTTTAATGACTTCTTTTTACCAAAAGCACACTCTTGATTATGTTTCAAACTGAATATCCAATGTCTTCACCTCTTTTTGTCCCATAAAGTGCTATGTGGAAGTTCCAAGAAATCAAGAAAATGGTTGCCTATGTTGACCTTAGTAAGAGAAAATTAAGATGTAAACCCAATTACTTAGAAACCTCTAGAGATGTAATCCCTAGGGTAAGAAATAGCTCTTGGGTTTTGTCAAAGGTATTTGCTCTAACCAAGAAGTTTGAAATTTGATTTTCTTGTTGAATGTGTGTTTCCCATGTTTTCAAACAAGCAAGTGTTTTGTAACCAAAAACAAGTACAACCCTATGGATATGAAAGACTATATTTATTGAGTCCCCACTTGGACAAGTCTAGCTACGCTTATTTTTAGTGAATGGTTAGATGCTTGACCCCACTGGCTCCCCTCCATGGCACTCACTTCTCAAGGTAGCCAAGCATCAGTACCCATGAAACTCCCATGGCATACTTTCCATTTCTACTACAAACTGTAAAAGTGTGGGGCGGCTTCAGTACGACCATTCTTGCACCAACAAATAGATAGGGATTTTGGCCTTTCTACAACAAGGGTTTTAATTCTGACTTTTTGTTCGTAGGAGTTGACCCAACATGGCGAGAGACCATTGTTTCCCTTCTCGTCGGAGTCAATCGCATGATACTGGCCTTTGTTCTAGTACCCACTTTTATATCCCGGTTGGAAATACTCTTGCCTTTAGAGTGTTACCGGTTGAGTCATTCCCTTGGGTGAGTACTTTTTCCCCAAGGTAGGCCCTCTAAGATAAAAAAAAAAGCGAGGAAACATATTCATAGTTCGATCAACCTTCATTTAGAAACAAAGGGACAACACATGCAATAGGTTTACTCGCACTCGCACAATGTTTTGTTTAATTTTAATCCCAAAATTAAATGTGGAGGTGATCACTTTATCCCACCCTAAGACCACCAAAAAGCCTTTTGATTCTCAAGATCATCGTGAGGCATGAGAGAAGCGCATACATCTTTTCAATGGTGTTAGTTTGAGTAAGAAATCACAAAACAAAGTAGCACAAGTTCATTTTAAGTCCACAAAGCAATGATCTTGATTCGTTTTAAAGAACCAAAATGAGATATGAAAGTTGCCTTGTTCAATTGTTTAAATCTGAAAACCAACTCTAGTAATTTTGTCCTAAAGTTCTTTTTAAGTTCCTTGTAGTGAAAATGAAAGCTTTCGAGAGTTGTTCTTTTTAGAATCCAAAAGTGAGTTGGTTCAAAATAGAAAACTAAAGCATAGAATGGAAGCTCTAGATCATCACAATAAGCATTTAAAAATGCTCTTGTAAATTTTAAATTTGATGTTTAATTCTTTAACTCCAATCTTTTTGTGTCTTCGCTTGACTTCAATGCTTCACCTTTTTCCTATAATCAGCACAAGGCTACCATAGATAAGATAACCCGTAAAATCTTTCATACATCAATGTGTTTAATCGTAAGTTGAACAGTAACAATAAACTTTAAAACAACCCACAATTTCTGCCCTTCAAATGTCATACTATCAAAGGTTTGTACATATAGCTAAAAGATTAAAATATCAAAATTTAGGCTTTGACTCCTAATTACTACAAATGATGACAATGATTGTAAATTTCTAACAATGATTCCAAATCACTGCTAATAGCATTCAATAACTGTGACTCCAAATCTACAGAAACTCAAAATAGAATATGCACAAAGAAACATGTCAAGCGGATACAAAAATAAAAATAGATGAATCTACCGAAAAGATAAAGTAACATTGCAATCTGAACACTATGTGCCTCTAATATATTTAGATAGATCTGAGGTTTTATGAGATCTTACATCAGAACCATATTTAACTAAGGGTGGCATTTGAATGTACTTTATATGATGGACAACAATGTAGAACAACAAGATGGGCCTGCAGATTTTGGTTTACTTGGTCTTCGATGGTAATGGCATAACAATCATTCAATGAGGTACTTATAGCTATGTATGATATAATATTACTTGCTTTGATGGCATCTTTCTTTTAAGCTTTGGTAGCTCTAGTTCTGTTGAAAATGAAGATTCATCAACAAGATTAATTTGCTAGTCAACATGATAAGAAAAACCAAAGCATAGCTAGAGAAAATTATTTTATATAGTCAAAATGAATGACACAAGAACTTCCCAACTAGATATTTACTATGCAAATTCTAATTTCTATTAGAAAAGGAAATCGGGATTATGAGTTCTCATGGCACAAGCTCAAGATTAAGATAAAAGGCTGATTCAAAAACTAGTGTTTTCTACACCCCAATTCTACACAGTCATTAATGAGGATAGCAAGCTTAAATAAGAGGAAGTGTTTTTCACAAGTATAGTGAAATGTTTCAGAGCTCATGGGTCACAAGTCAGAATTTAGAAACTTTTGAGCTAATGCATTTGGCGGGTGAAAGAAAACCACACCATGAATGTTATTAAATGCAAATGGCATGTTAAAGCTAAATGCCACAATCTTTGGCAGTGAACCTTTTTTCTGTGCCTATATCCTAATCATAAAGCTTTCACACTTTGATTGGACCACAGACAAACTCACTACTGATTTTGGGGGATCTTCCTATCACAGAGAAGACTAACTTCCCTTAAGCTACGTTTATTCTCTTTATTTCCTTTCACAAGGAATAATTCCCTATCCATTCCAAGTGAACTACCCCTCCAACGTGTTGGCCTTTCTTTGTTTAAGAACTACCGTTCAATCCTCTATGAGGCTCAGCTTCAGGTAGTCTCAATCAGATTGCAGGATATTCACAAAATGGATTTGTTAAAAAGGCTTTTAAAAACATCCAATCAAGGGTCTCAAAAACATAGTGACATAGAATGATGCTTCAGACAAGATGCATGGCAGAGCACTTGAAGGTGGAGGTGGGTCTGATATAAATGATCGTTGCACTCAAAAGTTGGTCCAAAAAATATACAAGACTTCATAAATTTCCAATTAGGGTCCAAAACGTCGAACAAGGGAAAATAAAAACAAAGAGACAAATTACATTGATGAACAACAACCCACACATTATTAAATAGAATGTACTATTTGTGAGTTACATTGAGCTCTGATTACATGAATAATCCAGAGTGTGTGACTCGCAAATAGTAGAGTCTATTTATCACCGACAATCTTGGTGTTGACCATAGTTCAGACAAAACAAAAGTAGTGGATCTATGGGTACAAAGTTCACGCTTCCCATAAATCCATCGCTGATTCACAGGAACTTTCCATCACTCTATAAACACCACAAGTTCTATTTCGTAACTATCTAATCAAAGTGATTATAAGCTTGCAATTTTGAAGAATTAGTGAGACATTACAAGGTATTCCTTTGGACGGCTGACTAAGCCTTTATACGAGGCAGGGGAAGGAGGTGAAATTTGACCGACAGACTAACATGAGGATTTCAACCAGTGAGGAAGGCACGACACATAAAAGCCAATACAGAAGTGATAGAAATATTTTTACAGAACAAAATCACTCCCAGATAAAAAATGTAGCAATAATCTAATTGATGTGACATTAATGCAGTGATAAATTTAATTCAAAGTGTATATGTTTTCAACTAAGCTATTAAAGGACAGTAAATAAATGTAGAATACACACAAAAGTGGTTTGTTGAGACTTGGCTTACCCCATACATTGTTGGACTTCAAAGTGTTGCATGCCAAGAGCTTATACAAACAATAAATAAAAGCGTAAATAAATATAATATCAGCATTAGCAAAAAGCTATATGGAATAAAATTAGAGAGTTGTGAAGAAAATTGTGTATGAAATGCAACGAAATAGTCAATGATGTTGTTAACTTTAGAAATGCAATCTTTCAACAAGCCCTCCTTCTAGTGCCATAATGTGGATGTCAAATTCTGCATTTTCTCAAAAACAAACAACCGTTAACATCATTAGTAAACTTAAGCAAACCGAATAGAGCATCTATATGAAATAATACATCATGCTTCCAAATGCAAACAAATAACAAGATAACTAAAGCATATAAAAAACATGAAGTATATTTATCTCATAGTCGATTGGTGCTTCTTCAATGTGGGGTAAAAGCACAAACCTATGTCACACTTTATAAAGGAATCTGCCAACAGCAAAAAAAATTATGAACTTCGACCACATAAAAGTGGTCTTTATGTTTTGAATTTCAAAATGGTGTAAACTAATGAAATATAGAACTTTTGATGTAGTTTATTCCTGTAATTTTTAAATTTTAAAAAAAGATTGTTTTCATTATTTTTTTATCAATTTAAGAACAAATTTTGGAATGCTAAAAATTTCATAAAAGAGTGCCTCTCACGGACCGTCAAGAAACAAATTGAAAACTTCATTTCTCCCTATTTTTTTCTCCAAATAGGTAATTTCAATATCTTGTGCATGGAAAAAAAATTCAAATTTGGATGTATTTTTTTTCTCGTAATAACGTTTTAAAGTCAAACATGTCAGAATTTGATAGTTTTCATGAACCGTCAACTATTTTCAATTTTTTTAATCATTTTCAAAAAATAAAATATACCCTTTTAAAGAAGACTCTCTCCTCTTGTGCCCCATATATAAGATGTAAATTTTTTTAATAAGTTTTACTATCTATTTTTTTATTTGTAATCAACCTCTTTTATTATTTTTAAAACCTACTTGCATTATTTTAAAAATAAAATATATTAAAACTAATCAAAATATTAAAAAAATTATATATTTGGATTCTTAACTTCGAGCTCTACAAAAGGGTATTTTTATTTTTTGCAAAAAGATCATTCTAACTAGAGAAATACTCTGACAAACTTGAATGTTTTAGAAAATTCTAAAAAATGAAGAGTTGGCTGGCATGTAGGATGCCAACTAGACATTCTCGGCCGGTTTCGGCTGAAACTTTGTCAGCTGAAAATGTCTTGATATTTCCAAGCATAAATACCTGATACGCTCACTTTTTCCATGTTTCTGGCTAGTCGTATTCAGTCGAGAGGGTTTCGGCTGAAACCCTCTCGACCAAAAATGTGCCTTCCACATCAGTGCCACAAGGTTTTGGCTAAAAGTGACTCAGCCTAATGTCTTCCAGCCAAAAATTGTTCGCTCAGAACCATTTATTTGGCCAAAAGTGTGACACACTATTGTGATTTTACCTTGGGGAAAGAATCCCTTTCTCAATCCTTTGCTAAGCTCCATGATGAAAATGATATGAAAATGCTATGAAGATTGTGGAAATGATGATCAAGATGAAATACTAACTTGGATGAGTTGTGGAGGATTAATACAATAGAGAAGGCCTCTATTTATAGCCAAGAAGGATAGAAGAATGTCAAACATGGAGGATGTGGGACTAAAGATCCACCAATGACAAGATGCCACTTGTCAACATGTGAGAGGTTAAGGAATGAGCACATTTTGGTCAATGTGCCAAAGAGGGGGAGATTTTAAATTTGAATTTGATGAAAAGATGAGTTAAATGCTAAGTTTGACCTTTGTAAGAGACATGTAAGAGCTCTTAAATGCTTTGTTGGATGTACATGTCAATTTGGGGGGAGATTTCAAACTAGGAGAATATTCCTCAAAGATGCCAAGTTGAGAGAAAATGGAGAATTTAATAAATCAATAAATTGATTTATTTGTGCAAGTGGGAAAAGCTAGAGGATGTAATGGGTGATTAGGATTAATCGTGATTTAGCTATCTTAAGTGGATGTTAGGTGATTTGACCTTTTTGCTTTAGATTTGTGGATTAAACTAAATCAAAAAGGAGATGGAAAATGATAAAGACTTTATTAAATAAAGATTTGATTTATTTAATCAAAGAGGATGATGTTAGTACTAAAGATGAATTTATTTAATTAAAATGGGGGACTTTAGAGATTGAATTTAATGAACTTGTTTTATTTGATGAATAGATTAATATGAATTAGTTAAATGCATGATGCTAATTTTGCATGTCTACACTCCTCAAATTATTCAAGAAAAACCCAATCAAGAGACTAGCCAGCAAATAAATCAAATACACAACCTCCAAAAAATAATCAATCAAGACATTCCCTTAGTAAAATTTGATTATGACACTTTATAATTAGTACATGTGTAGTTACCACTTTCCAAATATGTAATATTGGACTTATATTTGTGAATTAAAAATACAAAATAACTCAAACACTAAAACTATAATTTTAAAGTAAAATAAGAACAAACCAAGGTTACAACTATAAAGTACACAAAAAATACCACTTTCAAAAACCGACAATTGAAAAAGAGTCTCTTGACAAAAAATCACAAATCAAAGATCTATGTTAGTGATATATTTTACCCTAGTGTGTTGAATAAGGAAGATAACTAAAACATGTGTCCAGCTGATTATATAATATTATAATAGATTAAAAAATCATAAAATATAACATAAACATACACTTATACACCATTATCATATATACTCTTCTCATAGTTCTCAAAACTCATTATATAATGTAGTACATTATCATATACCATTTATCTATCTTTTGATACATGCTTTGCCTCTCATACAATTACCTCAAGCTTACTATCTTTCTTGTATTCTTTTTTTATCTTCATAGCTATTATTTTATCTCATTGTTATATCTTCTCTCTATCTCAATGCTAACTCTTATCTAAGTATAGTACATATATGTTCATCCTTACATATAGGGGTGTGTCCCTATAAATATTCCTTCATCGTTGTGCCTCTCTAGAATTTTTATAATTCCTTTGTATGTGTCATACTACTATTCTATTGGTCTGTGATAACTCTAGCTAATTCTATTCTTCTTGGAGACATTTTCTCTTATTGGAAAACTATGGCACCATTGTTGGTTTTCACTATTGACCTCCATTAGGCCACCCTTTTAATTTTTCAACCGAATGGAATGGATTAACTCTATCCTACCAATAGAGTCCATATGAGACCAAATAGAGATGTACAAGTTTTCAAATTAAAATTGAGAAACCAATGCTTTTGAGAAATTATAATTTATAAAAAAATCTAAACATCAAAATTAAAACCCATTTGTACCTTTGTAAATCTCTCAAAAATTAGCCTAGACAAAAAAATGTTAAAAAATTGGAGCCTAGATACTAGTTAATGGATCTCAAAAAATCTAAGAGATAAATAAAATGCAAATATAGAGGGGGTGGGTTGGGTGGATAAGTCTAGTGGTATATTGCTAGCATCAATAACCATAAAATTACATATAAAGATAGAAAACTATCATTACTTGAAAAAAACCACTTGAAGCTTTATGGAAACCATACAAGGAAGAAAATTACCAAGAATCATTTGATGCTAGTAAAAAATTCTAATAATATTGAAATTAAACTTAAAAATACCTTAGAGATTGGTAAATTGTTGACACCATACATCTAAAAAACTTTAGTTAGGTAGAAATGGTTTTGATGTAAAATAACTTCAAATAATCTAGATTTGGTGACCATAGTTGGCAAGGTCACTAATAAGGGTATATATACCCTAGATTTTTTTTTTTCATAGTAAACAATTATCATGGGATATTGAATATCAATAGTGTGGAGAAACTTAACAATACCAATTGCCAAGTGGTAATGACTAGTGTGATATTGGTATGAGCCTTGCTGGTTAGGGTTTGACCACTTGACCACTAATAGTACCTATCATACTTTAGACAATGGTTTGGCACCTTTTATGTGCCCTACAATAACTTGTAACAAACCATTTTAAAATATCCAATTTGAATTAAATTAAACTAGTATCAATAAGAAAATATACCTTGTATATTGCCTAACTATGCATATCACTTATGTAGAAGAGGAAATTTATTTAATATTCTATTAAGATGCTAAAGAGAAATACATAAAACATAAACCTTAAACATTCTCAAGGAAAATGCTTTTAAAATAATGAATAAAAAGTGTTCCTAAGTTTTTAAGATGATCCAGATGTGATGCTAGGGTCATTTATAACCCAAAATATATTGAAATTTATCTGATATATAGATTATTGCAATCACTTTCTTGCTTCAAACCCACACAGATTTGGCCTCCAATGTCTAATTTGGATGTAACAATGGTGAAATTGACTTTTTAAAATAATCTATAAATAATGATGAGCTCTAATAGACTCCACTAATCACCAAAAGAAACCCTTCAATATAAAGCCACAAAAGGAATGTTGGTGTGAATAAGGTATCTTACCTAACTAGTTCACCTACTAGGTTTTTGATGTAGAAGCATCCAGCGGTGTAGGGGAATCTTTCATCACACAAAAAACTTGTTTTCTTTATTTTCTTTAGTGCTTTTGGGTCCAATGATGGAACTTAAGGGGTATAAGACGATCTGACATCAAAAATAGCAAAAATTGGGCACTTACTATTTTTAGTAAGTAGGCCAAAATGGGCTCGTATGGATGTGAAAATTTACCCCAAGGACTAGAGCTAAAAAACATTTATGGTCGTGAAAGAAACACCTCAATACCTTGCATGGTTTTGGAGAAATTAAAGTTTTTGTCCTAAGAAATTTCTCCAATACAACTTCAAATTCAGATATAAAACTTTAGAGGCCTCGATATAGCTCAAAAAGTGGCCAAACTGGCCTACGATGGGTACATGTGTTGTAGAACTCATTGAGAGCTTTCCAATGATATGCAATAATAGCAAATTGGACGCTTGGATCAAAATTTATGGCCCCACAAAGTTGGTCCTCTAAAAAGTGAATTTCATAAAAATTTCTTCCTAGGCCAGAAATCAAATGGCAAGACTTTTGGCACCAAAACAAAAAGGGGAAATTTGATCTTTCTAGAAAATTCTAGGGCGGTTATTGGGGAAAATAAAAAGGGTTAAGTGGGGGTTGTAGGAGGTGGCCCTGATAGTGCAGATTGTGGCTCTGAATAGTAGATTTTATTTTTCAGAGTTGATTTTCATATAATCAATCAAGCCCATGAGGCTGTAGCATGTAAGCTTTGAATTTGTAATCTCATTTTCTGAAAATAATTGAAAGTGTGTCATTTTTTTTGTCTCGCATCTTCTATATTGGTATCTATTGTTGCGATTTCTATGGGTTTTGGGTGGTGTGGCCCTCATCAGTTTTATTCATATGTTAAGTTCACTTAGGTCCAATGAATCTTTATAGAAGTCTTAGTTGGAATTAGATCTTATCTTATCTTTTGTCATTTTTTTTATGAATAGACAACTATCTATATTAAAGTAAAGATAAAGTTACATATTCACAAAAAAGGGCAGGTGGTAAGAAGGCACACCCTGAGAGAGTTACTTGTGCAAAGCCTAGAAAAACCAAAAACTAGAGTCACATGGGCGTAGCCCATAAATCCATAAACATTACAAACATAAAGAAAATAAAAGGCCATTAAGTAGCTAGAGCTGTGCCAATAGAGCCAGGGGGTCTTTGTCATCCATTTTTTTTCTCCATACATCAACGGGGTTTGGAGTGACGTTAGGAGGACCCTAGCTGTCATCATCTTCTTTGGCTTTATCTTCTTCCTTTTCCTCACATCAAGATGAGATTGCAAGCACTAGGAATCATTTACCAATGTCAGGACAACTAGAGCCACCACCAAGAGCATTATTAGAAGGCCACCTAGAGGTGTCATAGTTGCTCCCCACCACCCCTCAAGAGTGCCACCTTAGGTCAACACATAGAGTAGAACACGACCATTGAGGAGGGTAGGAGCCATGTCGAGGAGGAACTTGAGAGTTGGGGTGAGCAGAACCACTTCGTTTTCTACCTCGTGAGGGCAATCGGCCACAGGAAAAGGTAGGTGAAGAGGGCACCCAAGCCACATTACACAGGGCATTGCCCTAGTGATCCAGGAGCACCTGGAGGTGAAAGACCTCAAGTGCAACTTTATTAGCTTGAACTTGAATCTTAAAAAGCACATTAGAGCAAATAATAGCTTTAGAATACAAAGAAACATTTTTATCCATTTGGTTGTGAGCAAATATGTAGGAATTTCTATCTTTTTAGATATTGAAGAGGATTTCCACCCTGAAAGTGTTCCAAAGCTAGGTATACTTAGCAGGAAGCATGGGTGAATCACCCAGTAGAATCATATGCCATAAATTATGTAGAAGAGGAGATACCTATTGGAACATTTATGGAAAAGTTCCATAAATTGATACAACCATAAATATAGCATGCTTTCTTTTCTAAGTGGCAAGCACAATAGTTTTAGACATTAAGAGATACATTCCCACTTGGAACAGTGTTATCAATAGTTGAATTTGCAGAAAATTACTCTTTTGTACATCAAAAAGAGATTCAATCACAATATTATTTTTTAGAGAAGATCACTATTATGGTGCATGTGTGTTATCGACATACACAAATGGATTTGGATGGTGTTGAAAGTACATCTGAGAAATGAGTCATTAAGAAAGAATATCACTTCTATATTAGTGATGACAAAGAGCATGACACACTATTTGTACAACATTGCTTTAAGAATTTTTTTGAATATTTGGCAATCAAGGGTGTCAAAATTGAAAAGCATTTTATATGGTCAGATGGATGTGCATCACAATTTAAATCTTCAAGGCCATTTTATGCACTATGTATATATCATCAAAATGAAAACATACCACATGTTTGGAGCTTCTTTGAGAGTGGGCACAGAAAGGGTGAACATGATGGTGCAAGATCTTACAACAAAGGTGCTCTAAGAAAGCATCAACTGAATTATGAAGGAGATCACATAAAAAATGTGCATGATGTTGTTGAATGGTGTCAGAAATACTTTGCATCAAATGAGGTTGGCACATCTTCAACAAACAACTAATACATTTCGCGTAGAGTGTTTTGGGAGATATCAGGTATGTTTTTGTTTATATTTAAATCTTTAAATATACATATACGTGTACATTCAAGTTTATTTATTTTAGTTTGAATATATTTATATTAAATTATTATTTTTTAATGCAAAATTAATTTTTGTAGGTGTGGATAGAAGAACAATGCATGGATGCAAGAGGGTAGAGAAAACAAGATCTTTGCATTCTATCATGAGTAAAAATAGTTTCCTGTGGACATTATAGACTAGGGATTACTCATGTTTTTGTTATGACTACATTTTAGAAAACTATGATGAATGCAACAACCAACAACAAGGATATGTCAGTGGATGGAATTTGGTGCCACTAGATGTTAGTGACACATACGATGAAGATGAAGATGAAATATTTGAAGACATTCCTTTGATTTCAATTGATTATGACCATATTTCAAAACTGATTAAAAAGGGTATGTATGTGTATATATTTGTATCATACATGTACGAGCTTGTGTAAATTTGTAACTTAAGCGTTTAATAATTTTTTTGCTACTTATTTTAAGTAAATTTATATATACTTAAATGATAGTGGAACTCTTTTTTTTACAAATTTTCCATGTAAATTTGGTGCAGGAGATGTTTTTGCAATCATAGCAGAGCCTAGAAACATAGAAGGTGTTAGTTATTATCTATTGTGTTGCACAGGAGAGAGGCAGAAGCTAGTAGAATCAAAAACGAGTGATGGAATGTCGTTCCCCATAAGTTTGAAAAAATAAATAGATGCTCTTGCAAGATTTATCTATTGAATATATATATTTTGAATTTGTTACCCGTATTGACCTTGTAAATGTTATGTCTTACTTTTGAATGTTGGTTCCCACAAGTTCAATTGTAGTGCAAGGGACATATCTGAAACAAGTCAAAATTGTTCAACATGGGATTCATTTCATTGATTATCATTTTGAGAACAAAGTATATCAATATAGCCACCTATTAGTTGCTACTGCCCTATCCCTTCATCCAGTTCCATGTGTATGTGGATGTCGTAAGTGGATAATAGATAGTGATGATCATCAAAGAATATTGCATGTTATTGAAGAGCGAGATGAACCACTTGAATTGGTTTGAATAACATGATGTGTCATAGGTGTACTTGAACAACTTACACAAATTGTATGACTCCAAACTATATAAAATTGAAATTTTTTTCAATTTCATTCCATCTTATCTGTCAACAAAACAAGTATATTATCATGTATATGTTACTTTAAGTTTAAAATCTTATTCAATTAAGTATATTATGGTCTCAAGATTTTGTATAATAGCTATACTAATCATTTTTTGTATAATAGTAACTTCCTTTCTTGTGGATGATGAAAATAGGCATCAAATGTAGCAAGAGTTATACAAAGGATTTTACAAAGCTAGCTGCCCCATGACAGAAGATGTGGTGAGGTCTATGATGGAGATGGCCATGAAAAGAGAACGCAGAAATGTTGTTTCTATTTTATACCTGCAATATCATGATTGTTTAGTTAATGTGAGATATCTAGATACTTTTTAATGTACTTTAGGCCTTAGTAAAAATGCTTGAACTTATCAGAGAGTATTTGCTTGTTTAGATGATTGTTTATCAGGGAACCTCTAAATTCATAATTTTTTTCTGTTTGGATTTTTTCTTAATGAGGTTGTGACTTGCAAACATAATCTATGTTGGTGTGAAAAATCAAATCTATAAAGGGGATTATAAGCTTATTAATGGAACTATATAGAGCTGATATATAACTATGTATATTATGTTGTTTCTTGTAGGGATGTGATGGTTCTTTGCTTCTGGATAAGACCTCCAACATGGCTAGAGAGAAGGATGCACTATCCAACATAAACTCTTTGAGGCTCTAGAGAAAGTGTGCCCTGGTATAGTCTCATGTGCTGACATTCTCATAATTGTTGCAAGGGGTATTGTAATTCTGGTAAATAAGATTATTTGATGTCCTTTAGACCAAACTACTATGTAGACCTATCAAGGTTGATTTACTTGCTTTGCTTGCTCCATGATTGTTCTTATGGCTATTGAATTTGGAAGCTTTATTTATTTGTGTTGATTTAGTTCTTGACATACTAGCTTGTGAAGTTGAGAAATGGCATGTTTTATTAGATATATTTATATATCTATATATGGCACTTCTATTGCAAAGTGGTGGTCCATTTTGGGAGGTGTATTTGGGAAGAAAAGACAGTCTAACTACAAGTGAGAATGATTCAAATGATAAAATTCCAAGCCCCAGATCCAATGTTACAACTCTTGTCCATATTTTCAAGAAATTTGACCTATATGTAACCGATTTGGTTGCACTTTTAGGTACCTACACTTAGTTACAACTCTTGTCCAAATTTTCAAAAAAAATTCTCTGATTGCAATCATGTGGCATATCAATGTCAGGGCTAGCCATCTTATGTATGTGCACAAACTATTATCCCATGCATGACTCTTTCATGTCCACCTAGTTTGAATGAACATGACTTCTGAGAAAGCGCCTTCTATCAAGAATGTTGACGACATTCAATGAAAGTGTTGACTAAGTTGCCAACTCAAACTCATCATGTTAACCAGTTTAGTATGTTTTTATTAGGTTGAATATCCCTAAACTATATATTTACTCTATGTTATTGAATCATGGTTTGAGACAATCAGTTGTGATGGTCTAGCCTCATGTATATAACATTGGAATATTCATGAATTCATGGAAAATAAACGTTTGCATCTTCATTTCTCATTTACTTGCATCCCAAATTCCAACTACTAATAAATTGTAGTTTTTTTTTTCTATTCTAGGATAGTAATACGAGTTGTTTTACAACATGATTCAATCTTGTTTAGAAGGTTTGACTCGAATGTGAAATTGCTATTTTTTTTTAATTATGGCTATATTGTAGCCAATGTCAGCCTTGCTCAAGGCCATCCTAATTTCCTCCTTGTTAGAACATCTACCAATTCTAATCCTGACAATGCTTAGCTGCTAGATTCATTCAAATCCTCTAGAGCAACTATACTCAATGTATCTTACTAGTAATCTCTTTCTTACTATTTCCATTGATCAATCTATAATGCTTTTACTCAATATTAATGAACTATTGATTATTCAATACCCATATGCAAGGATCGCTACTTGACTATGCAAGCCTAGTAGAAGCCATCAAGAAGGTGGATGTGGTCATTTCCATAGTGGTTTTCTAACGCCCATCGTGCAAACCCCAAAGGATAATTGCTAAGCACACAATTTTTTTTATAATACAAAGAACAAATATAAAGAACCATTATACATTATTACATAACATGATAAACATCTCAACATCAAAGTCCTTTCGGGCACGCAAGGTCACATTGAATAAAACCAACCCATATTGAAAGAAATGAAAGATACATAAAGCCAAATAAATTAACTTACTTTCATCATAGATATTATATTAACCATTTGCAAGAGATAACATCCATACATACATAAGCATAAATATAAATACATCACATGATGCAAACCATAATAAATCTCATAAATCATGAATGTTTCCAAGGGTACATTTCCATTACATCATCTTTTAATACATTACATGTTCATAAACATGAGTTACATCAAAATCTCCCATGCATGTGGGACAGTTACATCATACAAACAATATCTAAAATACATGATGAATATCTAGTTGTGCGAACCCTTTTCCTAGTACCTGCAAAACAACATGAGTAAACAAGTTAAATAAGGAATTGCAAGCTAAAACAAGGATTCCCCATGAAATCCATTTACAACCTC
Source organism: Sequoia sempervirens (assembly GCA_007258455.2). Lineage (NCBI taxonomy): Eukaryota > Viridiplantae > Streptophyta > Pinopsida > Cupressales > Cupressaceae > Sequoia > Sequoia sempervirens. Next base: position 48,601,045 of record VDFB02105785.1, read on the forward strand.
AAACTAGGAATGAAAATAACAAAGAACACAATGAAAATGATAAAAAAAAAGATTAAATCCTAATTAGATGTGCAAACTCATGATCCCATGGGGGAATTGGTGCCAATTTGATGTGAAAATTGGCCCTTTCCCAATTCCTATGATGAAATATTGATATGTTGAAGATGATATTGATCCACTTTGATGAAAGATGAGAACTCCAAGCCAAATCTGCAAAAAGCCTAGCTAAGAATTCAATGATGGATGGAAATGGCTAAATATTTTAGCATAATAACTTTGCAATGTTTGTGGATGATCAAATGAGGATATGAGCTCTTTATTTATAGAAATTCAAGATGGATGAATGTCCAAATTTGAGCAATGTGGGACTAACATTCATCCAATGATATGATGCCACTTGTCAAGCTATGAATGGATGATGGATGTGCAAGATTTGGGGTTTGTGCCAATAAATGCAATATTTGAAATTCAAATTTGTTGAAATGACATGCAAGAGGGAAGGGAAAATGCAATAAATGCCACTTGGCTCAAGGCAAAGGACATGTAAGAGTTTTATTGCCTTGTTGGATGTACATGTTGACTTGGAATTTTTGAATTCAAATTGAGAGAATATTCCAAAAGATGCCTTGTGAGAAAAATAGAGATTTAATAAATGAATTAAATCTATTTTCATGTGCAACTTGCATTATCTAGAGGATGTGACATGAGATGAGATTAAATTAATCAAGGGTTAATTAATTTAATAGAGATTTGATGATGTGACTTATTTGACTTAGATTTATGGGTTTATTTAAATCAAATAAGAGGGGAATATGATAAGAGGCTAATTAAATAAGGATTTTGATTTATTTAATTAAAAGAGATGGTGTTAGATTAAATCAAATAAGGTTTTAATTTATTTAATTTAATGGATAGACTTTAGAGATTTAATCAAATAAATTGATTATTTAATTAAATAGGGATAATTAGATCAGATGGATTGATTTAATTAACAAAAGAGATGACTTGATTAGATAAAATGATTTATTTAATCAAGATTGGAATATTGATGAATTTAATCAGATAGGGGAATTTGATTAAATGCATGATGTCAATGAGTATATTTTACATGTCTACATTTTGCCCCTCTTTGAAACAATGCACTTGTTGCATTGGTTCAAAGAATAAACGATCTCGATCAAAGCCAAAAAAAAATGATATTTAAAACTTTCCCCACTATTGCATGGCGAGAGAAAACATGCCATTATAATGCCCCCTCGAGAGATTGGACAAAAATTTTAATTTTTTGGGTGGTCTTGCGAAAAAAGGTGACAAAGTGCCCAACAGGTCTAAAAGGCGTCTGAGAGGCTAAAAATGTGTCTAAATGCAACAAAACGATGAAAAACAAGCCTCAAACGGACAAAAATAGGTTCGGGGGTCCAAAACTCTAGCAAGACAACTATTTAGGGTTAAAAAACCCTAATTTTTAAGCTTAAAAGGGGTCCAAGGGGTCAGCTTCAAGTCATTTTCACACACCTCCACTAGCAAACTTGAGATTTGAGCTCTGACCCTCCGGCGATATCACGCAACGATAGCTTCCCCTACACATCATTGATCGAGTTTGGACATACCAATGGCCACCTTGCATCGGGGCACCGGTATGTGACCCTTACCCAAGCTTAATTTTTTCATTTAATGTTGCAATTAATGCTTTTAAAAGGGAGCTCACCTCCAGCGGTGCTATATAGCGTCGCTTGGCATTTAAACTGCGTTGCGTAGAGTCATTTTGTGCCACAGCAGTGATGTTTAGCACCGCAGCGGTGCAGTTCAGAGTTTAAAAACTTTAACACTAGGCTCGGGCTCAACAGGTCAGTTTGGGTAAAGTGCGCCGTGGCGGCACCATTTTCATGCAAACTGTAATGCTAGACGAGAAATTTCGCCACGGCAGTGCCATTTTGCAATTTTTATGGCTCGAGCATCGAATTTTGAGTAAACTCAAACTGCGACGCCATCACAAACTGCATCATTGGGGATGAGCTTGGAGTGTTCGACCAAGAATTTTTGAAACAATTTAACACATTGACTTTCTTTGATGCAGGATGTGGCGAGGGAGCTCTACTCTCAGGAGCACCGGTCATGGGATTTGGCAAGCGTCCTATGGGACTTGAGCGACAGGGACCAGGATCGACTGGGAGCCATAGGATTATGGAAAATTACGTATGCGGTGCCGTATACACTCACGTGGGGATGTTATCAGCGCTGGCCGAGAGGTGGCACAACGAGACATCGTCATTTCATCTCCCCACTGGCGAGGCCACCGTCACTTTGGAGGATGTTTGGTGCATTCTTCGATTGCCTATTCACGGTCGACAGGCGATCTTTGATATGGATGAGGGACACGAGTCCTATATCAGAGTCCTCGCTACACGAGACATCATCTACTGCAAGGGACAGATTAAGCTGGAGAGATACAGGGTTATAGCACCTCCCTTCCGCTGGGCAGTTGCAGGCATCATTTCGGGTATCATTGCTCCAAACCGACAAGGGTGATATTTCAGTCTCAGCTGGGGTTATTGCTGGGAGTGGATGGTCTGAGACAGGCCGGTTCACTTCGCATGGGGGCCTGTCCTTCTGGATTCACTCTACAGAGACTTGCATGAGTACGTTTACATGGACAGTAGAGCACTGGGGGCTAGGGTGACCTTGCTTGACGTCTGGGCATGGGAGCACATTTATGTGCTATGGCCACATGTCATTCCAGTTCTGATGGGGGCAGAGAATGCCCTCATGGCACAATACCGAGGCGGTGTGTCCTTTACACACACTGGTGAGCACAGGATCCCCTACTGGAGGTGGGTCCTATATGAGATGCTTGTTTTTACCTGGAGACTGTACCTTGGTCAACCTAGATGGGCCAACGATGTTGCTCAACTCTTTTATTGCCGCCAAGACTGATATATGTAGGGGCGAGAGCATACGATGATCGAGAGGTACCTACTCGGGTGTGTATAGCATCAGTTCAGAGAGCCGCAGGATCAGCCTAATGACGGCTACGTAGTCATCTTTGCTCGCAGCATGACACAAGTGTCATGGGGACATGGTATTCCTGTCTCAGAGGCAATTAACAGATTCAGGCACTTGGTAGCCTGACCGTGGGCTTATGATCAGGGTTTAGCAGATCCGAGCACCACTCAGGCCTACAGAGACTGGTTCAGACCTCCACTTCGTTTGACCATTCCAAGCGAGGATCCAGAGGTGCGCAGGGTCAGAGGCAGAGGGAGAGGACGAGGGCGAGGGCCGAGGATTGAGATTCGACAAGATCCACCAGGGGTACCCCCAGTCCTACCAGGTCATAGGGATGTTTACATGTAGGATTAGCAGTAGGATCCGCCAGTCCCACCACCATGAGCTGAGGGTGAGGATCAACCTCACATGTAGCCACGGGTACAACTAGCAGGACAGACAGACGCACGGGATAACTTGATTTTGTAGCTACAGGCCCAGGTTTAGGCCAAGACAATAGAGAGAGACCAAGTGAGGGCTGAGAGAGAGCAACTTAGGGCCAAGAGGGATTAGGTCGTGCAGCAAAGATAGGCTGTGGAGCTATAGGAAGCTACAGAGTTAGGCCGCAGATAGCAGATCAAGAGTATGACAACCTCCTCCTCCCAGGGTATAGTGCCGGTGTGATCCTACAGGGATGTCATCCGAGAGATAGAGTACTACCGTTGGGCTTATCATGATACCGTACCTAGAGTAGATTAGGTCTCAGAGTACTCAGAGCGGGCCAGCTAGAGACCACCAGAGGGTCATGGTGACAAGGGCAAGGGCAGCATTCATAAGGATCGAGCTTGATCGAGATGATACACTTTTGTACCTTATGGGCTCATTTTTGATAGCCTGATGGGCATTTTGTACCGATTAACATATATGTTCAGTGATCTGATTTATTCTTTGTACTATGATAGTGACATTGATGATATGATATATATGAGCTGATTTTCATGCGATGTACTGTGTTCTCCTTTATGCATGGATGGTTTATTTCTATATGCTTTGCAGTGATGTTTTATGGATGCATTTATTTCTAATGATGTTTATGCAATGATTATGACTAACAGATCTATGTTATGCTAACCTATGATATGATGTGCAATGATGTTATCTATATGATGATTTATTTTATGCCAATGTGATATGTGATATGGATTTTAATATGTAAAATGATATGATCTATGGTATATGCAATGATGTGTAGAAAATGCTTATATATGAGATGATTTATGGATGGATGTAATATGAATGCGATGGTCATGATATGATGCTAATGAAATGGTGTTAATGCATAATGAAATTGAGATGCTTAGAATAACAAATTTTATTATACTAAATGATGATGTATGTGATGCAATGATATGTTAATGCAAAGTGACATGCTGATGCGTAATGTAATGTGAACGTAAAGTGGTGAGATGATGTCATGATGTTATGCAAGTATGTATGCCTAATGAATTAAATGCTTATATACCTATTGTTTATGACTATGTGAAAAATGATTATGAAATGCTTCCGTAGATGCTATGCGATGATTTATATGGTAGATGGTAATATGACATGGTTATGAAATGCAAATGCAATGTTTATGCAATAATTGATATAATGTCTTTGAGATGCAATGTAATGGGTGAAATGCAATGACATGGATGCACCTCTTTATGAAGAATGTTTATGATAACCTGTTTATATGATGAAAAAATGCAGTGTGTATGTTTCCTATATGATATGCTTATGCAATATGCTAATGATTTCTGGATGCAGGATTGATGACGATGATGGTGATGATGATCAACTGTCATAGTACCTTGTTAGTGCGGTTAGTAAAAAAGGAAGAAGTCATTTCAACAAGACCCAAGATGATGAAAATGCAAATGATGATGATGATGATGATTACTTGCCGAGGAATTGGGATTTTCAAAGGGCCAAATTTTCTTATGTTTGATAATACATGCGGTACAATGCATCAAGGTATAGAAAACCAGGATGGCATTGTACCAAGTGTGATGGACTTTGACTTGACAATTAGATAGGAGTATTCTTGTTCACACCTAACATACAGAAACCTTGCTACGATGCACTTCAGAAGTTTCAGACACCTCGAACCAAAACACGGAAAGGTAAACCTATCCATGCAATAGTCAACAAGTTGCCCTAGACCTCTTCCATACATACCTAACAAAGCAAGTATTCGCCAAAGTTATATTACAAGAGTGTCCAACAAGCACAACAAATAAAAGATAATGATGGTTGCCCCATTCTTATTTCTGTAAATCCTCTATTTTGGGATATCATCGAGACATCCTTGGAATGAGCGCAAATAAGATAAGTCAAAAGATAAAGACCAAGTAAACAAACAAACTGATGCTCTTCAATACTGCTAATGGAAAGAGGATGTGCTTTCTAAGGAGGATAACCGAAACTTATTGCCAAAAGATAATGCCCATTGTAGGAAGGATTCATCCGAGGACATGTTAGTGAATGGCAGCACGTCATTTCATTTATCCAAAGTGCTCTAAGCGATGATTGATATGGGACCAACTAGATGATAAGTTAGTAATACGAAGAGATGACCACCTTGTTTATGCACTGACTTAGACTTGAGACTTGACGTTTTGAGTTTTACTTGCAATCTTCCAAACTTGTTTCCAACTGTTTCACCAAAGGTTGATAATGATGATCATTTTATTATGAGTGGTGTTATTGCGGGTGCAAGCGAGATGAGGTGGATGGATTTTTTCAAATATTTGGATGTTTTTGAAATTTTGCAATGTTTTGAGGTTGTTTTTGGTATTTTCAAGAATTTACAAATGTTTTGATTTTTTATTTTCCAATGTTTTTGGAATTTTCTAAGATTTTGACCAAGAAACTAACCTAAAGACCTATCCTAGGGGCCTCGGGGGCTGATCAACAGATTAGTCTTGCCTACGTTATACACACAGAGACCATGTAGTTTGAGTGACGACTTGACCAATTTACAGATGATGATATATGTTATGAGATGTCAACTTATTATGACGGACTCCTATAGGACTGGCCTAAATGTCTCGAGGGATGATCAAAGATCAACCTTGCCTGCGTTCAAGCTCAAAGATGACGTAGTTCGACAAGACGACTTTATTTTTTGACTTTTGATATGTTTTGATGTTTTTGCATTTTGTTCTTTTTCGATGTTTTTGGATTTTTTGATTTTTTGATGTTTTTGGGTTTTTTGATTTGAAGACTTTAAGATCATACATGAATCTGATCCAATGAGAACATGGCCCCAGCGTGATGCAATAGACTACTCTGATAAAGGCAAGACAAACTGACCTTGAGTATGGGCCGAGTAGTACTAGGAGGGATCACAATACGAAAACAAGACCAAGCTATGGTGCGAATGCGAATGGATTAACAATGGAATGAAGACCTGAATGTGATGGATGATGGAAGCGAAATGGATAGATGATGTCGAACAAGCCGCAAAGAACTCAGTGGATGGAAAGTGCTTATTTGCACGAGGTGCCTGTTTGCCAAGTTTTCACCAAGGTACTTGCCCAAAGTGCCACCAAAGTGGTTTTCACTAGAGGATGATTTTTTTTATCCTTTTTCTAATTTATTTGGATTTTTTGCTTTTTTTATTTTTTTGTTGTCACCAAGATGTCTGTTTGCTAGGTTTTTGCCGAAGTGACCATTTTTTCAGGACTTTTTCTAATTTTTTGGGTTTTTGGGTTCTATACCTTGAAAGATTTAGGCATAAAACTTTTTGAGATGGGAGCTATTCATTGGCTCGTACAGAGGTTCCCCTTCAGGTGTTGATAGCTAATATGCCTCTGATTTATAACTTGTTATGATGACGAAAAGTCCTAGCCAATTAGGTTCGAACTTGCCTTTGCTGCTTGGGTTTGGGACATTCTTTTAATTTTCTTTTAAGACCAATTCTCTGACTTGGAAAGTCCTACTTCTGATTTCCTTATTGTAGCTTCATTTGAGTCTAGTTTGATAGACTTGCAAATGATTTAAAGCATCTATGCATCTCTCATCCAGTAACTCCAGCTCATTTAGTCTTGATACCTGGTATTCTTCATTAGTAATGAGGTTTTGCCGTGATATCCTAAGGGATGGGAGCTCGATCTCAATGGGGAGTATGGCTTCTAATCCGTAGACCAAGGAGAAGGGGGTGGCACCAGTGGGTGTGAAGATGTTGGTTTGATAAGCCCAGAGGGTAGGATTAAGCTGCAGATGCCAGTCACGACCTGCGTCATTGACTATTTTCTTGAGGATTTTGAGGATGGTTTTGTTTGTGGCTTCTACTTGGCCATTGCCCTGGGGATAGTATGGGGTGGAGAAGCGATGCTAGATTTTGAATTTCTCACACAAGTCATGAACCTCCTAGTCCTTGAATGGTGTCCCATTATCTGAGATAATGGCTTGTGGGACACTGTAGTGACACATGAGATAGTTCAGGATGAATTTTGAGATCTGCTTCCCAGTGATATACATCATGGGTATGGCTTCCACCCACTTTGTGAAGTACTCAGTTGTAGTTATGATAAATTTGTGGCCATTGGATGAGGTGGGTGAGATTTTCCCAATGAGATCGAGTCCCCACTTTGAAAAGGGCCATGGTGTGACGATCGGGTGAAGCTCTTGAGCTAGAGCATGGATGAGGTACCCATGCTATTGACATTGTAAACACCTTTTAGCATGATCATGTGCTTCTCGTTCCATTGTGGGCCAATAATACCCCATCCATAGTAGTTTCTTGGCGATGGTCATTCCACTTGAGTGTGAACCACAGATGTCATTGTGTACCTTAGTTAGAGTGGTTAATGCATCCTCAGCATTTAAGCAGTGTAGCAAGGTACCTTCTATGCTTCTACGGTATAAGGTATCACCTAGGATGACAAATCTGGATGCCTTTTTGACAAAGGTTCATTTTAGGTTTGATGGGAGGTCAGCGGGTATGACTCCTATGCGAAGATATGTGTAGATGTCATGGTGCCAAGGATCACCCGGACCAACGATTTCACACATGAATTTTGATTCTGGTACCTCAAATGTAGGAACGAGAAGCTGCTCAATCAAGAATTCATATTTTGGAACATTGTTGGGGATATTTAGCAAGGATCCAATTGTTGCCATGGCGTCTACTGCTCTGTTGTTGGTTTTAGGAATCTGCTCAAATGTTATTTCAATGAAAGATTCTTTAAGCGTCTCCACCAATTTCTTGTATGGAGTGAGCTTATCATCCTTAGTTTGATATTCATTATTGACTTGATTTATGATCAACTGAGAGTCTCCGTAGACTTTAAGAGCTATGATATTCCATTGTACTATTATCCTGAGACCTATATTCAAGGCCTCGTATTCTGCAATATTATTAGTGCAAGGAAATGCTAGTTTGTATGACCTTGGTAAGCAGTCCCCCTGTGGGGTGATGAAGAGGACACCAGCTCCTGATCCATGATGTGTGTATGAGCCGTCAAAGTATAGTTTCCAGTGGTCAGCTACGTTGATGTTGAAAATAGATTCATCTGGAAACTCGAAGACAAGAGGATTCTCAGAATAAATAGGTGCTTCTACCAATTGGTTTGCAATAACTTGTCCCTTAATGGATTTTCTCTCCACATACTCGATGTCATATTCTGATAATATCATTACCCATTTTTCCATTCTACCTGTGAGCATTACCTTTGATAGTAGATACTTGAGGGGATCAATTTTGGCGATGAGCTTTATCTTGTGTGCCAACATGTAATGTTTGAATTTTTGTGATGCAAACATGGTGCAGGAGCACCCAGGGCCTTCAAGGATCACGTCAAGAACTAGGAGAGTGCAAGGGTCAAGAGGACCTTCCAATCATGTCAAAGCATCAATTATGATGTATTGGAGCCTATAATGGCATTTGGGTTGAATGAGTGTAATGAGAATGTTCAAAGTTTCAAGGTTCCTAATAAGGAATTTGGATTAAAAATGCAATGTAAGGGAAAATTAGGTTCTAGGGGTTTTGATTAGTGATATTATGCTTCAATAGGTCAAATAAACTTGGATAGTGAATATCCAATGGTTTTTAGGTGATAGATTTTAATAAATCTCTAGTTTGTAATTTCAAATTTTTAAATTTTAGTTTAGGCGAGAAAAGGAGTTTTAGGTGTTTTAGAGGTAATTATGCATTGTAATCAATTCCAATCAGTTGGATCAGTTGGTGGATGGTTCTATAACCCCAAAATGGTCATTTTTACGGAGGTTGGGCGTTTGGAGAAGTGACTGTACGGACTGCTACAGAAAATAGTGAAAAAACATAGTTTTCTTGCATTTTCTTGAGTCTTTTTGATGATCTATTGATTCCTTTTGAATTTCTAATCAATTGGATGGTTCAAGAACCCGTATTTACTTTCAATTAACCTCTTGAATGATCTGATACACGTTTATAATCATTTCTTTGCATTATATTGCTGACTGTCCTAAAAAAAAGTGGAGATTTTTCACTAATTTTGGTGATTTTCATGGATGATTGATCCATTTCAAGGTAGAATGCTGCTGTGACCTATGAAATGGATCATTCCTAACATTTATCATACATATTTAACCAACTAATGTGCAGGAAGGAAGAATATCAAGGTGTACACCAAGTTGTCAAAGGGAAAAGTGCTTGAAGATGTTGGCTAGGGTGTAGCAGTAGAAGATTTGCCTTAATGAGGGGCATGCTTTTGAGTTTGGATCAACTAAATATGTTTTCTTAATGGTGTAGAGTCAATTAGAAAGTTCTGGAAGTGATTGGAAGGTTAATTTTCAAGAAGCCCTAGTTTTTGAGGCAAGCTGAGGAGGGGTTTGTGCTGGAGCATGATAGATGTGTCATAGAGGGCTAAAAACTTGGATTCCTTAGTTTTGAGTCATTTTAGGAGACTGCTGAAAGTTTCATGGTCAAGGGATAAATTTAAAGAGGGGTTGCTTTGTAAAATAGGGCTAATTAGGCCTAATTTTAAGGAAACAGCAAGGTTTGAAGTGAGGTTGTCTGAAACAATTGATGCCAAGGAGTTGACATGATGTTTGTCATCACAATCCACATCTGAAACCATCATTAGATTGGAGGTTCATTTGCAAAATTTGAAGAAGAAGTCAAAAATCCATTGCCAAAGGCCTAATAGGCTAGATGGCTATGTGAGCAGCAAAAGAGAGTTTTGTATAAAATGGAGGGTTAGGGATTGAAACCCATTTGAATCAAGTTTGTTCAAGTCTTTTGAGATCATTTCAATGATTAGGAATCACAAGGGAGGCAGATAGGTCTTAAGTGCAAGGTGAAGGCCTTATTTCTAAGTTGGTGTCTAGTTGAGAGATTGAAGAACAAAACTTTGTTAATCTTAAATCTTTGTGTATCTTTTGAGATCCCTGACCCTCTGCATCAGAGTGGTATCAGAGTAGTGAGTAGGTCCTTTAGGGATTGGAGAAGTAGCAATGGCACCAAAAAACCAATTGGCAAGAGAGTTGGAAGAGTTGAAGGAGATCTTGGAGAGGGAGAGAAGAGAAAGAAGGGAACAAGAAGCAGCAAGAGCAAGAGAAGAAAGACAATGGAGAAGAGAGAGAGACACTATGCAGGAAATGATCAATAACCTTGAGAGGAGTAGGAGGAGAGAAGACCAAGAAGACCAAGAAAACAATGAAGAGGATGAAGAGCATGTGAGGGCAAATCAGGAACAGCAAGCTGATGATATAGAGGACCTTGAAGAAAGGAGGTTAGTGAGGTTATTGAAGGCAGTACAGGGTCATGGAGGTAAGAGTCACATAGACTTACCTATCTATCAAGGGAAGATGGATAGTGAAGAGGTATTGGGATGGCTTGATGCCATGGAAAACTACTTTGAATTTGAGGAGATGGATGAAGAGAGGAAAGTCAAGTTTGCTAAAACCAAGTTGAGAGGCACAGCATTGACATGGTGGACAAGTTTCCGGAATGATAGGATGGCTAGAGGATTGGCAAAGGTCTCTACATGGGCAAGGATGAAGAGTTTGGTCAAGGAGAAATTCCTACCATCTGATTATACCATTCATGTGAAAAGGATGAGGCAGAATTTAAAACAAAAGGACTTGGATGTTATGTCCTATACTGAGCAATTTCACAAGCTTAGTATTAGAGGAGATTATGAGGAAGAAGATGAGAAGATAGCCAAGTACATCAATGTCTTAAGGTACAATCTGCAAGATGAGATTGGTTTGCAATTGCCAAGAACATTGGGAGAATGTTTTCAGTTGGCCATTAGAGCAGAATAAAAGGTGAAAAGGAAGCAAGAAAGATCAAACAATGGTGGAAGAGGAGGTAGTTCAAACAGGGGCAGAGGTAATAGAGAGCAAGGACAAGGCAGTAATGATAAAAGCAGCAATGACAAGGGTAAGGAGATATTTTCTGATCAAAGAGGTGGATACACTCCAAGAGGAGGAGGCAGATTTGGACAAGGTAGAGGACCATTCACAGGTAGATGTTTTAATTGCAATGAACCAGGGCATCCTTCCTTCAAATGTCCTAAGTGGGAACAAGCTGATAAAGGCAGAGAAAGGAGATCTACCTTGGTGCAAGAAGAAGAAGATAAGAAGGAGGAACCAAGAACACTCATGGCAGACCCTGTGACTGATGGTGAATTTCTCATGATCAAGCAAGGAGAAAGGCTTCATCAAGAACCGAAGGTAACCATTTTCAAAACAAATTGTCTCAGTCATGGTAAGATATGCAGATTGCTTATAGATTCAGGGTCACATAGCAATTTAGTTTCAGTTGATATGGTAACCAAGCTAGGGATTGAAACTTTTGATCATCCTACTCCCTACAAGGCCACTTGGGTAACGCAAGGACAACATGTAGATATTGGTAAGAGAGCTTTTGTTGATTTCTCAATTGGTTCATATCAGGATAGAGTGCTTTGTGATGTTATTCCTATGACTTGTGGTCATATTATCTTGGGGAGGCCATGGCAGTATGTTAGAAGGACATTGCATGATGGTTTTCTTAACACCTATTTGGTTCACAAAGGAGATGTTAAATATCAGTTGGTTCCTTTGCCTTTGGAGCAGTCAAATGAAAGTTTTATGATCTGTTTTGAGAAGCATTTGCAGGTAAATGAGCAGGGTAAAACAGGGGAAGACATTGGTAGGTTGAAAAAAGACAAGTTGCATCAGGGTTGTCAAGAAGACAGTCCTAAAAATCAGAATTTGTGGGATTTGGACAGTATCAAGGTTGGAGGCATTGAATGCCCTATAATTGAGCATGATAGTGATGGTATCTTTTCACAAGGAAACCAAGGGAATAGAGGCAGAAACAGGGCACAAAATCAGAATGAGTTCAAGCAGCAAAAAGGACAAAGAAAACAGATTTTTGGCTCTCACATGATGAATTTCAAGAATGCAGATTGGAAAAAGAGAAATACAGTGACTTTGGGGGACTACATACCTGCTCATTGGAATATGAAAACACATGAGAGCAAAAGGTCTTTTGGTGGCAACACATGGGACACTTCTTGGGGCAAGAGTTCTTTCTTTCCTGGGGAGAATGGTGCAGGAGCACCCAGGGCCTTCAAGGATCACGTCAAGAACCAGGAGAGTGCAAGGGTCAAGAGGACCTTCCAATCATGTCAAAGCATCAATTATGATGTATTGGAGCCTATAATGGAATTTGGGTTGAATGAGTGTAATGAGAATGTTCAAAGTTTCAAGGTTCCTGATAAGGAATTTGGATTAAAAATGCAATGTAAGGGAAAATTAGGTTCTAGGGGTTTTGATTAATGATATTATGCTTAAATAGGTCAAATAAACTTGGATAGTGAATATGCAATTGTTTTTAGGTGATAGATTTTAATAAATCTCTAGTTTGTAATTTCAAATTTTTAAATTTTAGTTTAGGCGGGAAAAGGAGTTTTAGGTGTTTTAGAGGTAATTATGCATTGTAATCAATTCCAATCAGTTGGATCAGTTGGGGGATGGTTATATAACCCCAAAATGGTCATTTTTATGGAGGTTGGGTGTTTGGAGAAGTGACTGTACGGACTGCTACAGAAAATAGTGAAAAAACATAGTTTTCTTGCATTTTCTTGAGTCTTTTTGATGATCTATTGATTCCTTTTGAATTTCTAATCAATTGGATGGTTCAAGAACCTGTATTTAATTTCAATTAACCTCTTGAATTATCTGATACACGTTTATAATCATTTCTTTGCATTATATTGCTGACTGTCCTAAAAAAAAGTGCAGATTTTTCACTAATTTTGGTGATTTTCATGGATGATTGATCCATTTCAAGGTAGAATGCTGTTGTGACCTATGAAATGGATCATTCCTAACATTTATCATATATATTTAACCAACTAATGTGCAGGAAGGAAGAATATCAAGGTGTACACCAAGTTGTCAAAGGGAAAAGTGCTTGAAGATGGAGGCTAGGGTGTAGCAGTAGAAGATCTGCCTTAATGAGGGGCATGTTTTTGAGTTTGGATCAACTAAATATGTTTTCCTAATGGTGTAGAGTCAATTAGAAAGTTCTGGAAGTGATTGGAAGGTTAGTTTTCAAGAAGCCCTAGTTTTTTAGGCAAGTTGAGGAGGGGTTTGTGCTGGAGCATGATAGATGTGTCATAGAGGGCTAAAAACTTGGATTCCTTGGTTTTGAGTCATTTTAGGAGACTTCTGAAAGTGTCATGGTCAGGGGACAAATTTAAAGAGGGGTTGCTTTGTAAAATAGGGCTAATTAGGCCTAATTTTAAGGAAACAGTAGGGTTTGAAGTGAGGTTGTCTGAAACAATTGATGCCAAGGAGTTGACATGATGTTTTTCATCACAATCCACATCTGAAACCATCATTAGATTGGAGGTTCATTTGCAAAATTTGAAGAAGAAGTCAAAAATCCATTGCCAAAGGCCTAATAGGCTAGATGGCTATGTGAGCAGCAAAAGAGAGTTTTGTATAAAATGGAGGGTTAGGGCTTGAAACCCATTTGAATCAAGTTTGTTCAAGTCTTTTGAGATCATTTCAATGATTAGGAATCACAAGGGAGGCAGATAGGTCTTAAGTGCAAGGTGAAGGCCTTATTTCTAAGTTGGTGTCTAGTTGAGAGATTGAAGAACAAAACTTTGTTAATCTTAAATCTTTGTGTATCTTTTGAGATCCCTGGCCCTCTGCATCAAAACACTACTGTGATGCATGCTTTCTCGATGAATAAGTAGTTGATCTCATGACTGGCCATTATTTTGCTGATATAGTAGATAGCCCTCTTCGTTCCATTTTCATCATGCTGAGCTAGGAGAGCTCCAAGGGCTGCTACTATTGCTGATACGTATAGGATCAATGGCTTTCTTGAGATGGGTGGCATTAAAACTGGTGGTGTCATTAGATATTCCTTCATTTTGTTAAATGCCTCTTCACATTTTGTGTCCCATTTGTATGCTACCCCCTTGTGGAGTAGGTGAGAATATGGATTCTGCTTATCGACCAGTTGTGCTATGAATCGTCAGATGGATTGAAGTCTACCTTAGAGACCTCTCATTTTTGTTAATGTCTTTGGTTTTTCCATCTCGAGGATTGCTTTTACCTTTGCTAGATCCACCTTGATACCCCTCATGGACACTATGTATCCTAGCAATTTACTTGATTGTACACCAAAGACGCACTTCTTGGGATTTAGTCTAACTTTGTATTCCTCCAATCTGTCAAAGATAGCACTTAGGGTTGCTATATGATCTTGTCTTTTTCTTGACTTAGCTACAATGTCATCGACATAGTCTTCGACTATTTTATGAATCATGTCATGGAATATCAATGTCATGGCCCTTTGATAGGTTGCTCCTGTGTTCTTTAGGTCGCATGGCATCATGTGCCAGCAGTAGGTCCCCCATGGACAAGTGAAATCCGTCTTATGTTGATCTTCTTTTGCTATCATGATCTAGTTGTATCCTTAAAATCCATCCATTAGTGATAGCATCTCATGTCTTACTATCATGTCTACTATAATTTCGATGTTGCGAAGCGGGAAATCATCATTGGGACATGCCTTGTTCAAATCTCTGAAGTCCATGAAGATTCTAATGGCTCCATCAGGTTTTGAAATAGGTACCAAATTTGACACCCATTCTGGATAATCGATTGATCAGATAAATCCTGCATCTAACAACTTTTTGAGCTCCATTTTGACTAACAGAGCGATTTGAGGATGCATTTTCCAAAGCTTTTGTTTGACCGGCTTTGCTTCTAGATATACTGCTAAATGATGAACCACAGTCTTTAGATCAAACCCTGGCATGTCAGCATAACTCCATGTGAAGTTTATTTGTCTATCCCTTAGGAATGTTGCTAGGAGCTCTTGCTCTTCTGATAATAGTGATTATGCATAAAATGTGATATACGGGGTCTCCTCTGTTCCTAGGTTGATCGGATTGCATTTTTCGGCCAAAACTACTAACTTCTCCTGATGAATAGCTCTTAGAGGAAGATTGAATGCTTCATCCTTGGGAACCTTAGAGAGGTTTTCACCATTGGATATGTCCTTTCTTTTTACTATTTTCTTGTCAGAGAGTGCCACAGTGTGGTTTTCACTCTAGGACTTGGATATGATTCTTAATTTTTCACTTTTGCGACTGAAGGATTCAATCGTTTCTACGTAATAGGCCTGTGTATCCAAGTCCATTATAAACCCTACTTTATGATCCCCATCTAGAATGTTATCCCTCAATCCCATGAATTATGAGAGTGCCTCATTGTTTTCGAATGTATCGAGAATCAGTGGTCCTCGTTGGTCATAGTCGATCAGTTGGGGGTACACTAAATGGATCTCATGATTTGGATGGTCTGTTTCAAAGGAGCGGGTGCTAATCATACACAGGGTGGTGTCCTCAAATAACCTAGGTAGATTTGTCATGGTATCTTCGTCATCACTACTAATGTAGGCCTTGGTTATAAAATTATGTGTGTCTCTACCTGTGAATATTGGTGAGTGTACTTGTACTAGTATTGGCTGAGGAGAAATATTAACCATTCTAACCAGAGGACTTCAACCACGTATGGTTATTCTCAGAGGGGTACATCCAAGACCAAGATTTGTTATGGGTCGCAT
Source organism: Sequoia sempervirens (assembly GCA_007258455.2). Taxonomy (NCBI): domain Eukaryota; kingdom Viridiplantae; phylum Streptophyta; class Pinopsida; order Cupressales; family Cupressaceae; genus Sequoia; species Sequoia sempervirens. The sequence goes on from VDFB02105785.1 coordinate 48,617,141, forward strand.
CTTTGGCATGATAGGTATTATGAGCCCATTGTCATTTTGTGCTAGTCTTTGATTTTTATCGTAGCCCATTGAAAGCATCATTTGTAGGCCCTTGCTTGTTTCATCCATTGGTAAATTAGCTGTCGATCTTTCATCTTGATACAACATGTGAGATGGATCTTCTTCAATAACCTCATGGCCAAGGTCTCCCCATCTTGTGAATTCGAGATAGTCTCTAGGGTAGGTTTGTGATGTGGAAGCTTGATTTTCTTGTGGACATCCCCGTGATCTAGGAGATTGTGGTAACTCTCCTATCACAAAATCATTGTTAGGGAGTTTGTAGCTTCCACAACCATCATCCTGGATGATGAGCTTGATATCGGAGATGGTGGGGATGGTCAGGATGGCGAGTGTCTCTGTCACAGAAGTGGACATGAGAGTGGTGGGGTCGATGTATGGTGTGGATGGGCCCTCATCATTCTTTGGCACTTGGGGGATTTTGTAATAATTGGCTTCAATATTTTTGCAATATGAAAACGGTTCGGGATCTCCATGGATGGTAACCTCTTGTCCATTATGTGTAAATTTCACACATTGGTGGAAGGTTGATGCTATGGTTTTCATCGCATGGATCCATGGACATCCTAGGAGGATATTATATGGTAAGTCAAGGTCTAAGAATTGGCAAGTAGTTTTTATGATGGTAGGCCCTACTTGAATAGGGAGTTTAATTGTGCCTTGAGACACTCTTTCTTGGTCGTCATATGCTCTTACCATGATTCCCTTTCCTTTGTCGATGGAATCTTCTGATATTTTCAACTGCTTGATGAGGTTTAGGGAACATATGTTCAAGCCTGCACCTCCATCCACCAGGACCCTTTTGATTTTTCTCTTATGTACTATGGCTTCCAAGTGAAGTGCACGGTTGTGAGATGGTTGGGCGGGGAAATATTGGTCAAAGAATGTAAGAAGATTAGGCGTAATGATATTTATGACCATAGCTTGGAATTGCTCTGCATCGAGATCTGCAGGGACAGTGGATGAGCATAATGCTTCCTCAAGGATCTTTTTATGCGTAGATGAGATTTAAAACAACTCCATGATGGAGATGTGTGATGGTGTTCTTTTGAGTTTGTCTAGGACATTGTAGCCATTAGGAACGGATTGAGATGCAAGGACTCTATTTGGTTGGGATGATCCTGTGATGGTGACTTTGCCGCCTCTTGTGGTGACTCCACAATCTTCGGCATGGGAACCCTTGATGGTGATGACCATGTAATCTTCATTTAGGGAGGAAAAAACCATTTCATACACATGATTTACATTTTCCTTTCCTTTATCATTTCTATTCCCTTTGTTGCCATGATTTGGCATCATATTCGTGTAGATTTTAAGATCCTAATTTTCAGTAGGTTGTTCCATGTTTATGATTTTCTTATCAATGAGATCTTGGATGATGTTTTTGAGTCTCATGCAGCTGTTTTTGGTATGACCTTTGATTTTATGAAATTTGCAAAGTTGATTCTTGCTATACCAAGGAGGTTTGACATCGGGTTCTTGGTATTTCTCAAATGTAGGAAGCTTGATGAGTTTTTCGTCGATCAAATTTTTCATTATGTCCTCAAGTCGCTCCCCCAAAATGGTGTATTTTCATTTGGGATAAATTTTGTGTTGGGGTGGTCCTCTTTGGTCATTGAGATTATTGATGGTTGGATTATTGTTGGGTTGGTATGTTGTGTGATGAGTGTTTTGGTGTTGTGTTTGGGTTTGCAATGTGGGTGTATTTTGATGAGGACCACTAATGACCACGTTGGCATCGACGATGCCATCATTGGTAATTTTTTTGTTCCTTTCCCATGTGCAAGGTTTATCATTGTAATTGGATGGTGGACGGTTATTTTTTTGTTCGTGATATGATGTTGATTCTGTAGGTTGAGTCACAAGGGCTCTTTCGATGTTGAGTGCCTAAGAGATCAATTGCTCATATGTGGTGATGCCCTGAACCTTGAGATGAAATGCCAAGCAGCCTTCAAGGTTGGCTATGATGGTGCACACTTGTTGTTCTTTTGGCATGGTCCACTTGCTCTGATTGGCCTTGGATTGCCATCATTGTAGAAATGAGGCAAATGATTCACCCTTTCCTTGTTTTAGAGTTGAGAGTTCTTCGAGACTAACATCCATTGTGGTATTGCATGCATAATTTTTAATGAATGAGTCTCTAATTTCTTGGAATGTTCTAATGCCTGAAGGTAAGTGAGAGAACCATTCTATAGTGGGGCCTACCAAGCTCCTACGAAATAGCCGCATTAGATAAGTATCATCATATGCGACCTCCATGCAATGAACCTGGAATTCCCTAATGTGATCTTCAAGGTTTCCCATCCCTCGATATTTGTCAAATTTGGGGATTTCAAATCCCTTGGGGAATGGTTTCATGTCTAGACTCCTATCAAATGGATAGGGACACAAGTTGCTTGGTGTTTTGGTTGTTTGTCCTGATTGAAGGTCGAGCACTTGTTGCGAGAGCAACCTGAGTTGTGTCGTCACATCATTTTGTGGATCAAGGGGTGGGATGAAAGTGTTTTGGGGTGTTTGAATGGTGGGTTGGGTGGTTGGGCTGGTTGGTGTGTTGTTTGATGGTATCTGTATGTTCTGGCGAGCAAAGTAGGCTTCTACTTGCTTTTGTATGAACAATGCTTGTTGTTGATCTTGTTGTTGTTGCGCTAAGATTTGTGCTTTTTGTTGTGCTTGTTGTTGTTCCAACAACACTTGTTGTTGTTGTTGTTGTTCCCACAACTCTTGTTGTTGGGCTGCCAATTCTGCTACTTCTTGTTGCTCTTGATATTGCTTTAATGCTTGTTGATATGCTTGCAATTTACTTATCTTTGTGCAAGAAGTTGTGCTTGATATTGAGCTTGTTGTGCCTGATATTGAGCTTGCGCTTGAGCTTGCACTTGTGCTGCTTGTGCTTGTGCTACTTGTTGTTGCAATAAAAGTTGTGCTTGAGTGACCTTTTGTGCTTGCAATGCTTGTGCAATTTGTGCAACTTTAGTGGCTTGTTGTTGTTGTTGTTGCAATAATGCTTGGGCTTGTTGCACTTGTAAGGCGGCTTGGGCTACTTGGGCAGCTTGGGTAGCTTGAGAAGCTTGCTGAGCAGATAATTTTTTGGATTTTTGTTTCTAAACTTATTGGTATCCTCTTGGAAAGTGGCTTGCAATGTCACGTCGTATTGGCTTGATGTGGTGAAAGTTGGTGGTGGTGGAGGTGGTGGTGGATTTGGAATAGTGTTCGTGAAGGTGGTGTTGATGTTTTGTGCAATGGATGCTGCTGTTGATGTGATTGGTCCTTGAGAGACCATGCTTTGTGATGCTAAGGGGGTGTTTGGTGATGTTGCCATTTCTTGTGTGTTTGTCATTTTTTGTTGTGATATCAACGACAAATTTTGAGTGTTTGGTACAATGCTTTGATTGATGGTTGGGATAGCGGTTTGATTGATACTTCGTAGGGGAGGAAGCCCTAAACCAAGGAGTGGTGTGGATGATAATGGAAATGGTGAGAGAGGTGGAAATGTAAGGGGTGTGAGTTGTTGCGAGAATGTTGTGGTGTCAAATATGCCCCCTAGTCCGAACATATCTCCCTCTTCTTGTGAATTTGTGAGAAGAGGTGTTTGAGGTGTTGCATGAAAAAATGATGATGATGGATCATGGTGGAATGTGAGAGGAATATTTTTGTGTAATCGGTTTTGGGGTATGCTTTGTTCCAAGGTGGTGTTAGCATCCAAACTTTGATTATTAACAAGGGGGTGTGTTTGAAGTGCATTAAGAAATGTGCTTCCCTTATTAACATTAGGTTGCGTTGGAGCAAACGATGTTGTGATTTGTAGAATGTTTTGCGTGATTTTTTGAGATGGATGTGTAGATGAGATGGGAATGGTGGATGAAATTGGAGGAAATGATGTCTCTACTATGGTACTCACATCAAAATCTGAAGGTAACTTGGCCCCTTGTTTCGCTAGCTCGAGCATGTATAACGAAGGGTTGAGCCTCATCATTATGTTGATGATTCTATGGTTGTCCGGATTTTGGAGCATTTCAGTCATTTCCTCCTGAGACATTCCAAAATTAAGGTCTTCTCCATGGTTTTCTTCTTGCGAATTTTGTGATGATGAGAGGGTCAACGGATTACTTGATATGGCAGGATTCATTTCTGCATTTGTTTGGCTAAGATCGCTTGAAGCGGGTGTTTCTTTGTTGGCTTCCATACTCTTCTTGTATTGAGATCTAGTTAGAACCATAAATCAAGGATCAATCTTCGAGGATATGGGAGATGAATCTTTTGATTCCTTGGATCGATTGTTATTTTATGCCCCAAAGTAGAAAGTTTTTAGGATGCCTTGAGGATCAAAGGCGATAATATGATGATGATGTTTTAGGGATGGATGATACGAAAGTTGCGGATTTTGATTTTTATTTTGTTTTTTGGATTTAATATTTTGTCCTTGATTTTGATTTTAACTTTGATTTGGATTTTGAACAAAAAGACCCTAAGATGTTGGATGATGATCTAGGGGATAGCTTTGTTCAAAGGATGATGCTTTGAATATGTGTGGGGAGAAGGATGCATCTACCCACACCTATTCAAACAAGATGATTTGTTTCACTAAGCATATGAAGAAGGATTCTTCTACATATACTAAGCTAGACAAGATGATTTTGATAACTTTGACTAAGTATATGCAAAAGCATGCATCTACACATGCCTAGCCAAAGGTGATTTTGATAATGTTTTCAAGGATTTAGTCTCAATGATTTTGATGATTTTGATTTTGCCATAAAGCCTAGCATTTAGGATGATTTCAAGATTTTCCAAAAGGTGATGATTGTGAGATGATGTTGTTTTGATGTTTTGGAGGATGGATGAAAAAGAGATTTTGATATGTTTTGATCCTAAGATGAACCTAAAAGGTACACTTTGTTTGCCTAGACCTAGGTATTGAAGAGCATGTAAATGCTTCCTAAAGACCTTTGTAACCAAGAAATGATTTCATTTGAACATTCATTTTTGGATTTCCAACCAACGATTTTTTTTCTTTTGGGATTATGAGTCTTCAACACATATGAAAGTTCATTTTGTTTAGCTTTGCTTAATGTCTCTTTTTTTTTACCAAAAAACACTTTCTTCAATTAGGTTTTCAAACTAAGATGTCCAATGTCTTAATTTCTTCAAACCCCACAAGATATGTTATGTGGAAATTCAATGAACTTAAGGCAAGGATTTTCCTATTGTTTTACATAAGGAGACAAATCAAGATATAATCCAATGTTTATAAACCTCTAAGGACATGAATCCCAAGGGAAAGCAATAACATATGGATTGAGTCAATTGCATTTGTCTTCAAAAGGGTTTGAAATTTGGATGATGTTGAGTGTTTGTTTTTGAGACATTTTCGATCAAGCAATGCATTTTGTAACCCAAGAATAAGCACAATCCTATGGATGTGTAAGACAATATTTGTTGGATTCCCACTTGGACAAGTCCAGCTACGCCTATCTCTAGTGAATGGTTAGATTCTTGACCCCACTGGCTCCCCTCCACGGCACTCACTTATATGGGGAAGCCAAGCATCAACACCCATGAAACTCCCATGGCATATTTTCCATTTCTACTAGAAGACCGTAAAAGTGTGGGGTGGCTTGAGAATGACCGTTCTTGCACCAACAAATAGATAAAAGGATTTTGGAAAATTCTAGCACATGGGTTTTAGTAAGGACTTTCCATTTGTGGAGATTCACCACTACGACAAGAGTACCCTTTCAGATCCATCTTGTCAGAATCAACCGTGTGATATTGGTGTTTCTTCCAATATCCACATTTATATCCCAATTGGAAATACTCTTGGCTTTTAGAGTGTTACCGATTGAGTCATTCCCTTAGGTGAGTACTTTTTCCCCAAGTCAGGCCCTCTAGAATAAACAAAAGTGAATGAAGAAAACTATTCGTAACTCGATCAATCCTTGTTGGCAACAAAGAGAGAGGATATATGCAACAATGCCTCCACTCACACTTGCACAAGATGTTCAATTTTAAACCCAAATCGAGGTGTGGAGGTGATTGCTTTGTCTTACCCTAAAGTCATGAAAAAGGCCTTTTGATTCTCAAGATCACTATAAAGCGTGAGAGAATCGCATACGTCCTTTTTCAATGGCTTTAGTTTAAGTAATCTCTCACAAAAAACAAAGCTACACTTGTTCTTTTTAGATCCACAAAGAAAAATGTGAGTTCATTTTAGAGCACCAAATCACAAGTGGAAGATACCTTGTTCATTTGTTAATCCAATAAACAAAATCTAGTAAGTTGTTGATCCTATTGTTCGTTTTATCCTTTTTGCAAAAAATGGAAAAGTTCTTTTTAAGCCCAAATGAAAATTAGTCTTCTAAGAATGAAAAAATAACAAATTCTCAAAATACTGTTAAACAAACACTAAAGTGTTTAAAAACACTTTGATTTCGTAAGACATAGCCCTCATGCTCCTTCTTTCTTCAATTTCAATTTCCAACCTACAAATAAGAAAAATAAATCAGATTCTAGAAAAATACAGAAATTAAAAGGTAGGAAACAGAAGATAAATTAATCATAAATAAGAAACACGTGCTAAAAAATTAAATTTTCCCTTTAACTGTCTCCCAGCGTCGCAACTCGTCATGGCATCGCAGTTTGGCTTCTGAGCAGTGCTCTTACAGGGCCGCTTACCAGTCAGTGGCATTCTATGTCAGGACAAAGAGCTCAACTACGTCGCAATTTTCACCCAGCGTTGCAGTTTATGTCTAGCATCGGAGTTTAATATTTCTTGAAAAATTTTGCAGGTCGACGAGTCCAGTGACAGAGTTTAAAATTCAAAAAAATTGGTAGGACGAGTGCAATGGCGCGGTTTGTGTTTTAAGTGGTATCATATAGCGACGTTGACGAGCCCGTAGTGCTAAAATAGCGATGCTAATGAGCCCACAGTGCCAAAACAGCGACGCTGAGCTCCTAGCGTTGGAATTTCTTGTGTGTGAAGAAAAACATGGAAATTTCAAGAAAATATTAGAAATAATGATATTCAGCCCTCCTTCTAGCGCCAAATGTGCAAACCCTTTTCCTAGTACCTGCAAAACAACATGAGTAAACAAGTTAAATAAGGAATTGCAAGCTAAAACAAGGATTCCCCATGAAATCCATTTACAACCTCAAACTAGGAATGAAAATAACAAAGAACACAATGAAAATGATAAAACAAAGATTAAATCCTAATTAGATGTGCAAACTCATGATCCCATGGGGGAATTGGTGCCAATTTGATGTGAAAATTGGCCCTTTCCCAATTCCTATGATGAAATCTTGATATGTTGAAGATGATATTGATCCACTTTGATAAAAGATGAGAACTCCAAGCCAAATCTACAAAAAGCCTAGCTAAGAATTCAATGATGGATGGAAATGGCTAAATATTTTAGCATAATAACTTTGCAATGTTTTGTGGATGATCAAATGAGGATATGAGCTGTTTATTTATAGAAATCCAAGATGGATGAATGTCCAAATTTGAGCAATGTGGGACTAACATTCATCCAATGATATGATGCCACTTGTCAAGCTATGAATGGATGATGGATGTGCAAGATTTGAGGTTTGTGCCAATAAATGCAACTATTTGAAATTCAAATTTGTTGAAATGACATGCAAGAAGGAAGGGAAAATGCAATAAATGCCACTTGGCTCAAGGCAAAGGACATGTAAGATGAAGTTATTTCCTTATTGGATGTACATGTTGACTTGGAATTTTTGAATTCAAATTGAGAGAATATTCCAAAAGATGCCTTGTGACGAAAATAGAGATTTAATAAATGAGTTAAATCTATTTTCATGTGCAACTTGCATTATCTAGAGGATGTGACATGAGATGAGATTAAATTAATCAAGGGTTAATTAATTTAACAGGAGATTTGATGATGTGACTTATTTGACTTAGATTTATGGGTTTATTTAAATCAAACAAGAGGGGAATATGATAAGAGGCTAATTAAATAAGGATTTTGATTTATTTAATTAAAAGAGATGGTGTTAGATTAAATCAAATAAGGTTTTAATTTATTTAATTTAATGGATAGACTTTAGAGATTTAATCAAATAAATTGATTATTTAATTAAATAGGGATAATTAGATCAAATGGATTGATTTAATTAACAAAAGATATGACTTGATTAGATAAAATGATTTATTTAATCAAGAGTAAAATATTGATGAATTTAATTAGATAGGGGAATTTGATTAAATGGTTAGACCGAGGGATGATTCAGGAAGAAACTATATTAGTAAGTCAGGATCAAATGCACGATGTCAATTAGTATATTTTACGTGTCTACACTGGTACAAGCTCCATCTAAAAGATACGGTGCAGATGAATGCTGATGGGGAACCCAACGGGTGCGGAGCACGTTCCACCCGACCACGTGAGTTTTAGAAAAACCCACCCCCCATGCTCAGAGGTGAGAAGGAAATGACCACAACCAAGGATGCCAACAAGACTAGAGTCCAATAACAATAACTCCAATGGAAATAACATGAGAGAATATAGATCATAAATGAACAGCAACCAAGAATCAGTCACAATAACACAAGACCATTAAACACATCATAAATAAATCAAAGGCAACAATCATAATGTACTTCTAGAGGCAAGCAAGAACATGAAGCATAAGGGCAACTAGTGGAGAGTGTCATCGCATAGTCCTACATGGGTTATCCTGGCCCTTCCTCCTACATGAGGCGTCGACCCCCATCTATGGTTATCCTGGCCCTTTTTCCTACTTGAGGTGTCGGCCCCATAGGGTGACTCATGTGGAGCCGTTATCCTCTCATGAGGACGAGGTAACAGCCTTTCCAAACATTGCCTTCTCAGTCTACCATTAGTCTTCGAAAGCCCTAATAAATAGACGAGGTATCCAAGATTATCTTATTATGTTATTACTACCCATCTCCTTAAATTATTTTATTAGGTTTTCACTTGTTAATCTAACTCTTACATGGGTTATCCTGGCCCTTCCTCCTTTTGAGGCGTTGACCCCCACAAAGAGCCACTCTCCCTGGAGACCCCAGAAACATATACAAAACCAAGGGTTGTACCACATAAAATAAACATTAAATCTCAACAGAAAAACATGCGAGGCATTACCCATCTCGCTAAAAGCACATAATTTGAGTCTCAACAAAGTCACGTACAACCCTTTCAAACAATGATACCAAAAAGGCTTGCCACATTAAGAGCACATAACAAGAGAAACATCGACTAATAATAACTCAAGCCTTTGGAAGCCTAAGGTTCACAATATCCCTAAACGGGTTCCTAAGGAAAACTGGGTTCCCACACCAAAGAAGTCAAAACAATGACCTAATGAAATAAAGAAGTCAAGTTGATTTACAAATAGAATAACATAATAATTTTCACACAATGTTAAACAATTCATTTATTCCATTTAATAATCTCCATTTTCCTTAATATAATTTTGAAATAGAAGTTTAATAATAATTCTGACATATATATATATATAATTTGCCCTTTTTTCATAATTCATAATTTCCCAATCATAAAAAGGATCAATATATCTTTACATTTATATTTTATATTAAAATATTTTGTTTTATTTAATTTATTAAATAAATATGATCTGATTAATTTCTAGATAATTAAATCATACCCATAAAAACACATATGCCAAAACCTAAATATACACACACACACACACACACACACACACACACACACACACACACACACACACACACACACACACACACACACACACACACACACACACACACACACACACACACACACACACACACATATATATATATATATATATTCATATATAAATATATCTAAAGTAAAATAATAATAAAATAAAAATTAAATAAAACTTTAAAGCCACTGTCATACACAGTGGACTGCTGTGTGTAGCCCATGGTCGCCCAACAAGGATGGGGGGAAGGGTACAGTAACCGTCCCTCCCTCATCCCATAGATTATAGTGTACATTGATTCCTTAAATTGCATTCGGTCGATGACTTAAATTCGTCCCTTATTTAAAAACAACTATATATATATGTTGTATATATATACATAACAACATAATGAACACGGAACATTTTCTTTTCTGTAGAAACTAAAAAAATACATTTATATATATATATATAATATCTGCATATATATATATATATATATATATATATATATATATATATATATATATATATATATATATATATATATATATATATATATATATATAAACCCATTTATTACAGAGGGGAATCAAGTTTACCATAACAAAATTATAAACATACTGAACATTTTTAGAGACTCAAATAAATTTCTTTCATTTATCTGTTACCCAACAAATTCTAAAAACCTCAAAAGATTTTTCTTTTGCAAAACAACATATTTGCCATTTCAAATTTAACAAGCAATAAAGATCAATAAAGGAACCTGGAATCATGTTCTTGTTGAGAAGTTGATGAAGCTTTCCTTTTATTCCAACTAGCCTTTTGATGAGCTCCCATTTCCTTCTTCAGAACTTCTCCACCAGTTTCATTGATCAAATTTTTAATCTATATCCTTAATTCAGAAGAGCCTCTTTCCCAAAACAATGAATGGGAAAAAAAAATTACAGAGAAAACAAGAAAGGAAGCAAATTATTACAAAACTCCATTTTTTTTTTGAAGCTTCTTTTAAATTTCCCGTTAATGAAATCTTCTCATGTTTTCTATTAAATTAAAAGATAACCCATTCTATTTTCGAAAACTTAAAAAAATAGGATGAATAGAAATCTTCTATTTCTTCACTAGCTTTTTAGCCCAAAAATCTCAACATTCACTGGTCCTTTTATATTTTTCTTGATTTTTTTCTATTCGAGTTGCACTTTTGTTTTAATTTCAATTTTGCTAATTCATACTTACAGTTTACACAATTTAACTTACTTAATTATTTTATTCCATTAATTATCCTCAACATGCTATTTTCATTAAATTATCTAAATACCAATCTAAATAATTTAATTTACACCTTTCAATTTATTTATCCTTAATAAATTACATAACTTTTAATTTAATATTTTTATATTTTAATAAAACTATTCCAATAACTATTATTAACATTTATATTAATCATTTAATTATTTAAATTACATCATACTACAACACCAACGTAAAATAAATAACATAAATACATTCACACAAAAACAACTATCATAAAATGCAAAAATGACTAAGGTCAAAGACACACAATACTACTAAACATATAATGGGTTGACAAACTTGGGACGGGGTGACTTCCTTTTCATCTTTGTTTCAACTTCATGCTCGTTGGGTTAATTTGATGCTCGCCCTGTCCTGCCGAAGCAAGTGGAATCGAGACTTTGTTCCTGCAATTCCTGCATACAAACAACATTGTGTACCGCATGTATATATATATATAAAATCAAATGCATCAAATCATGAGAAGGAATCGCAGCGTAGTAGAGCACTCGCAACAAGTGGTGCTACATTGTCCCCTCACCAGAGCTAAAATAACAACTACAAGTATAAAAGAGCATTGGTAAACTATATTGATCGCATCATATCATCATAAAATAATTACTAATCTACTGCATCACAATATACTATCGCATCAAATTAAACATTACCAAATAAAATGTAACCATAATGTCATATCATAATATCCATGTCATCATATAAAGTAGCATATTCATCAAGCAGTCTAAATAATCCAATCAACCAAACCAACCAACACACAGTAACTATAAAAGTCTCAAAGTATCAAGCAAAACCACATAAAATATCAAGTCCAAACAGCAACACAAGGGGTATTACATCCTCCCCCCCTTAAATTCAGCTTACTCCTGGAAGCCAGTAAACATATAAGGATAATATTCTCTAATATGAGAGGCATCCTCCCATGTTACTGAAGTCTCATCATTGGGGTCCCACTGGACCCGCACCTACTCAATATCCCTACCTCTGAGGGAAAGTCTCCTATGTTGTAGCACAACCACGGGCTCAAGAACTAGCTACTCATCCTTGACCTATAGAGCATTCCAATCAAGTACATGAGGAACATCAGGATAATATGGTGTAAGGATAGAAAATTAAAAAACATCGTGAATCCATGACAGACTGGCTAGCAAGGCTAGGTGGTAGGCAACAGGACCAATTATTTCTAACACTTCAAACAGATCTACAAAGCAGGGTGCAAGCTTAGAACCCCTTCCATAATGAATAGGGCTCTTCCATGGATGCACTCAAAGAAACACTCAATCTCTTACTACAAACTGTTGATCAACTCTATGTGCATCAGCATACTTCTACCTATCTTGAGCTGCTACAAGATGCTCTCAGATGTGAGCTACCTGTTGTTCCATATCATGAAGCATTTTAGGTCCAAGGAGAATCCTATCCTCTAACCAATCCCATCTCAAAGGGGTGCGACAAGGATGACCATATAAAGCCTGAAAAGGAGCCATGTTGATCAAACTATGGTAACCATTATTGTAGGAAAACTTGACCAAGTACAGATAATATTCCCAACATGATTGTTGGTCCATGACATACATGCGGAGCATATCCTTGAGCACCTGATTGACTCTCTCAATTTGACCATCTGTCTCTGGATGGTAGGCCAAACTAAAGTTCAATTGAGTCCCTAAGGACCACTGCAAAGATGTCCATAGTGTGGATGTGAATACCGGATCTCTGTCAGAAATGATTCTTTGCAGTATCCCATGCAATCTAACAATGCCTTCCATGAACACCTTGGCTACAGAAGAAGCAGTATAGGAGGATCAGACAGGAGATAAATGGGCTACCTTGGTCAGTCTATCAATGGTGACCATGATAGCATCGTGACGCCTGGATGACATAGGCAAGCCGGCAATGAAATCCATAGAGATAATGTCCCACTTCCATTCTAGAACAAGATGAGGCTACAACAAACCTGTAGGATGATGATGCTCGACCTTAACCCTCTAACATTCAAGACACCTAGCCATGAAATCGGCAATATCACGCTTCATTCCTGCCCAAAATTATAGCGATCGAAGATTCGTATACATTTTCTTAACTCTGGGGTGCACTACATAAGGTGCTTGATGGCCTTCAGTCAAGATTAAGGTGTGAAGACCCTCTATAGGAGGTACATACATTGTTCCTACGTAGCGCAAAGCACCATCCATATCCAGTGAGTAGCCAGCAAATTTTCCTTCCATAGCTCTACCCGACTCGATTTCATATTTCACCTCTTGATACCAATTGTCTGAGGAAAGAGCTACAAGGATCTAACTTCTCAAATCTACTCCAAGAGTTAATGCAGCTATCTCATGCCTTCGCTGGCTCAGAGCATCTGCCACCACATTCTCTTTTCCCTGGATATACTTTACTTCAAAATCGTATTCACAAAAGAATTACATCCACCTTCTCTATCTTGCATTCAAGTTTCACTGCGTGAAGATGTATTGTAGACTACAATGATCTGTATGCAACTCAAACCGATGCCCTAATAGGAAGTTTCTCCATCTTACCAAAGCATGCACAACTACGGCCAACTCAAGATCATGTGTGGGGTAGTTCAGTTCATGATCCTTAAGTTTCTGGGATTCATAAGCAATCACTCACCCTTCTTGCATCAAAATGGCCCCTAAGCCTTCCAAAGAAGCATCCGTACAAACAACAAAATCTCCTGTCGGATCCGATACTGCTAAAATTGGTGCATTGGTTAGCTTTTCCTTAAGAGTTTGGAATGCTAGCTGACATTGATCTGACCAAAGAAATTTATTTCCCTTCCTCTAGAGAGAGGTAATGGGATGCGCAATCCTTGAAAAGCCTTGAATGAAACACCTATAATAGCCTGCAAGTCCCATGAAACTGTGAATTTCTAAGACATTTGTGGGTGTGAGCCAATCCACAATGGCTTGAATCTTTGCAGGATCAACTGAAATTCCCTTGCCTAAAATCACATGGCCCAAATATTGAACTTCAGTCTTATAGAAGTCACACTTTGCCAAGTTGCCATACAACTGATTATCCCTTAAGCATTGCAACACCTACCTTAGATGTTCCTCATGTTCCTCCATAGACCTGGAATAAATCAGAATATCGTTGAGAAACATAAGGACAAATCTATCCAAATACATTCAGAACATTCCATTCATTAAGCTCATGAAGACTGAAGGTGCATTTGTTAACCCGAATGGCATCACAGTGAACTTGCAATGTCTGTATCGAGTGTGAAATGTTGTTTTATGAATATTTGCTTCCACAATCCACAACTGATAATACCTCGATTTGAGGTCAATTTTAGAAAATACCTTTGCCCCTTTTATTTGATTGAAAAGATCATCAATTCTGGGTAGGGGATATTGGTTCTTCACCATTACTTTGTTCAACTTCCTATAATCAATACATAAGCGAAGAGAACCATCCTTCTTCTTTACAAATATAATGGGTGCTCCCCAAGGGGAAACCCTTCGGTGGATAAACCCCTTAGCCAACAACTCTTCCAATTGAAGATGAAGTTCTTGAAGTTCCTGCGTTGTCATTCGATACGAAGCCCGAGATATAGGGTCAACTCTAGGTACCAGATCAATCCTGAAAGCTATATCCCATTTTGGCAACATACCTGATATCTCACCTGGAAAAACATCTAAAAACTCCACAAGGAGAGGGTAATCATCCAATGACATCCCTCGACTATCCTCTGACTCAAGGTCACTCACTGACACTGCAAAAATTTAACAACCCTGTCAGAAAAACCTTTTTAGCTGCATGGCAGAGATCATTCGCAATGAGATGGGCCTTTGAATAACCACGATCTCCACCTCCTTTCTAGAATCATCCATGCACCGCACTGCTTTACGACAATAGTCTATCATGGCACGGTGTGCACTCAACCAATCCATACCAAAGATGACATCATATGAGCCAAGTGGTAGGATTCAAAGGTCCACCTTAGTTGCCAATGCCCCTATACCTAGACTACAATCCTGAACCAGCTTCTCTACTACGACCTTTGACCCTGAGGCCAATTCAACTTGCCATTTTATGCCTTGACTAGTTGCCACCAGTCTACATTGCTCAACTACTGAAGGAGATGTAAAAGAATCAGATGCACTGGAATCAAAGAGTATAGAAATACTAGTGTTATGCAACACACCTGTTGTCTCAATGATGGTGCTCTGGTGGTCTTCCTGTAGATTATCCATTGTCGCAAAGACTCGATGAGTTCTTCTGGCATTGTCCGCTGTCGGCTCCGACCCAACTGGTCTCTGGCTAAATCCTGAGGTGCCCTTTTGTGGACAAACTCTAGTGATATGCCCTTGTTTCCCACATGAGTAGCAACAAGTACCTCGGCCAAATCCTTTGCCCTCGGATGGAGCATTTGACTGATGAAAGTTTCCTTAGCTCAGTGTTGACTGAAAACTTGGTGCGGGTTGATCAAAACGCTCCTGACGAGCTTGGTTCTGGTTCTGATCCCTATGAAATTGAGAATTGCCACCATAATGAGATGGAGAGTTTTTATGCTTTGGCTGCGTCTGCTGCTATTGCTGACCCCCTTTATAGGGTGCATACCGGTTCCTAGAAAAACCTATAGCCTGTGTCTAACCTCCGTTAGAGCCAAAGCCAGGTGTAGGCGCATTGCCAATTTGCACTCCAATGTGACCACCCAAGGCCATAGCCAAATTTTCTTCTACCAATCAATCCTTTTCATCCACAATTTCCATCGTCTTTAGTTCAAAGACTCACACGCCACCACTAATTCTGGTGTTTAAGCCTCGAACAAAATGTTGCACTAACATCCCTTCATCATGGTTGATCCCTGCATACTGCTTCAATTCATAGAATTGTCGCTCATATTGTTCAACGGACATCGACATTTTCTTAAGGTCATTAAACTCATCTGCCCTACGTTGCCTCCAATGATCTGAAAGGAAGCGAGCCCTAAACATGTCTAGAAATAGCTCCCATGTTACCATGTTGATATCAAGATGTAACTTTTGTTCTTCCAGCCACCACCAAGTGGACACGAAGCCTCATAGATGCATCACTATGCACCGAGCTTTGGTATTGCTACCATAGGGGTGCATTGTGAAGCATTGATCCAAATCGATTAACCATGTTTCCACTTCTAGACCTCCTCTAGAACCATCAAAAGTAGGTGGGTGTGCTCTCATCAAGTCTCTCATATGACCAACTAGCACTACATCCTGATCTGTCATTAGTTCCCTCTGCCTCAATGACCTTTCCCTTTCTCTCTTGACCCACTGCTCCTCCTCCGGCCTGGGTCCCAACCGATTAAGAATCTCCCCCAGAAGGTGCTGCAATTGTCCATCTAAACTAGGTTGTTCTGAGTTCTGACCACCACCTAATAGATTTTTTTGAGGACTCTGTCATTCCTCATGCTCTGAACTATGGGAACTCGGTGGTGATGGACTTTGGCAGTTCGCTCCATGGCCACCACCCCGGCCTCTTACTCAGCCATGTCCTCTACCTCGAGGCATATTTCTTTGCAACAAGAAAAAGGTACAAGTGAGCTCAAGAGTTAAATGCAAAGGTTACCTAATGGACTAAGACTACCCAGAGAACCTAGCATTTGTAACCTTGGCTTTGATACCAAGTTATAACACCCGTCATGCAAACCCCAAAGGACAACTGCTAAGCACACAATTTTTTTTTTATAATACAAAGAACACATATAAAGAACCATTATACATTATTACATAACATGATAAACATCTCAACATCAAAGTCCTTTGCGGCACACTAGGTCATATCGAATAAAACCAACCCATAACAAAAGATTCATAAAGCTAAATAAATTAACTTACTTTCATCATAGATATTATATTAACCATTTGCAAGAGATAACATCCATACATACATAAGCATAAATATAAATACATCACATGATGCAAACCATAATAAATCTCATAAATCATGAATGTTTCTAAGGGTACATTTCCATTAGATCATCTTTTAATACATTACATGTTCATAAACATGAGTTACATCAAAATCTCCCATACATGTGGGATAGTTACATCATAGAAAGAATATTTGAAATACATGATGAATATTTGGTACAAGCTCCATCTGAAAGATACGGTGTAGATGAACGTTGATGGGGAACCTAACGGGCATAGAGCATGTTCCACCCGACCACATGAGTTTTAGAAAAACTCACCTCCCATGCTCAGAGGTGACAAGGAAATGACCACGACCAAGGATGCCAACAAGAATAGACTCCAATAACAGTAACATAGTAACAGTATTCTAATGGCAATAACATGAGAGAATATAGATCATAAATGAACAACAACCAAGAATCAGTCACAATAACACAAGACCATTAAACACATCATAAATAAATCAAAGGCAACAATCATAATCCACTTCTAGAGGAAAGCAAGAACATGAAGCTTAAGGGAAACTAGTGGAGAGTGTCATTGCATAGTCCTACATGGGTTATCCTAGCCCTTCCTCCTATATGAGGCACCAGCCCCCATCTATGGTTATCTTAGCCCTTCCTCCTACTTGAGGCACCGACCCCATAGGGTGACTCGTGTGGAGCCATTATCCTCTCATGAGGATGAGGTAACGGCCTTGCCAACCACGACCTTCTCAGTCTACCATTAGTCTATGAAAGCCCTAATGGATAGATGAGGTATCCAAGATTATCTTATTATGTTATTACTACCCATCCCCTTAAATTCTTTTATTAGGTTTTCACTTGTTAATCTAACTCTTATGTGGGTTATCCTAGCCCTTCCTCCTTTTGAGGTGTTGGCCCCCATAAAGAGCCACTCTCCCTGGAGACCCCAAAAATATATACAAAACCAAGGGTTGTACCACATAAAATGAACATTAAATCTCAATAGAAAAACATGCGAGGCATTACCCATCTCACTAAAAGAACATAATCGGAGTCTCAACAAAGTCTCGTACAACCCTTTCAAACAATGATACCAAAAAGGCTTGCCACATTAAGATCACATAACAAGAGAAACATCGACTAATAATAACTCAAGCCTCTGGAAGCCTAAGGTTCACAATATCCCTAAGCGGGTTCCTAAGGAAAATTAGGTTCCCACACCAAAGAAGTCAAAACAATGACCTAATGAAATAAAGAAGTCAAGTTGATTTACAAATAGAATAACATAATAATGTTCAGACAATGTTAAACAATTTGTTTATTCCATTTACTAATCTCCATTTTCCTTAATATAATTTTGAAATAGAAGTTCAATAATAATTCTAACATATATATATAATTTTCCCTTTTTTCATAATTCACAATTTCCCAATCATAAAAAGGATCAATATATCTTCACATTTATATTTTATATTAAAATATTATGTTTTATTTAATTTATTAAATAAATCTGATCTCATTAATTTCTAGATAATTAAATCAGACCCATAAAAACACATATGCTAAAACCTATATATATATATATATTCATATATAAATATATTTAAAGTAAAATAATAATAAAAAATAAAAATTAAATGAAACTTTAAAGCCACTGTCGTAAGCAGTGGACTGCGCACAACAGTCTATGGACTATTGTGTGCAGCCCACGGCAGCCCAACAGGGATGGGGGGAAGGGTACAGTAACCGTCCCTCCTTCAACCCATAGATTATAGTGTACGCTGATGCCTTAAATTGCATTAGGACGACGACTTCAATTCGTCCCTTATTTAAAAACAACTACAAATATATATGTACATTTATATATAATGATATATATATATATATATATATATATATGTTGTATATATATATGTAACAACATAATGAACACATAACATTTTCTTTTTTGTAGAAACTAAAGAAATACATATATATATATATATATATTAAAAGTATATATATATATATATTAAAAGTATATATATATATATATATTAAAAGTATATATAAAAATATATATATGAATATATATAAACCCATTTATTACAGAGGGGAATCAATTTTCCCATAACAAAATTATAAACATACTGAATATTTTTAGAGACTCAAATAAATTTATTTCATTTATCTGTTACCCAACAAATTCTAAAAACCTCAAAAGATTTTTCTTTTACAGAACAACATATTTGCCAAATGTTCAAATTTAACAAGCAATAAAGATCAATAAAGGAACCTGGAATCCTGTGCTTGTTGAGAAGTTGATGAAGCTTTCCTTTGATTCCAACCAGCCTTTTGAAGAGCTCCCCTTTCCTTCTTCAGAACTTCTCCACCAGTTTCTTTGATCAAATTTTTAATCTATATCCTTAATTCAGAAGAGCCTCTTTCCTAGAACAATGAATGGGAAATAATTTTTACAGAGAAAACAAGAAAGGATGCAAATTATTACAGAACTCCATATATATATATATATATATATATATATATATATATATATATATTGAAGCTTCTGTTAAATTTCCCTTGAATGAAATCTTCTCATTTTTGCTATTAAATAAAAAGATAGCCCGTTCTATTTTCGAAAACTTAAAAAACAGGATGAATAGAAATCTTCTATTTCTTCACTAGCTTTTTAGCCCAAAAAATCTCAACATTCATTGGTCCTTTTATTCTTTTCTTGATTTTTTTCTATTCAAGTTGCACTTTTTGTTTTAATTTCAATTTTGCTAATTTATACTTACAGTTTACACAATTTAACTTATTTAATTATTTTATTTCATTAATTATCCTCAACATGCTATTTTCATTAAATTATCTAAATACCAATCTAAATAATCTAATTTACACCTTTCAATTTATTTATCCTTAATAAATTACATAACTTTTAATTTAATATTTTTATATTTTAATAAAACTATTCCAATAACTATTATTAACATTTATATTAATCATTTAATTATTTAAATTACATCATACTACAACACCAACATAAAATAAATAACATAAATACATTCACACAAAAACAACTATCATAACATGCAAAAATGACTAAGGTCAAAGACACACAATACCACTAAACATATAATGGGTTGACAAACTTGGGACGGGGTGACTTCCTTATCATCTATGTTTCAACTTCATGCACATTGGGTTAATTTGATGCTCGCCTTGTCCTACCGAAGCAGGTGGAATTCAAGACTTTGTTCCTGCAATTCCTGCATACAAACAAGATTGTGTACCACATGTATATATATATATAATCAAATGCATCACATCGTGAGAAGGAATCGCAACGTAGCATAGCACCCAAAATGAGTGGTGCTACACTATCCCCTCACTAAATCTGTAATAACAACTACAACAACAAGTATAAAATAGCATTGGTAAACTATACTTATCACATCGTATCATCATAAAATAATTACTAATCTATTGCATCACAATATACTACTACATCAAATTAAACATTACCAAATCAAATGTAACCATAATGTCATATCATAATATCCATGTCATCATATAAAGTAGCATAGTCATCAAGTAGTCTAAACTATCCAATCAACCAAACCAACCAACACACAGTAACTATCAAAGTCTCAAAGTATCAAGCAAAACCACAAAAAATATCAAGTCCAAACATCAACACGAGGGGTATTACAGGGTGCATCACAGATAGCAAATCAACTCAATGTCATCAAGGCATTCAAATAAGTTGGAACAATCAAGGTACATTTCATGTCTACAGTTTCACCAATTCCATGACATTGATATTGATGGGTTTTTCTAATTTTTATGTCAGTTTTCATGGTCATTGACAATCTCAAGTTTATTAAGTATTTTCCCATTCGATTGTTGTTTCAAGCCAGGAAAAAACATTTTCTTCTTACTTTCTGATGGTATTAGTGTACCTTGTAAACCAAAGCAGAAGCATATTTGTTTTGAATGGTAGAGATTTGTTTATTTTTTAATATTGATATTTACCATGAAAAATAAAATTAACTCATGTACTTGTTGGCATTGCAGAGACACTTTTTCCAGGGAATATCTTTTTGGGTATCTTTCAGAACATATATGTGAAAGGGGATCAAACTAATTTTGAAATAAAATTTGATGGTGTGGAAGGCAGTGAGTTGTATCCAGATGTAAAATACCTCACTATCAATGAGTTCTTGAGTCAATTTGCTTGAATTATATGAGATACTCTTGGAAGAAGTGAGCTATTAGGTAGCATGAGAATAAAAGTTTGAATATACCTTTAGTGCTAGATACTGTGTATGGGAGATTGCACGATACGTTGTATTAACTCTAGAGAGTTGGGTCCTTTAAATTTGATTTTATGCAGAGCCAATTATTGATATATATATATGCTTGAGATTTGCACGCAATTTGCTCAAGATATTCATTAGATATGTTAATATAGAGTTATTCTAAGCTATGATTTATGAACCAAAATCAATTCCTAATGTGCAAAAGTAAACATTTTGTTGTGGTTTCAACTTATGTATTATTGATCCTCATAAACATGTTTGCCTCTAATATTTAAACTCGACAATATTTAGAGATATTGTTAGATTCAGTCCACTATAACATACTTCAAGATCAATATCACTTGTTTTGAGAAATGTAATGAAAACAATACACTATCTGCTAGCAAGAAGCCCCAATTAGGCCATTTTATCAAAGAAAGTTGCCTTAAAACACCAAAAAAACACAAAATGACTTCAAACAGTCTTTCTACTTGTCTCAAAACTCAAGATTCTTCTATTTTTTGGAATAGAAAGGCTCAAAGTTGCACTGAACAACAAAACCCTTGATACAAGTTCCTTAATACTCATAATTAGAATGAGGGTTTATTGGAAAATCATACCACAAACCTTCTACCACCTTAAAATTGCTTCAAACACATTGGAAAATATCTGTACAAACTATTAAAATCTTCTTACACCTTCATGCATGCCTCTACATCAATTATCACCATTGAAGCCCCTCATTTACATTGGAAAACTTTGTTTTTTTCCTCTTGGAGTAGCAACAAACTCAATAATCTTGCCTTCCATGTTCCTGCACACACAATCACACACTAGACACACCCTAAATACATTCTAAAAATCCCATCCCACTAACCTACTAAGCCTACTTCGGTGGGAGGGTGGATTACATATTTACTTGACTCTCAAACCCTATTTTGAGGGTTTTCAGACTAGTTTATTATAAGAATTCTAAATTAGGATCTAAACTCTATAAGTTCCTCTCAAATCAACTTTAAAGGAAGGCTTATACCCTATTACATGAAATCCAAACAAGAGTACAACCTAATAGATTGAAAACAATCCGTACAAGGCTAGTAAATAGAAGGAAAACTCAGAAAATACATAACAGGGATCTTAATTTCAAATTTTATTTCAAGTTTACAAAAAATTTGCCATTGCTTGCCTTTACCAAGCCTCATATAGATGTTTACAACATTTAGAACGACTTCCCCTTCATCTTCAACTAATTAACTACCTTCTACAACACAGTGACTCTTCATCTCCTTCAATTTTGCATTTGTGCAACTAATGCAATTTTTGCATTCTTTTTGCAAATTTTGTTTTTTTCTATCTTTTTTCCACCTAGTGGCCTATTTGAGACTTCAAATACATTTATCATGACTTTACAAGACCTTGATTACATGCTTTCGCATTGGAAATTCAAATTTTCATTTTTTTCCTTTTGAGGATATGGTGCTCCTACACCATTTATCAATCAAACTACTAATGCTAGATGATTTTTAAACTCTCAAATAATGCTTTATAGATGATTATGTCATAATCAAAACATATGATGATGGATGGATAGAATAAATTAGGGTTTAATTCACTCTTAAATCAAGAATAGCAAGTTATAAGGGAGTCAACTTGAGACCATATTTAAATTTGAAATTAAAATTTTACTAAACTTTTTTTTAGTGTGGAGTCAATTTCTAAGTCAGAAATATTTGTGATGAAAATAATTTTCTGTTTTTAAATTTATTTTATGTATTTATATATTAAGAATCCCATCTATGATTTAAGGAAAGGATGAAAAAAATACCAAAACCAAAATATTTTAGATGAATCCACTTTATTTATCATAATTTGACACAATTACCATTTTAGTTTTTCAACAACATTCACATGATAATACCATCATCACTTGACCCCAGGTGTGGAATTTACAAACATGTATTTTTGATGGTCACAATATATAGAGATATTATTGAAACTAATATAAACTAATATTATTGAAACTAATATCAAGGCCCTCTCTATTGAAAAGGTTGAAGGTTTAACAAACCAAGTCGTGCTCTTGTAATCAAGGAATACTTCTCTACCATGAGACTAAATTTGAGGGAAGATAAAAACTGATTTGTAGCTATAATTGTTTGGCTAAAGTTTGTCACTTCAAACCTTAGATTCATCCTATTCAATGATTATACATATTAGAAAGCATCGAGAGATGGAAATAGAATATGAAAAGATATAACCAATCTTGGTATCCTTCAATGAATTTATCTATAAAAATGGATAACTGAGATTGCTTAAAGTTTATAACAAGGGCTACTTGCTCATTCTATGTTTCAACTCGATCATTTTCTAGTTGCACATAGAAAGTCTTTGTATATTTATATAGAAGCCAAATAAAAGTGGGTTGATTTCCATTTTCTATGTCATATTGGAGACATTTCGTAAGATTAGGAAATAATCAAAATGCCCTATTCATTAGAATTGTTAGAATCATACATTATATGGTGCTGGCACTTTATTTTTACTAAATATTAGCAAAATCCATATTAGATTCAACATTTAAACAGCCATGGTATACATGTAAACCTGAGGAAAACAACCATAATATATTTCTACATGAAAGAGCTCAATCTTAAGAATCCATCCAATTTTAGACAAGGAATATTCATTACATAAAAATGGGAGATCATATGTCACAGTGTTGTGTGAAGAACTCTTATTGGGAAAAGGCTTATGTATTTGGTGTCTTAACTCTTCCATGAAAATTATTGCTAGTGTAAGTCTAATTGTTCCTGACCTTTAACAATGGTAGTTGTGATTCATTTACACTATTTTTGGAAATGATCTTGATCTTCTCCAGGAGATAACATGAAAACATGTGGAAAAATGCACATTAAGTGGGGACATTTATGCATGTGAAATGAAGCCACAAGTGACTGGTACAAAACAAGTTCAGAAATATATATATATGTATATATATATATTCTAAAAATAGTGAAGCCTTTTTATATATAGCAAAAAAAGGTTACAAAATGGCAGCCAAAAAATACCAAGGCAAGGCCAAAATTACAAAGTAATAAGTCAGATTTTTGTAACATACATATCATAAGCTCTTAGGTGTCAAATATGACTTTAAACAAAGTTCAAAGAACAACAAGAAAGATAGTTTTTTCTTCAAAAGATGGCTAGTGAACAACAGTTTTTCCTTTCATACATAGATAAATGTAGGAACCAACAATTTATGTCATATATGCATTAACATGATCAGGGTATGAAAGAGAACTAGAATAGTGGGTAGGATCACTAAAGACTATTGTGTGTTGATGTTCCATGCAACAGAATAGAGGGCATTAGGTTTGTATAAGGTGGTTGCTTTTGTACCAAGAATATTTTCCTACATTGATCTCTCTACTTGAGTGGCCACACTTTTGGTGGTAGGAGAAAACACTGCATCCATGACAAAAAAAATAGAATAAAAATCCACCAAGTCGGTAAAATTAATAGTGAAAGTTAAAAGGGCATGGTTTGTACAAGTTCTGGAGTAAACAAATTGAATTTTCACAAAAGACAAGCTTACCAAAAGCTAAAGACAAGCATTAGTTACCAAATTGTGTCCACTCTTGTAAGCTCCACTAGCTTCACCAACCTAAGCACTTGACCAAGCTCCATAATTATCCAACATTCTTTTGAGGTTCTTGAATGTAGACTCTTCTCGGCTAAGATACGATGGATCCAGTATCTTCTCCACAAGAAGCTTATTAACACCTGGTAACCAAAGAACAAATTGTCAAGCAGTATCATCTAAAAACGTGATATGATGAATAGATTGATGACAACTATTCAAGAGGTTCTTGGCAGATCAAAAGGTTATAGAGGAAAGGTCATAGCTACAAAATTCAAGTGTTTCAAGTGCATGATAGTGATCAAGGGATAGTAGTTTCAAGTTGAAGTAAGACAGTATATTGAAGGCCATTCAAGACAATGAAATAGAAATGACAACCACATCAGAGGAGGAAGGAGATGAAGATTTTTTATCTATTTTCCTCATTATTGGGTTACATTCTTTGCAATATAAGCATATCTAAGAGTAGTTTGACGAAAAGGCTAGCAGATCTGAGTTTTCCTATTATACATTCTTGTCAATTAGAGGAAAATATCCATGAGTATAGGGACAGTCCTCACCAATGTTCATGAATGAGAAGCATGCCAATGCTAAGGCCAAGAAGGTTGAATTAGATAAGGAAGTTGAAGTCTTAACCCAGACGCCAAGTGTAAAGGGTTATTTATGATGCATATAAAGGCAACTAAAGGAAGCAACAACATGGCAGTATAATCATACAAAGAGCACAATGAAATAGTAATGGACTGTGCAAGATGACTTTGGCATTAGTTTCATGGAGGCTGCATACCAAAGAGGCAGTTAAGTAGGGGTTGTCTCATATCATCAAACATTAGAAGATATTCTACAATGATCTAAACAGTAGAAGCTATGCAAGATACTCTTGATTAAGGTTTTGTCAATCCTTATGCATGGAAAACTAAAGAAAATTGATGAGGGTAACAATGAGAGTATAAGGATAGTCATGGAGTATTGAAGATGGTGAATGAGTCATATATAGTATATGCTTAAAGGGAAACTCTTTTCATTTTAAATGGCCAATGGCTCAAAGGTAAGGTAATGTCTTTGTGCCAGCCTTGACATTCTTCATTACTGTGATGTAATGTACAATCTAAATGATAATCTTCTTTAATGACTGTGATCTCATCAAGGTCTTTGATAGTTGAAGATGTTACACTATTTACTTGAAATATCTATATCATCCAAGCCTTTTTTTGATTGGATTAATGTCTTCAAAATCAAAATTGTGTCTTTGAAAAGTGAAGCAAGGTGATAAGAAAGGATACAGTGAAATTGAAGAGGAGGAAGAACATAAAGATTTGATAATGACCACAAAGTGCAGTCACAAGGGAAAAATAATACAATGCAAGCATAAAGGTCAGTGATGTAAAGCATTTCATGAGTTTTCAATTAATGGAACCATGAAGGTTGTACACATTTGTATCAAAGAATATGGTATATAATATGTATATAAAGTAGGTAGATTAGTGATTACAAATTGGTATCTAACCATATCATATCATAGTAGCATTACACTCAACAAACCTACCATTAATCCCAAGTAATCATGACTTATTCCAAGTTTTCACAATTTATTCAAGAAGTTAGGCCATCATAGACAACTTTTGCAAACTATTTGAACATACCTTAAGCAATCTCAAGAGACACATAAAAAGTAGAATCTTAGCAAATTCACCTTTTATACCCAAGAATGACTCCTCATAGATAGATCCTAGAAAAATATATGTGCCAAAGAGTTAGAATCAAGATAAATTACCAGCATGTTTCATTCAAAATTTTGAGCAGCTATTGTGAAAACATAAAATAAACATTGCATTTTGTACCAACTTTTTTGCCTATTAATTAACTCAGGCTCCACCAAGGTCATCATGTCGACTTTGAATTGAGCAACCCTCTGAGTGAGATTCATGCTCTGATGGATGCGTCTAGCCCTGGAGATAGTACAAGAAATGTACATAATCTAATTACATTATGCCAAACTGGAATAATGTTATATATCTATATACATGTGTACAAATTATATATATACATGAGTACATGATTTAAAAACTTAAAAATCACCTATCCACTAACATTAGTCGCATCAACCAAATCACGCCTGCTTACACGGTTTGTCCTCAGACTTGGTGTCACGTGAGCTAACTCCCTCTACAATATATATAACATAAATGTGTACATTAGGACTATCTACCATTTAAGTAAAATAAGTAATATTAAAGTTTAAACAAGTTTAAATTGTGCACGTGTGTAAACACATACATACCTATGTATCAGGTGGTGCAAGATCTACTACAATGACCCTATTTATCAACTCAGTTCTATCACGGGTTTCCCTGGCTAGCTCTAGTATTGACGGGTGTAGTGGAATAACTAGATGAGATGGCATCGATGACATGTCTCCATGTACCAGCATATCCACAAAACTTGACGATCCCATTTGCAACTGATCTTCAACTAAATCCAAGCCCTAGGATGCATGATGTCGAACACTCACAGAAGAACCAGTAGGTGTACCCCTGTCTCCAGCAGCTGAATGATTTGTAGGTGGATCTGACAAATGTGCAGTGTTTCCAAAGTGATGAGAATGATGTGAAGGACATGTAGCCTAGTTGGATCCTAGATGTGAACAAGCTCTACCCACATGTCCTCTAACCTCATGTATTGGGATCCTAAGCTCTGTCGAAATGAAACCATATGCCTCCAATAGGTCATCTGACAAACAATGAGCCATACTCTAAAGCATCTACTCAACTTTGAGACCATCTATGTCTGAGGGTGAAAGGACACCTACCATAGCATAAGGATCAATACCATGATCTAATGGTCTAGATCATGCAAAATGACTCATCAAATATCTTCCCACACGATTAGTAGGTATCATCGATGCAACAACAGTTATATCACCATCACTGTCAATTGCTTCCCTTTGGAAAAAAATGACAACCTGCTCTGCAATAGGTGCTAGGGTTTGTGAGATAGTAGGTAATCTCTCCCCAATCAAATCTCAATAAGATTGAGGTTGTCGATTTGGTTGATGAAAAGCCTCCCTATTAGCAACCCTTCCATGCCCCTAACCATAATATTGTGGTAGGTCCAAGTAGTTGATGTTGAGGCCCAAATGAACCTCAACGTACAACTACTATGCAAAATATAAAGGAATTTGGTCGTTATTTGGATAATGACCAAATGTTGCAAGAAAGCATGGGTATATCAAAGGGGCCATCTGAGGATCAACACATCGAGTCACCTGATATCCCTTAACCTTGGATTTACCAATGTAATATGGAAAACATTTTTCTTTGAGGGTTTCTTTTGGGACTTGCCACTGAACATGTGCAAGAGAAACCTCACCACTAATCTCATGTTGCATCTCAACAAGAATATTTGCTACTGTGTCAACAGAATAAGCATTTGTGGTGTGAAATTTTCATATAATCTTCTCTAAGATATTTAGAATTGGCACACATGTATCCTTGTAAACCCCTATGGTGGTGGGATCAACTAGAATATGACCCAATTTATGGATCTCCTCATCTGTATCAGAAAATATACCCACAAGTGGTGGTTCCTGAGTTGCCATATCAATCCCTGATTTGTCCAAAAAAATACATTACTTTAAACATCCTAATGTTTAAATTTAAGTGAAGAAATCACAATCAAATTTTACTTTAGTCCAACCAAATGGAGGTGGAGACTAATAGGTACATTTTATAATGATCTTTTTTCTATAACTAATTTCATGCAATTCCTTATTAATAACCAAACCTCAAGAAAATTTGACTTTCTAAATAGAAGGAAAAGTCATAAATTTCTTAAATTAGCATTATTTAGATTATCCACAAGAAATATAAAAATAAAGTTATAGACATTATCAACACTATTAGAAAGTCATCAAGCCCCAACCCATCTTAGTTGGGATAAATTTTGTAAACCTGATAGTAAGAAATTTGCTTTGATGCAAATCTGACCCATAAATTGCTCTAGATAAATAGAAACAAAACACAAGATTTCGACTAGAGAAACCCAAAAGGGGGACAAAATCTAGTTGGATGATTAAATACACTCCAAACTCCACTATAACCAATTAGGTACAATCAATATGAACGAACTTCTCTTCTATAAAGTGAAAGATTGAACCCTAGAATAGAACAAATAGTAAGGAAAAACAATTAAAGCATAAAATAAATAAAAAACCTGATCACATAACTTGGAAATTCAATTAATAAATTCTTCAATGATGACTTAAAGCTAACTAAAATTAATTAAAAATGTGTTACAAGAGCTAAGTACAACAATAATCAGTAGAAAAGTGAAAATGAGGGATTTTCAAGTGTTCAAAGCTACGAATGATATATTCATGTAGTTGATGAGTTCTTCCCATGAATGTGTGAGTAACTATGAGTTTGTAGGTGAGAAGCTTGGTGAGTACTTGCTAAGTATATTTAGCTCGCGAGTCTTGGAAGAATTTTACCTCATTTCTAGATCATTTTGTATGCCCAATCTCTTTTGGGGTACCTAATATGTAATTAAAGAGCTACAAATAATTTTCACTTTACTCTCAACTACAAATTTAATCCTGATCCAATAGAATTGTGTGGTTATGAATCTTAACCATTGAATTTATGACAAATAGAGTTCACTTACACTTTATCCAGATTCAAGAGACATAAACTAATTATTTAATTATCATAATTAGGAAACTCGAAGAATCAAAATACTAAAAGAATTATAAGACAGAAGAGAATAAGGATCAAACACAGGTTGATAACAGAGTTCATCCAATCAGGATTACGTCTTCGGGTCCACTTCTCAATGTTGAAATACTTTATTAAGATTGCCAAGCACTTGGAAATGCCTTCGTACAATTCTCAAGCTTCAAAACCTACATAAACTTCCTCACAATCTCTCACTCAATTTTACAATTTTTGGTGTATAATATCACCTTGTAAATTTTCTCTCAAAAAGAATTCAACTCTCCTCTAGCATTCTAAATCCACCTTTTCCAATAATTTCTTTCCAATAATTTCTAATCTCTATTTTTCTCTCCAAGAGAATTCCCCCCTTACAAGAAAATAAGACCCCCTTTTATAAAAATTCATTTGCTAATATGGGCTAAAACCATATTATCTTGCAAATACCCATATCTCCTAATTACAACATGTAATTTTGCAAATCTCCCTTATTTGCAAAAATATCTCTAAAATCTCCTATATAAATCATATAAAATCCCTTTTAAAATCCTAATAATCTTTTATAAGCCCTTTTAGTTTTACTTTTTGGAATTTAGAAGATTTTTTTGAAAAACAAGAGATTTGCCTTTTAAATTCTAAAGGGTAAATATTCAAAATTGGGTAAAAATCAGCTTCAAAGCATTTAATAAAATAAACCAATGTCGAAATTAACTCAAAACCCATGAATTGGTGTGTTGGTTGGACGAATAAGTGGTAAGCGGGAGGTTGGCGGTTCAAACCTCCTCCATAATTTTGGCTTTATCCTCTTTTAATATAAACCATGTCTTATCTATATCTGAGAATAGTGGATGCTATAGTGGTGGAGAGAAATTATAGTGGATGGGAGGTCAAGATTTCAACTCCCCTCCACAACATTTTAAGCAACCTTAACTACCACATAGGAGAGAGAATGCGCCATGTGGCACATGATGATTCACTCTAGCAATGGCACGTGTCAAGGAATTATTGGTCCAAGCCAACTGTACATGCCACGTCACCTTGCCAAATATGCTACCACATCATCAATACAGATGCCACGTGTCAAGCCCAGGTGATACACCATGTCACCTTGCCAAATATGCCACCACATCATCAATATGGATGCCATGTTTAAACCCCAGGTGATGCCATGTCAGCATGTTGATGTCATCTTTTGACCTGGTCAACCCATTTTTTAGCAACTTTGACTGGCCGTAACTTTCACGTACAAGCTCCATTTTCAAAAATGAATATAGTTCTGGAATCAGCACGATGAGCTCTAAAACTTGGTGTCATTTTTTCCTCATTTCAAGACGATCAATTTTCACCTTTTTTTGGGCCCCTTGATTCGCTTGTTTGACCGAAACTTTGACTGTGCATAACTTCTGCATACAGACTCCTTTTGGGCCTGTTCAAGTTGCGTCAGGATCATGTCAACGAGCTCTATCCAATGATGCTAATTTGGATGAATTCTAAGACTGTGAAATTTTTAGGTATTTTGGATCCACCTAGATCATTCCTCCCCATTGAGAAGCTTTTGGACCTCCAAAAGGTCTATTTTTTATGTACAATTGAAGTGAGGGAAATTTTACCTCACTTGTCTAGTATCATCTATCCTTCCTTTTTGGAACCTGTACATCTGACTCATCATAACAACAATCAAAATTGCATTGATATTGTTAAGTACATTAGCTATATACATATCCACATTCAGTGTTGTTGCTACCAACCATACACTGCTGAAAAGTAGAAGGTTGAATAACAAAACTGAATTTGCGGATGAGAAGAAGAATGTACCAACATCATGCTTGTATTTTATAATTGGAACAACCTTAGAATTAGATATGATTTTATGCAATGACACTTCTTGTAGTACAAACATAAGTGCCAAATTATTGCTTGCATTAACTACCCTTTTCAATTGTCCTATTGTCACAAAAGAGTTATCCGTCTTAATTGGATGAGAATGCACAATGTATTAAATTCCTTCCTTAAACAAGTGATACTAATTATGTTCCCTGTAGAAAATAGATTTTCTATCATATAAGTACGAGCTACCCAACACAATACCACAGATATCAAGTGGAACCACATCAAATTCAACCTCATCTATAAACTTAGATGTTATTGCAAATCTTAAATTGCATTGCTTGGTTACTCACAATTTATTATCATTGCACACCCAACCTAATTGATAAGGTTTCTTATGTGGCTTTGTTTTCAATCCCAACTGTTCATCAACTTCTTCTGAAATTAGATTAACTTGGGACCCACTATCTATCAGTGTATCAATCTTAGTGTTCTTAGAAATCACCCTTATATGAAACAATTCACATGTTTTGCTATCATCAGGAACAACATGACTTTTAGAAGTAGAAGCACATGAAACATCAGTGGTAGAATCATTACCAACAAAATATTTACCTTTCAAACCCACAGTTGTTAGCTTTGTTTCATCATCAAAATATGATCCAAGATCCTGAATGACAACTACGGCCTTTTGCTTTCCTGTACGATCCTTAAACCACTTTGGTTTCAATTCTGGATGCAATTTCCAACACTTTGCATCTTCATGCCCTTTCTTCTAACAATGTGAGCAATAAGGCTTTTCACCTTCCTCTTTCTTTATAGTAGTTGCTTTCCTTTCCTTACCCTTCTTATTGCCTTCAGTTGGAGGAACAAATTCCTTCTTTGAACTAAAACTTATGTTCCTTTCACCTGCTTCAATATGGGTTGCTTGTACACACACTTCATCAAAGTTAGATGGATTAAACATCAAGATTGTATGTTTCAAATGTGAATGCAAACCGCCTATATACTTTAATAAAGTTTCTTGTGTATAAAGAGGAATTCCAAGAGTAAGTGCTTTCTTCCTAAACACCTGTGTATACTCTTGCACCATTTGTCCCATAACAACTTGTTGCATATAACCCAAAGGATAAAATTGTTTCTTTAAAGCATAAGTAAATTCATACCAAGATGAAATGATTTTACCATGCGTAGCAAGATCATCTTGAATCTTACTCTCCCACCAAACTAATGCAGTGCCTCCCATTCTAAGAGTAGCTAGTTGTATTTTAGAAGAATCATCCAAGATCTGTTGAACCCTGCAATACACTTCGATTTGCTTAAGATAGTTATCCAATTTTTCTACATCCAATTCACCATTATATATAGGCAACTCAAATTTAACATCCAGTTTTAACAAATGTGTTTGCACAGGTTGTTTCTTTTTAGAAAAGTTAGAAGAAGAAGAAGAAGAGGATGAAGATGAAGAAGATGAGGAAGACAAGGATGGAGGTTCAGGAGGGTCACCACCACCTCCTACTCCTTTACCTTTGTCTTCTTTCAATGAGGATTCAGCTTCCTCCTTCTTCCTAGTCTTTCCTTCCTTTCTCTTCTTTCACTTTTGCCTCTCTTGGAAAAGAACTTCCACCATTGATTTCATCTCGAGAAAATATTTATGGAAATCTTTCTCATCAAGCTATGTATGACTTTGTTCAGTTTCCATCTCTGCTCGTGGAAAATTCCTTTGTTTTCCAATATTTGGGTTGAAATTTGTAAGTGCACCTTCTCCTTGCTTGAATTTCAACCTGGTTAACATTCACCACTTGCAATTTTCCTGTTAAACTGCTCTAATACCAACTTGATCTATAATTAAAGAGCTACAAATAATTTGCACTTTACTTTCAACTATAAATTTAATCTCGATCCAACAGAATTGTGTGGTTATGAATCTTAACCATTGAAATTATGACAAATACAGTTCACTTATACTTTATCCAAATTCAAGAGACATTAACTAATTATTTAATTATCATAATAAGGAAACTCGAAGAATCAAAATACTGAAAGAATTATAAGACAGAAGAGAATAAGGATCAAACACAGGTTGATAACGGAGTTCATCCAATTAGGATTACGTCTCTGGGTCTGCTTCTCAATGTTGGACCGCTTTATTAAGATTGCCAAGCACCTAGAAATGCCTTCTTACAATTCTCAAGCTTCAAAACTTGCATAAACTTCCTCACAATCGCTCACTCAATTTTACAATTTTTGGTGTATAATATCACCTTGTAAATTTTCTCTCAAAAAGAATTCAACTTTCCTCTAGCATTCTAACTCCACCTTTTCCAATAATTTCTAATCTCTATTTTTCTCTCCAAGAGAATTCCTCCCTTACAAGAAAATAAGACCCCATTTTATACAAATTTATTTGCTAATATAGGCTAAAACCATATTATCTTACAAATATACCCATATCTCCTAATTACAACATGTAATTTTGCAAATCTCCCTTATTTGCAAAAATATCTCTAAAATATCCTATATAAATCATATAAAATCCCTTTTAAAATCCTAATAATCTTTTATAAGCCCTTTTAGTTTTACTTTTTGGGCTTTAGAAGATTTTTTTGAAAAATGAGAGATTTACCTTTTAAATTCTAAAGGGTAAATATTTTAAATTGGGTAAAAGTCAGCTTCAAAGAGAAGAAACCAATGTCGAGATTAACTCAAAACCCATGAATTGGTGTGTTGGTTGGAGGAATAAGTGGTAAGGGGGAGGTAGGCAGTTCAAACCTCCTTCCCCATAATTTTGGCTTTATCCTCTTTTAATATAAACCATGTCTTGTTTATGTACGAGAATAGTGGATGGTATAGTGGTGGAGAGGAATTATAATGAATGGGAGGTCAAGGTTTCAACTCCCTTTCACAACATTTTAAGCAACCTTAACCGCCACATAGGAGAGAGAATGTGCCATGTGGCACATGATGATTCACTCTATAAATGACACGTGTCAAAGAATTATTGATCCAAGCCAACTATACATGCCACGTCACCCTACCAAATATGCTGCCACATCATCAATACGGATGCCACGTGTCAAGCCCAGGTGATGCCACGTCACCCTGCCAAATATGCCGCCACATCATCAATATGGATGCCATGTGTCAAACCCAGGTGATGCCACGTTAGCATGTTGATGTCATCTTTTGACCTGGTCAACCCATTCTTTTGGCAACTTTGACTAGCCATAACTTTCATGTACAAACCAAATATAGTTATGGAATTAGCGCGCCGAGTTCTAAAACTTGGTGTCATTTTTACCTCATTTCAAGATGATTAAATTTTCACCTTTTTTTTGTTTTTTGTTTTTTTTGGCCCCTTGATTTGCCTGTTTGATCAAACCTTTGATTGTGCATAACTTCTACATATGGACTCCTTTTGGGCCCTTCAAGTTGCGTCAAGATTATGTCAGCGAGATCTATCCAATGATGCCAATTTGGATGAATTATGAGACTATGAAATTTTCAAGTATTTTGGATCCACCTGGATTAGTACCCTTCCAAATGTTGTTTTTAGTGCTATCTATGAAATTTCCTTATTTGCTCGACATTTTTAGTATAGCACATAAAACACTTTATTTGCATTATGCACTTAGCCTACTCAACAGTAGTTATGTTTTGTATGCACAAGTAAGGATATCACATGTCTATAAGGATTAGCATATATGTGTTCTAATGTAGGAGCATCCTAGGGGGTAAAATCAATCTTGTATAACCCAGGAAAAAATCTTCTTTTGTTCCCTAGTTTTGGTTTTCTGTAGAAAAGATTAGCTTGGACACATTGATGTGTTTTGATGTTTTGGTTAGTGTACATGCTTTTTAGTGCTAGTTTAGTTGTGAGTAGATATGCTAACTCTTGGAATTTTGTGTAATTTGTTCTTTTCCATGAAACTCAGTTGGACTGAGTGATTCACACACCTTGCACAAGCTTTGGACAAGTGCAATTCAAATTCTACAACCCATACATTGCATCATAAGCTTTTGCACAGTCTCTACAATATTTAACATTGTTGCTCAAGTTGGCAAGTGGATTTTTATCATTGTGCAAGTCTCCACGCAAACCTCTGCCTAGCATGCAAGCCTTTGCACCCTTCTTAAGTTTTTATGCAACCTATGCACAAAGTTCCCACCATCACACAATGAATAAAAAATTCAAAAGCACCAAGTGGTTGATAATGTCAATAGTTGATTTCTCTCATCTAATTACCAAAATTAAATAGAAGCTCACTTGGTTAATGCAAAAAGTTTCGGATTTTGAATCAGTTAACACTCACTTCTTTAAGTGACAGTTACACACGAGACCAACAACAATTGACATAACCATATCTAACTAGCCATTCAAGTTTTTGATGAAGACCAAGAGTCACACAATCTATTATATAAGCATATCATTTCAAAAGAACAAGTTCAAGCTTTGGGAGTTGAATTTGTAGAAAAGAGAAGGTTTATGCAAAAGAACAAGGGAGGGCATATCTGAATTTGAGAATTTGGATAGATCATAACACACATAGTCTTTGATTACTCTAAGTGTTTCTTATTGATCTGGGTAAGTAAGATTGATGGGTTCCACAATTTTGAGTGGTCTATTTTTGTATTTCGTTCTTCTACAAATTAATATAACTATTTTTTTTTGGAATCTCTATATTTCTTCCTAGTTGCTTCTAGTGTGTACTCTAAATGTCTGTGTGTAGGTTTTGTATTCACCCACCTAAAGTACCATGCCAGTTTGTATCAAAGCAGGTTTCTAAATCCTAATAGGTGAGATTGTGAGTACTCCCTAAAAATAAATACATTTTGTGTGAATGTAGCACTGCAAATGGTAAAGAGAGCAATGGCCTATAAAGTTGGAAGAGGAGGCAGAAGAAACAAAATTTCTAAACTAACTGACACTCTAAGAGCCATTTAGGTGAGGCTTGAAGTTATTGAGACCACACGAAGGAGGAGAGGTTGTAACTGAAGATGTCGTTGATGATGAGAGGATATATCATAATACACAAGAAAGTGTTGATAGTGCTGACTTTGAGGAGGAAATCAATGCAGAAGATAGATTTGCAATTGCCTTGGTGAAGGCATGGAAGAAAGCCAAGATTTGATCTCCCAAGCTACTCAAAAAATCTTATATCCAAATTAATTGTTGAACTTGATCATTGAACTTGAGAAATACTTTAATTTTGAAGTAGAGGTTTTGTTTGGCATTGGATCTTGATCTACCTAATCAACAACAATATTTTGAGATTTAAGACAAATACCTTAAAGTATGCACTAAAAGTAGTTCTCCCTCAACATAAGTATCATCACATACCACAATGAGATGATAATTATAAATTTTATTAATTTATTTAATGGATATTTTTGATGAGGAAGCTAACTCATGAGAGGATAATTGTATTTAATAGATAATAATTAGCTCATTTTAATTAAAAAATAACTACACAATTCAAGTTTGAATCTATGTAGTCTTCACCCAAATCAACCACTCCCACATGCCATCATTCCTAAGAGAATTGATCTGGTGATGAGAATGCCTCCCTCAAAATTAGTCCAAGGGTGAAGGCGTGTTATAAATTGAGTGGGATAATTTTGTAAATGAAAAAGTGGTCTTCAAAAGTCCAAAATCTACAGTATATCAAAGGAAGAAGAAAAATTAAAGAAATGTGGTAATATGTGAATTTCTATCTCGGTGCCTAAGCCTTAGTTAGTAGCCTGCAATATAAAAGATCGATGAGGAAGAATTTTAGATAGAGCATTAAAGTATACCCATGGAACATCACCAAGAATTCAATTAACTGCCCCATAAGGTGTGTTTGCTATCCCCTAGAATTATATTTTTCAGCTTGAAAATGTCCTCAATGGAGAGAATTTCAAAGCTAGGTTTCCTCCTTTGTCAGTCTGTTCATACATGCAAGTCCAAACCCTACAAGAGTTGTTGTCTATGGTTCCACATATTAGAAGTCCTCTAAAAATCATCAATCCTTGCAATCACCCTAGACTTATAGCTTCCATGGTTCATTAGTTTGAACAATATGCTTTGGTTCAAGAGGCCTGTCCAAACCAATGGATCCATGATATACATGTCCCAAACCAACATGGTATGAAGACTCCTAGTCCTCAAGGAGCTTCTACAATCATTGGAGATTTGCTAAAAAGCCAATTAGAGATCATACCATTTTACAGTTTGTTTATTTGGCAACCAACAACAAAGGCACATGGTTGTTTTTCTATTATAAATGATGATTGGGAATAGGTCAAGGAAATGGACCATGGACTCAATGAAAGAATCTAATGATATGTATGCTTCACCTGAGCTAGATCTAGTATAGTCATTACTAGTAGGACCAACTACAAACACAATAAGCCAATTAGAGATCATACCATTTTACAGTTTGTTTATTTGGCAACCAACAACAAAGGCACATGGTTGTTTTTCTATTATAAATGATGATTGGGAATAGGTCAAGGAAATGGACCATGGACTCAATGAAAGAATCTAATGATATGTATGCTTCACCTGAGCTAGATCTAGTATAGTCATTACTAGTAGGACCAACTACAAACACAATATAGGGTTGGTGCCACACCACTCGTACAACACAATAGAAGAAACATCTGAGTTGGGGTGTGCCCCACACAAAATTATATGGGGTGTCCTCTTGGGGTTAGTTAAGGAAATGAAAACTGGCTTTTTGATCTACTTGAATGTTTTTGGATTTTCTTTGGAAAAAAATATGCAAAGGACCAACTTAGAATGTTGCTACAATATATATTAGGTGGTTATATTGGTTAAAGGAAAAGCTATGTTTTCAAGCAAGGAATTGCATATTTAGATATTAGGGGTGACTTATTTTTGCAGTGCTCTTCCATTTGAATAATTTTATACTCAAAAGACAGTCATTAGTCTTTAGATAAGCTGCATATAGATTGGACATCATATCCTTTTGTATATTTTTGAATTTGATTGTTATCAATATTTTGATTTGACCATAACCCAAAAGAAGAAAAGCTATGAGAATTAATGTATACGAAGTGAGTAGAGGATGCCAATTCCATTTTATTGAAATTGTGTAATGTGATAAATCTCTTGATCAAGTATCAAGCTTCCTTAGCTGTACATAGAAGATGACTGGACTCTGAGCAAATACAAGTTGTACAACCATGAAAATTGCTCAATTACATACATCAAGATGTGTTTGAATTTGAATATTGGGCTCAAACAAATTTTGGGCTTCTACATGCATTATTTTTATTTTTGATTTAATATGAAAGAAAGGATTGTTTGTTATAGAAGGCTCTTAATTCTTAAATGTCTAGACAACTTACTTTTTCTACATTGGCCCAAAAATTAAGAATAAAATATCATGTTTGTGAGTCACTGTTTGTTTGCATTAAATGTTGGAACCCATTTTTGAAAATGAAGTATTACCCTTTGCATAAAGCTTAGGAACCTTTGTTGTAGCTAATCATTTTACCGTTTTGCAGAACATTCTACTGAAAACCCTAAAATTTCTACACAGTGTGGTCATCATTTTCATCTTGGTTGTATATATGAGTGGATGGACTAAAGTGATAAGTGCCCAAGCTGTGGAAAGGCATCTCTTAACTTACTAATCTATTAAGGACTTTTGTGTGTTCATTTTTTTTTCCTTTTTTTGTAATTCAGTTTTTGTATTGTTGAGTTGAAATAAATATTTGGTCTTGAATAATTATGACTGTTGTATGATAAAAAAATCCATTTATCCTTTTCATATGTGTGTTACCTTATTATACTTTTGGTTAATTCTTTTCTATTCTCCCCAAATAAGAGGGGACATTGGTGTAAACTTTTTACAGTGGATGTGCTTGATGAACTATATGCATGTTAGATATGGCCTTGTATAATGGCTTGTAGTGGTCTTGAGACTATTTTATATTCATTAGTTGAAATCTTGGCTAGGGATAATGGACATGACTATCACTAAGCGTGTTGAATCCTATAGTTTCAAATCTAATAGCAACATGAATCCTATACTTTCAAATAACTAATTAGGGGGTCTATAGAAAGATGACATTCAATTTGTTTAATATTGTTAATTATAGATTCAGAAAGCTTGATCAAGTTCCATAATTAAATGAACTTTTTCTTTACCAATGGCTTTGTAAAGATTTGGAAATTACAATTCACTCCATACAAATCTTAGTTGCATGAGCCAATCCCAAGTTTAGTATTTTAAGAACTGTATATGGACCTCTGTGTACTTGGTTCTCTATCTCTGTAGTATTTTGAGTGATGGCAATGGCCTCTTGACTCTAAGTGTATAGAATGGCTGGTAGGACCCTTTGGAATACAAGTTCTGCTAGAGACTCATATAAGCATGGGGTCTCCCATGCTGCAAACATTGGTCCTCTATATTTTGCATTGGTGGTGTCTATAGGAAAGACCTGCTTCTTGCATACTCAAGTGATAGATCTAAAAATAAATGAAAGGTATGTTCAGAAGTAGATTGCCTTTGATCCACATCCCTTGTCTAATGCTCCATATGAATGATCCTCAACTCCTTGTGAATACTTAATCCCTAGATAAAGTTTACCTTGAATGTATGTCAAGATCCTTTGATTAGCTTTGGAGTTATTCTACCTAGAATTTTCTATGAATCTGCATACCATTTCACCTACAAATGATGAATCTGGTGAGGTATGATTCAAGTAAAGAAGACTTCTAAAACTTACTTGTGCAAGATAACATAACTTGTTGGCGAGGTATATCGTGTCATAAGATCTCAAGAATAATTTGGGGTAATATATGGTTTGGGATAGCATATGTTGAACTTTTCCACTAAATCCAATGCATATTTGGGTTGTGAAAGAAAATTCTCCTCAATCAACTCCATAATCTAGATCTCGAAGAAGCAATGTAGTAAAAAAAGTTGACATCTTAAATGTCTTTCTCAATCAATCCTTAAATTATGCAACAAGGGCCATTGTATCCAGTAATAATCAAATTATCTACATAAATTTCCACAATTAGTGTATTGCTATCAACATACTTAACATAAACATTGTGATCTAACTCACATTTCTTGAAGCTGGCAGAGATATTTTGTCAATCTTCTCATAACATGCACAAGCTACCTACTTCAATCCATATAGATACTTCCAATGCCTATAGTCTCTCCTTCATGCTGAGAAATCCTTATTATTTTCTCTTTTCAAATATTATTTAGGAAGGCCTATTTAACATCCATGTGAGTATCTCTCATTCAAATTCAGTTGCTAGAGCAATAACAGTTGGGACTGGCTCTTTCTAGGTGGGCAAGGTACAAGCTCCCAAGTTTTTTGCTTCATGAATGATTTTTATTCTTCATTTCCTTTTCCTATTCTTCTTTTCCATTAACATGTAGGATTGATGATTACATGTATTCATCTTTCATTTGGCTTCTCTAGTTCTGAATTTAATTATCCCTCTTCTCATCTCCTCTTCCTCCCTTCTTCCAATTAATCATCTTTGGCTTCCTCATGTGTTCAAGCAGCTTCTATGGGAGGACTAAACATCACATGTAGTTGTATTTGATACGAAAATGGATTGATTGGATTGATCACATAGAGGGGTAAAACATTAGTTATTTAGAACATGGTCAACTTCTTGTACAAGCTACTTCATGATCACAATAACTAATTTCAATGAACTTTCCAGTTGCTTCTTATACAAGACACCAACTTGTATTAAATATCTACCTAATACCACGACTTAAATAACATCATATTACAAACTATGAGCTTATAACAAATTAGCTCATTTACGTAAAAGAGAGTATGGAACACAACATAATGTCCCCTAAAACTAAATTGATCTTGGGGAATAGATTTTGGTAGATGTAGTCCTTGTGATATTTGAATTAGAGGTAGTACTTTAGAGAATCAATTAAGTGGCCAAATTCTATTTCTATGTCCAAATGACAACATATGACCTTCTAACTTGATGATCCACAAATGCTCAATTAGATTGATGTCTAATTCATTAGAACAAATCTTGTTGAGTCTTATGACTACCTATTTGTGTTATGTGCACTTTTAGTACTATACCTATGCACATATGCTTGTATATTGGTCAAATTGTATGAGTTACATGAATAATTGTCTTAAACACGTAATATGGAAAATAAACATTTCAACACATGAATAGATAGACATAGTTATCCTCATGAGCCCCAGTAAGAGAAACACCAATAAGTGGGGTTTTATCCAATCTATCATCAACAAGAAATGATGTGTAACAAGCTCATAAAGGAATGACTTACAACAACACTTGAGGAATAGGCATCAACAATGAGGAATAGGCATCAACGCCTGAGGAATGACTTACTCCAAGGAGGGTTTTCTATTTTTTCCTAGATTAAGTGTAAATCATATTAAGACCTGAGGTAGAGGATGCCAATCTGAGTTGGAGGCAAGGCTACAAATAGGTTTACTTATCTACCTACACCTCCAACTAAGCAACATTTGCCCAATATATATTATTTTTTGTTCTATGACTCTACATAAATAAAATACAAATTGTACAAGTAACTTTCAGTAAAGACTAATCTAAATGTGAAAACTCATTGATAAACTGTAGCCAGAAATGAAAGCTTTATAATGCACACATGAAAGCACCAAAAAATGTCTATTACACACATGAATCACCACACATGTATATTGCGTAAAAGCCCCAAAATTTTGTTCTATTTTGCAATATTATAGCCAGTGTTACCTCCATGTATGTCCATTATGTAAATGCCCAGTTAGTGAAAGTGCTAGAAATGACCTCGCCCTGTTTGCTGAAAATCCTATGAAAACGACCTTGCCCACGAAAAAATAAATCTTGTGAAAATGACCTTGCCCGCGAAAAATACCTGATGAATCTCATCTCTAAAATTTTAGAGGGAAAAATAGGGCGTTCTCTAAAATTAGAAGAAAAAAATAGGGCGTTTGAATGAAGGTTTGGTTCCAATGAAGCACTTTTTTCTTTCAATTTTAAAACTTTTAAAAAATTTCATGAACTGATTGGGGTTCATTCGAAGCCCCCCTTCATTAGAAGGGGGAGGATTCGAATGAACCCCCTTCATTTGAACCACCTAATTAATTTTTTTATGTGCATTTCTAATTTCTCTTTGCCCAAATAATTGTAACCCAAATTATTGTGGGTTCACCCTCATGGCACAATCAAGGCGCTTAAATATCCTGAGGACCAGCTTGATAATTACACCAAGTGTGCTAGAAAGAATGAGAATGGTGACAACCAATATTGGGATAAAAAAGCCCCAATTTATTATGCATGTAGAACCATGCCTCTGATTCACCAGTTGCCCATCTAAATGGCAGAGTACCATCTTTGTCGTACGCCATCTCAACCATATTGAAATCCCCACACAAAATCCAAGTAGCAGCTGACAGTGAATCAAAAATCCAACGCTAGAGCAGAGATCTTTCAACAACATCATTTGAGGCATAGACAAATTTAATAATCCCCAAAGAATGATTATCAATGTTAAGCAGAATCCAGACAAGTCGATGTGTGGGGTCAGACCCATGATCAACCACACAAGCATGCCACCGTGGGGACAAAAGTGTGACTGCTTTGTTATGTCCAACCTCATGATTAGTACAATACATTTTACTAGCTGTCCAAATAGACCGACAAGCCAACGTGAGAAAAAACCAGTGATTTTCACTTCTTGGAGGCAAAGCACTTCAATATTAGTATGCTTCTATAGAGTATCCCTAACAAAATACTTCTTAGAGAGGGTTTTTAGACCTCAAAACTTCCATGAGAGGAAATTCATGAGTGAAACTCCTCCATATCATCGAAGTCCAGCTCCTCAACCAAAGTAGAGAAGTGATTCTACAAAAATTCTGGTGGAACTGAACTAATTTGAATGTTTGGAAAAGAAAATATTTGTTTCTCTAGCATATATTCACCCTCTTTTAGAGGCAGTGAGGGGTTGTGAGACCACCTTTAAGCTCCCGAGATGGGAGGAGATTCAGTCAGTTGTGCTATCATGACAACAATAGGCTGAGGCATAGCCTTAGGCCTTGGCCACACCGAAGTATTGATAAACCCAACCTAAGCCTCTTTCCCCTTCGTTGAAGGGTTTGAAACTTCTTTAGTTGGATCAAGGACTTTGGAAACCATCCTAGAGCCATTAGACTTATTGTTATGGTTCATAACCATTGTCCATTTCTCCTCAGTTTTGGCAACATAAATCTCTCCCTGACAAGGCTTTTCAGAATCCTGCAATGACGAAGGAGTATGAAGAATTGCCAAAGGGAAATCCTTAATCTTGTGGTCTACGAACTGACATCTATAACATGTGTTTGACATATTAAAGTAAGTGACTTTCTGGGTATGATGAAGAGCTCCAATTTGAATATCAATGGACTCCTTCAATTCCCATGAAAGGTCCACTTCGACACAGACCCGTTTCTAGGGTTGAGCCTGAAAGAATCTATCTGGCTCAATAGAAATGACTCTCCCTAGAGAGGACACAATATGGTTCAAAAAAATCACACAAGGAAAAGGAAAACCCATAAACTCAATCCAGATCGAGACCCACAACTTGGCATCATTCGAGACAGCGAAGTCCTGTGTCCACGACTAGAAAACTAACAAAGATGACTGAACATACCAGGGACAATGATTCAAGATTGCCTAAACATGGCTGACCTCCGCAAAGCAGAAAAGAAAAAAACCCTTGGTTAAATTCTGGACCATATTAAGGGGACCCCATGAGGGACCCAGGCCTTGTGGACCCATTCTTTTAGCACACTTTCAGGGGGAGTCCTCCCAACAAAATAACCAACAAGAGTATGTTGCCCAAGCCATTGACATGCATAATCAAAATCTAGAAAGGGTAAAACCACATCAACCGAGGAGTCAAAAGACTTACCTCATGAAATACTTTCAAAATAAATTTTCGTGGTTGCTTGTTCAAAGGGCGAGCCATTGAACTGCCAACACCATCAAGAATTGTTGGATTAGAATCAGTTGAGGGCATAATAAAACCAAAAAGTCTGTAGTAAATGCGAACATACACACAGTAAAGGAAAATCCTGCGCCTAAGGTGCAGTATGACACAAGAAGGGCCAAGGATGACCACATACACAAGAAACCCTAGTAGAGCTCATTCACTGTCCCCCTTTCGTCATTTAATTCTTGTGTCCTAAGTCATTTAATATTAGTTGTCTCATGACATAGGATTAAGCCACTTGTCATGATCTTGTCTAATCCTATGTCTCACCTTGGCTATAAAACCAAGGGTCTCTCACACATTGTATATCCATTCTATTTTGCATTCATCGATAGGAATACAATTTATTCTTGTCATATTGATCTTCTTTTTTCATCGTGCTTTTTATTTGGCCTCTAAAATCTTGGGTGGCTATCTCCATAGCCAACTCTTACAAGGAACCCTCAATCTCTAATGAAAATAGACACTCATTTGATCACTAATATGCTCTAATACCATGTAAGGTTATGTAGTGGTACACAAATTATTTTGACACCATCTA
Organism: Sequoia sempervirens; assembly: GCA_007258455.2. Lineage (NCBI taxonomy): Eukaryota > Viridiplantae > Streptophyta > Pinopsida > Cupressales > Cupressaceae > Sequoia > Sequoia sempervirens. The sequence continues at coordinate 48,662,099 of VDFB02105785.1, forward strand.
TGATTTGCTAATATTGCGAATAAACCTTAAATCTTAATGATAAGGCCAACCGCTATAACAAAAGAATAAAGACAACCAAAGATTATAAATGTAATATGATAGTTATTCTAAAATAGAGAATGCAATACATAAGTTTAAAAGTGAGCTACATAAATATTTATAGGATATGTCATCAAAATATGTGAATGTGCAACCAATGTGGAATAAATAGGACAACACACATGTCTAGTGCCAATTTACACCAAATCCAAAAAGTACATTGACTTTATTGAATGCATATTACCTTCCTAAATAATTTTCTAGCAATGTGCAAGGGAGATAACACCTAACCAAATAGATACCTAACTAAATAAACTTATCCTAAGTGTACACTCATATAATAAAATAATTAACTAAAAATAAAAAATAAATACAAAACACCAACAAAAACAACAACATTCTCCTATCATCAATTGCAAAACTAAGTATCCCTTTACTCTCATTTAATTTTTAAATAAATACTACAATTATCAAACTTTAGCTAAATTTAATCTAAATTAATTTGTTCTTAATAATTAAATTTATTTGATTAACCTAGATTTATTATTCCTAGAGGTGTAGCCTATAATTAGGGGTAGACACATCTATGTTGTGACTTGGAAAAATAGTTGAAAGAAAAACTGTTTAAAGACAACATTTATGTTTAATATAAATACTAACTTTAAATTAAATAAAATAGCTCTATAAGAAAATAAAGTAAATATACAAAGAAATTTAAATATGCAAAAATAAAATAGTTCTATAGTAAAATAAAATAAAAATAAAGGTACTAATTTTTGAAATGCATGATCAATCAAACAATTTCAAAGTAAAATAACGTAGCTTATAAATGAAAAAATAATAATTATATGTCCTTTTTAATCTTAAATGCATCTTAAATTAATTTAAAAGTAACTTATAAGAAAATAAAAAATAATTATGTCTCTTTTAATCTTAAATACATCTTAAATCAATTTAAAAATCATTTACATATTAATTTTTTTTTTAAAATATCATTTAATAATGAAATAACTCTTAAAATAATATATTCACATTTAAAAATAATTTTCTAAACATCTAGATACTTTAACATCAAAATGAAATAAATACCTAAAAATAATATCTCTCCTCTCCTTATCTTTTACATTAGATAGGGATACTATTTACAATGCTGAAGAAAATTTCAGAATTTGTGCATTTCGGAGAAATGTATTTTAATACGGTACGCCTTTATAAATTAAAGATAACAAAATGTGTACGTAAGATGAGCAAAAACCTACTTTAACACATGTCCCCCGTGGCGTAACACACTCATCACGCCACATTTCCGGTATTATTCTCAATCCCACATTGTCAACCCACTCATAATAACTTGTTCTAACCCTTGTTAACCACTCAAAATTGGGGGCTAAACGCAGTCGACATTCGCAAATTAATAAGCCCGGACAGCATTACGCCGTCTATTATTTATTGGAGTACCATTGTGGGGGAGTCCCGAGTAAAAGGCTGGGTGAATTACAAGGCGGCCGGTGAGTCAAGTGTAGCATAATAAAAAGAATTTCATAGGCAGTAACCAGCTGCGGCAGTGTTTTCGACACACTTTCCTTTAACATCGCACGCGAGAAAATGCAGATGCGTTTCAGGCGGCACAGACGAGGATTATAAAACGTCTCTTCACGTGCGATGGAATAGGTGACCACAAAACAAAAGCGAAGCTCAAAATCATGGACTCCTTGTCTGTGGCAAAGATGAGCTCTCTGCGGAGGTTCCAGTCTATGGAGTTTCACTACGACAGTGAGATCCCCAGTAATTCTACCACGCCCTACGTTAGTGCGCCCTCTAGCCCTGGAAGAGCAGGGGCCTATAGTAATACAAATAATAATAACGCTGGAGGGTTCTATTTTAGCGCCCCTACTAGCCCGACGCGATCCGCCGCCATTTTGTCGGAGTTCGCCAAGTCTACCAGAGCTGTGGTGCCTTTTATGTGGGAGGAGAAGCCCGGGATCCCCAAGAAGAGCGAGGAGAGCGTTGAATTTGGTGGCGGTGAGGCGAGTATTGGGAATGCGACTGATTTTGAGTTTAGCGCACGGTTCTCGCTGCCCGACGGGGGGCCTGATTCTGAGGGGCTGTTGTGCACTGCCGACGAGCTGTTCTGTAACGGGCAGATTAGGCCTTTGCGTCTGCCGCCTCGGCTTCAGCAGCCCGCCCGGCTGTCTGGCTTCGATTTCGACAACGCAGGCTCCTTTGCCTCGTTCAATGCTTCCACCCCGCACTCGCCTCGCTCACCGCGGTCCCCTCGCTCGCCCATCAAAGAGGGGCGGAGGATGCTCAAGGAGGCGCTTTCGGGCCTTACCAAGGGCGGCTGCGCCAAAGACAATGATTTCGACCCGTTTGCGGCGGCGCTGCAGGAGGCGAGGAAGGAGCGCTGCCCTTCTCGGAGGCGTACCAGATCGCTCTCTCCCCTCAGAGTTTCTCACTGGGAGGAGCCCCGTAAGTCCGACGCAGAGGAGTTTTTCTCGACCGAGCTGCAGAAGGGCGTTCTCGATGAGGAGGAGGTGGAGGTCAAGAGTTCGATTCCTGCCAAGCCGCCTAAGGGAACCAAGCGTTGGAGTCTCAAGGATTTCTTGTTCAGAAGTGCCAGTGAGGGCCGGGCGCAAAGCAAGGACAAGCTCTGGGGCCTCTCTATCCCTCCCGCAAAGCAGTCGGAGAAGCATAAGAGTTCAGGGAAGGCTGTTAAATACAATGACAGCAAGTCGGCTTCTAAGGGCGATAAGAGCAGGCAGCAGCATGATGATTCGAAGGGCTCTCATGGTAAATCATCGGAGGATTTGAAGAATTATAGTGCGAATCCGCGGTCCGGTAGCTTTTCTAAGAGCGGGAGGAGGGCGCCCATATCGCCGCACGAGCTTCACTATACTGCTAACAGGGCACAATCTGAGGAGCTCCGGAAGCGGACGTTTTTGCCCTACAGGCAGGGCCTGCTTGGATGTTTGGGATTTTCTTCTAAAGGGTATACTGCCATGAATGGGCTGACTAGGAGCTTGAATACTGTTTCTTGATATGCCCATTGAGAAGGGATGCTGTACGGCTAAACCCATTGGCTTCTCTAGTCATGAAATGGGAAATTTATTTTTGGCCTATTTGATTTTTTATATAACAAGCCGATTGGTACCTGTTGCAGATTCGTCAATCAACATCAAAGCCAATTTGAAGACTGTATTTTTTATTTCTAAGGTTGAAGATTACGACTTATTATGTAACTAGATATTTCAAGCTTCCACAGTCCATTGTTACTAAAAATAGATTTCTCAAAAAATCCGGGAGAAAGATGTTTGAGAATGGACTTTGAAATCCATCAGTATTGTATTTGAAAGCATAAAGTATATTAAAGATCCTCCTTATATGGATAGATAGAAAAACTGCAACAGGAAAGATCCTTTATATGTAATTAGATGTTATTAATGTACAGAGTGTTGGAAGGAGGAAAAACCCCATTTCTCTCTGCACCATTGTGTCCTACAATCTCCTGCTATCATGTATCTCAGAGTTCAAACTTATGGTCTCAGCTATGTGTTCTTAATTCCACCGTCTGGCAGAATCAGATGACATTATTGGGCGCAGGCCCAGATGCTTTGGGAGCTTTTCCGTGCAATCTTAATGTTCAGTTATTCTCTCGAACAAAGCACGATCACAAAAAGATTTAACGGGCAGTGCTCATGGGAGATTTAGCTTTCTATTGGGGCTGCTGCTATTGCTACATGATTGATGACCATGGATTTTGCAGAGTAATTTGATATATGTGAAGAGAGGCAAGATCCAGCAGTTAATACATAGTTTAAACTGGAGGGTTATGGGATTCTGTTATATATATACAAACAGAATTGGTACACTCATTGTATCGTGGTTAATCACAATTTCTAAATGTTAATCTGGGAGTCCTCTTGGGACCTGTTTTAATTTCATGTGTCTGTTTTGGGGGCTATATATTCCTTTCAAGGATTTATTTTTGTTTCTATTTTTATCTAATTTCAAAGATAGCAATAATAGATCGAAATGACCTACACGCTGCTCTTATTGGTGAAGCTATTTTAGTTTTAATTCCGCTAAGAAGGGGCATCTGTTGACTAAGCTACTCATGGGATAAATATATCTTAAACAAAAAGGACAAAATATGAGGACTATATGAGTCATTATGCCAGAATTGAAGCATATAGACTTGGCTATGGCAGCTGATTCAATTAATAATTTCCTTACACGTTGATGCCATCTGGGTGGAACTGTAAATGTATCATGTGTCACTATGATATTCACTCTCTTTCGTTTTCACAAACGAAGCTGAGCAATTCACCAAGAACAATAGAAACTGCTGTAATACAGTATGCAGATTAGCAAAACATAGTACTCTGTTCTATTAAACCGTAGCAACGCCACTACCTCAGAAGGTCAAACGTTACTTCTATGCAATATTGTCAGATGGTGGAGTAGGGATACACTTAGTTTCAAGTATCCAAGTCCTCAAATTGGAATGGTATGGGGCTAACTCTGTGTTTTAAGAATTTTGGAAGATTACCCATCTTTCTAAAGCCAAAATGAAACTCATGTACAAAAGGAGACATTTGTGGGAGTGCTAATCTCTAAGACCTTGAAGTACGACAATGCTAAACATGTCTGTCATACAGCGTTGAAGCTGTTATATAAATTTTACAAATGAATCAAAGATTAGCCAAGAAACACAGGGTATTTAGACAGAGCTCTGTACAGAGAACATGTTTTAACAGAATGAGGATACTAGGATACAGGTAAAGATAAATAAAGCTTCAAGGTAGTTTGATTGAACTAGAATACTGTAGTGTAGATCTATGCATGAAAGAAATCAACAGGGATGGTTTTGTTACTTATCTTAAAATGAATCATTTTGTGGGCCTTTTTACACTAAATTGACATTTTAATTAGGAGATGATTTCAAAAATTACATTTAAGTAGTGCGAAATTATGGTATTTCTATCAAGATTCAACTTAATAGTTTTTGAGTCAAACTCGTTGATTCATATTGTTTAAATAGTTTTTCAGACAGATCCATCTCTTATAATCCATTTAGCAATATTGCATCTAAGTGATGTTCATAGAGGTGAAGCATTGGGATTCCTTGGGAGGTCACAGTACTACTCCAATTCAAATATGCTTAACCATAGAATTTCCCCCAAAATAAAATACTACTTCAATTCAAATATGCTTAAATTTTATATTTCTAAATTCTAAAATCATGACAAAGTTTTAATGATGAAAATAGACTCACTATAACCTAAAAACCACCTTTCAACTTTACATTATTATAATTTTGTTGTCTTGGATTCTAACATTGTGACAAAGATTAGTAGTAAGCAATAGGGGCACTAGAGATTTGTGAAGCTGTCAGTTTATACAGAGAAAGGTTATAAAAATCACAGTATGACATTTATAAGCTATTATTAATATTTCAGATAGATTTATGTATGATCCCTTTCCTGCAAAATTTTCTTTATCAAAACCACAGTATCCTCAGATAGATTTATAGACGATCCCTTTGTTAGGTTGCACTTTGCTGCCATATTTCCTTTACGCATACAGAAAACTGCACTTTTTACTGCAATACTTCCTCTTCACTTGGAATACATATTTCCATACAGAAAATTGTACTTTCCTACCTTTTCACTTGGAATTTATATTTGAAGTTATAGCCATACGGAAAGGTCTACGCCCTAGCATTTTTACTGCAATACTTCCTCTTCACTTGGAATACATATTTCCATACAGAAAATTGTACTTTCCTACCTTTTCACTTGGAATTTATATTTGAAGTTATAGCCATACGGAAAGGTCTACGCCCTAGCATTTTTACCGAATATTCTACCAGTCCTTCCGCGTTTACAGCCTTTAGTGGAAGGCCACAAACCTTTGTGACGCAAGTTATCGTAGATTGAAGTTACAATATAAAAATATCCTTAGCTGGAAGGCTGAACATATGGCATCCCATTGTACAATTCTTTATCCTACCTTCGTCATTCAAGCTAGGACACAGTTATCATTTACATTCAAAAGTCTATTTCTAAATCTCAATCCAAATCCTTCCTCAGACTGAATTCATTTTGCCCCGCCTGCTTGTATTGCAGTGTAGAACTTTCATGATTCCTACTGTCGTATATACGTGATTAGTCTGGGTAAGTACTTTGTTGCCAGATCTTATTCAATAGTGATTCCCGTACGTTCATAATTATGAGGATAGAGACGAGGCAGACATAACATGCACAGAAAGATTTGCCAATCCAGGACTACCCTTGGGTGGAAGGTACATCTTAGTTATTTCGGACTAACGCCTATGCTGTTAAAAAGGTGCATCTCCCTTGTTTTGGACTGACGGTTAAGGTGTTAAAAATGGACCCTTAGACAAAGGGAATACTTGTAGCATGTTTAGCACATACAATTATAAAAGATATGATATTTTTATAGTTTATATAAATGTTTAATAGTGTTTTTGGATGTCAATTGTGAAAAAAAATTAAAATAATATTTTAAATCATATTTGTGATGAGAAGAGAACACTTATGGGTGTATATTAAATATTTTAGTCTATATTTTAAAGTTATGTTTAATTTGATGAAAAAATCATATTAATAAGATCTAATATATAAAATACATGTGTTTCTCAATTGAACTATGTGTTTTTTTATCGACATTTTGGATCACACTAAGTGATCCATCATCAAAAAGAGGAGGATGATACATCAGTCAATACCATACACAGTTGAATCCCAAAGCTCACATATTTTATATTGATGGACTGTGGAAAACTAATACCAACTAAGAGTTAAATGACTGTTCGGCAATTTTTAGTAATAGTATTTGACGGGATTACAACTTTTCAATATGACTGTGTGATAAATTTCCAAGATCAATATTTCAATTACAGCTTTTGCATTAAATCCTTTAATCCATTCAAACCACAAATTACATTGAAAAGTAATAATAAGCACTATTATAAATTGTAGAAATAATATAACTCTCATTAATATGAAATCTTTAATTCAATTAATTAACATTAATTTTATTACCATTCGAATGAATTATATAATTAACATCAATTTTGAATAATTTAGACACTATTCAATCCATTCAAACACTAATACTAAAAATTACCACATAATTACATTCAAAATCTTACATCACACACAAGCCCATTCCCCAGAGGATATTTGACACTGATAATCTGCCACTATCTCAGATATGACATTATATTTCTTTTCCACTACCATTTTACTTGGTAACAAAGATACTGATATCCTAATTATTCTGGGGACCACTACAATTAAAATCTATTACATCTTATTATTATGGTCACTTTGTGAGGCAGGCAAATTCATTCCAGATGGGAAGTCCATGTTTTCTTATTCTTTCCCCTCCCCCTCTTTCAAGATAAAGCAAGTTAAAAAGTTACCTTCTATAAAACTGTAACATGGTTCCGAACACATTTGTTCCACCGGACAACTACACTCGGACCCAATCTATGGTACTGCTTAGGAAGTTGGGTGTATTTATTATATTATACTTCCAGCCCCACTGTACCATGTGATAATGAAAAGGTTTAGCCGAGGGACCACTCTAAAACAATCAATTGCTGTTTTCTTTATTGATTTTAATGCTTTTCTTAGAATAGAGATTCGAACTTGGCACCTGGCACATATTTTATCTACAGGAAATCAATCAGTAAGTTACTCGGATCTTACCAACAAAGCTTTAAGCCTGCAATCTGTCACTGTTGAAAAAGTATATCAAGAATTTTGTTTTCACACCCGGATTTTAATGAAAACTTTGTTCAAGTACACAGGAATTCAAGATCCTATGGGAAATAATATAGTTTATAATTAGAGGAAAGCAACTTGCATAAAAGGCGATTGTTTGACGCACTAATAGTTAGCACGCCAAACATAACGTCGTTTTAATCGTGTCATCAATACCTGTATTTAAATATTATGCAGAGCAAAAAGCCTTGGGAGGGTTAAGTCTTACGTAGACGCTAATATTTATCGATTACTTTAATTAAATTTAGCGCTGTGCGTTGACAATGTACGATTTGTCACTTAAAAACGATTCCATTTTGCTTACCAATTCGGGACAGAAGAAAAGACAGTGTTGGGCTACATTTGTTTATTTTTAACGATAACTCTACTTTTCCACGTTGAATAAGTCAACTTTCTTATCCTTACAGGTAAGCCGTTGCATTCGTCGCCTATTTATATTTGTATTAAAAAATAATAATTTCAGAAGAGGTTTTATCTGTTGTACTATATATAATTTAATATAGTATAATTTTTAAGTTAATTGGGTGATATCACAGTAGAAATGGTCTTTTTGTTAACGTAATAGCTGATTAATATGATGAATATTAACCTTCCAGTTTTTTGGGTTGATTAAAACATATTTTATGGATTAAACTAATTAATTAACATATTGATTGAAATGAAATAATTTTAATATATTAATCAAAAAAATATATTTACATCTATTTAGAAAATGAATTTCATTTTTAAAAATTAATTATTAATAAATATATTTATTTGTTGAACATACCTTCTCTTCTTATATATTATATAAGATATATTTATTTATTTTGAAATTTATGTGCTCTAGGGTTCATGTTACTATCAAATCAATATAAAATAAAATAAAATTTAACATTCATGAAGTGAAAAATAATCTAGGACTGTTGAGTATTATTTCTAAATTTGATTGTGTTTTTTGTTTTTCATCTACTTTTTCAATCACACTCTCGGATTCATCATGAGAATGAGAAGAAAATTGAAGGGAAGATAGGGGAGAGGGGCCTATAGTGGAGCACCTAACTTCATGTTTCTCAAAGTCCTACATGGAAACTTCAAATCACTCCCAATTTTGTACAATAGTTTATTTGGCAACTCATGTACTTCTATATTTCGTTTTAGGGCCACATCATCAAATATGATGCCACATCAGCATGCTTTTTGTTGAGGTATCCAAAAAGGCCCAAAAAAAAAGTGAGACCGATAGTGGTGCACTAAGTCATGTTTTATTGGTGCACTTATGTGGCATCACATGATTTGTCACTTTGCATACTTTATGGATAAAAAGTGTTTTACAATTGGATATTAAAGTGCTCCACTATGGGGCCCACTGAGGACTACTTCTATCCCCACTATTGGACCCTGCTCCATTATGGGCCCCTCTCCCCTAAAACAAAAACAAAATCAAATTATTTATAAATTTGATTGTATTTTTACTTTTTCATCCACGTTTTCAATCACATTCTGTGATTCATCATGAAAATGAAAGAAAGGTAAAAGAAAAAAAATAAAAACACAATAAATCCAAAAATAATATTCAAACAACATTAACTACTATTGAAACCGGCCAAGAGAAACCACAACTAAACTAAAATTTAAGTCAACAAACGTGCATATAGATATTGACTAGACAAAATTAATACCGTCAATTGACGTGGTCAAAATTGGTTCGTAAATTTAATTTTCGTGGAGTTTTAAAAGGTTGAAAAAAGAAGAACGAAACATTATCGAGTCACGATGCGCTATCAACGCAAATGCGGTGCCCCCACGGGGATTAATTAAAGCAAAATAGGTGAAAAAAAGAAGATTAGTCTTCAAAGGGGATTTTACTAGAAGAGATGATGTATACCTACAACTTACATGCTAGCTGTATAAATAGGAAGAGATGCATCCATCTTTTTATAACATAAAATTCATTAATTTGTTTATTTGTTAGGTTTTCAATAATATTTTTTACGATGGATAATCTTTAATTAATTATTATTAGTATTTTTTAATAATTAAAAAATTATTTTATATATTCTTTTTATAAAATAAAATATGTATTTTTAAAAATAATTAGAATATTTAATAATATAAAATAATAAGTATTTTAAATATTTATTATTAATGTCATTTTGTGATTATATCATTATTTAAATATTATGTTAATTATTATTTTTATTGTTAATGATAAAAAGTTTAAAATATTTATTATTAGTTGTGTGTAATTATATGTAATTATGTGTGTAATTTAGTAAGGAAAATCATATGCTATTTATTTCTATTTTTTTATGGTGTAATGATTGATTAGATAAGATATATGGTTACAAGAATTTAATCTATTTTACATCTATGAAAGAGAGAAAGTTGTAGGATACTTCTATTATATACTCCTACACATGCTTACCGTGATACAATAGATGGTCATATCATTTTACATGCCTACAACTATAACATGTTTTTTTAGGCAATATAGGCTTATAATATTGTTTAGTTAATATCATTTTTTTACCAAAAAAACATATCTATAAAATAAAATCTCAAACACAAGAATTATGAAAATTATGTAAAAAAATTACATTCATTCAAATAGTTTTATCTTATTTACTATATCATCATTCATTCTAAATATAGTAATCATTAATAAGTCTAGATATCATCATACCACTCCATAGGGTACAAACATTAATATGTTTTGACATCATCTACTAACTCAAGTAACAATTACACTTAATTCACATATTTTCTCAATGATGACAAAATACAACAAATTAGCTAAATGAAATCTTTTTATTTTTGTGAAGACTAAATATAGTTTTAATCTCCATCTAAAAAAAATTAAATTGAATAGAAAAGTGAATGTAAGCTCAAGATCTTATTGGTTTCCCATCATTTGTATAATATTATTTTAGAAAATATAATAAATGTAAGGTCAAGATTTTTTTCATATATCACAAATATGAACTTATCATAACATGACAAGTTTCTATGTCATAATTATGCATTTATCATAAATTGTATGGTTAAGATTTATTTGATGGTAGTCCTTTTAATTTCTAACATCAATGTATGTACTTCATCTAGTGTTCCTTGCAAAGGGAACACTCATCAACATAAATATAAATTTAGGTAATTTAATAATGATCACAACTACAATCATAGAAATTTATATACACAACCAAAACATATATTTGAAATATAAAATTTTTCATCTTGTCTCTTATCTTGAACAAATAAACTAAATATTTTTGTTTAGTAAAAAAATATTATTCTCATCATAGTAGGTTAACTATAACACTCAATATTTGTTGATACTTTTAATTGGTTATTATCAACTATAAATTCTAACATGTTGTAATGACTAGGACTAGTTTCTATGTGACATGCATTTATGAACACAAGTGGTTAATTATTTTGTAGAGGAGAAAAGTGCATACTATTCTCTTTTCTTTTTATGTTTTATGTCAGTTTGTGTGGGTGTAATTAATGGATAAATCAAGTAATATTTTTGGTTAAATATGGAAGATTAGTGGTTAAATATAATTACAATTGTATTCCTTTAGAGTGTTCAAAGGTTCTTTTTTAAATTTCTCATTAAATTTGACACAGTCTTTGTGCAAGGAAGTAAAACACGCCTTAAAATAAAGGATGTTTAAGGGTAACATGTTAAATGATCCCTAATTTTTTAAGGAGATGAGATTGGAATAACTTCATATCTAAGTGAACTAAGATATATAATTGAAATGAATTAGATGAAGATAGATTTTATCTATATTTAACATGTTGACTTCAATTTATATCTACTTGTGACGATGTGATGAGGATATAGAAACTAGGAACTAGTACTATTTATTTGATTAAGATCTTAGGAAAAAAATGATTAGTGATTTCAAGTGCCTACTACTAGGTTGCATCCACAACTTTTTCCTTAGATGATTTTCCCTAGCATAATTTCATCCACTAAAAAAAATGCTTTGAGAGCTTCATAACATGCTCAACATTATTCATACCTATTTCTAAGATTTTGTAGCACTAAAAAGCACCTGTAGGGGCCTACTACAGATAAAGGGAGAGTCATCAAGTTCTTTGATAGTCAACCCCCATTATAAATTTGAAAATATTGAGAAGATACAATAGATAAAATATAATATATGTTGATGTAATTGAGTACATTGAGATTGATGTGACTATGATTGGCATTCTAAATGTGGTTGTAATATAACATTATTTTATTTTGATGATTAAAATTACCTAGTATGATTCCCTTAAATATAAGTCTTAAACACACAAATTGAGACTTTTAATGTGCAAGTTGGTGGGTAATAGTCATATTATGAGATTGTGTAACCTTAGAACTATGATAAAATTTTGAATTTTAAAGTAGAGGACAAGAATGTGTGTAGTTTTTTGGGGGGAGAAAGCATGAGTGGAACCTAGTCCAAGGAGGTAAAATTCTTGGAAAATTAATTGACAATGATATACAGTGATGGAATAAGCATGTTAGAGTGATGGTTCAAGAGTAGGGTTATTTGGTGTACTAAAAGTGACTAATTGGGTACTCCAACTACACATTTACAACATCCACATAAAGTGGCTTAAAATGTGGTTAAAATTACAAAGCATGCACTTTTATTATTTACACTTTATATTTTTTTATTATATATCTTACAATTAAAATGCATAAATATAATACAACTTCAAAGATATCTCTTAAGACATTCTTAAGTATATCAATGATAAACATAATGGGTAAGTGCACCAATATGTGATACAAAAAGGGGGTCTTAAGATGCCACTTTTTTCTCTAAAATTAGTAAAGTCTGATATTCAATGAGAAAGTGAAGATAGTTACACTCAAAATTTGAAGATGCAACAAGAACAAGAGTTGTAGTGCTATTTTTTTAGATTGCAAGAATCGATCGAGTATCTGTCCCCTTATAAACTACAGTGTGCCTGGGAAAAAATTTCACGTGACCGATGACACTAGCACAACACACCCTTCGGTACCACGAGGACGGTGGGAAGACTAGACCTAGTGACCTCTTGCCTACAACAGGATGCTTTAGCCAATTGAGCTAGGCCCACTGCCCCAAGAGTTGTAGTGTTATGAATCTACTTTCTAAACTACTATTTTTTTTAAATGGTGAAGATTAAGGGTTTCAAAAAGAGGAAGCACATAAAATGGTCCTATTTTTTCAAAAAACATAACATAGCATCTAGTGTGCTCCCCCTAAAATGTTATTTTTTTTAAATTTAAAAAAAAAATCTGTGAGAGACTAGCTATCACCATGTAGTTTATGTCATTTTTCCAACTAATTTTTAATGAATATATTCAATTTTAAACTAATTTCTGAAGTGGACACATCTTGAAAAATAATAATTTGAGCATGCCCCCCTAATTGAATATATCTATATTTTTAATACATTTAGAATAGATTCTAGTTTCTAAAAATGTAATTTGTTTCAAAATTTGACAAACGAGTAAAAAACTATATTGAAATACCACATGTTGGTTTTTGACAAAAAATGACACACTAACAAAAGGAATTCAAGATGAAAACCTTAACATAATCAAAATGTTAAGGAAAACATATGGTTAGATAGCCAAGAGAGATCTTATCTTAGTTTTTTTATAAATTTGCATAGAAACACCCATGAACCTAATGGATAGCACAACCAAAAATGTGTGATTTTTTTTACCTTTTCAAAAAATAATTCTTTGGCATGAAATGGTCATCCAACCCTTTAGGTTGGATGCTTAAGGAAAATCCAACCCAAAGGGTTGGTATTTCCCAATGCAAATCTTTTGGTGATCACCAAAATTGGCACTCACTAAATGAAAATGCATTTTTAGAATGCTAGAGATAAATTCTCTTTCTCTTTCAAGCTCTCTCCCCCACTTTGATTAAGTCTTATAGTTTAGGGTTTTCGAGTGATTATGGATAGTTGAGGTTTCACCTTTCACTCCCTCTCTTCATCCTTCCATCTCTACCAATACTTCCCTTTCTTTCTCCCTCTTCTCTCTTACCTCTATCTCCCCTCTCTAGGTCTCTGCCACCCTCTCTCCCTCTCTACATTTCCTTCCTTCCTTATCCCCATCTCTATCCCTATCTCCCTACATCTCTCTTCTTCTCTCTCCCTTTTTAATTGTTTCTCTCCCATCTCTATCCATTCTCTCAATCACTACCTCTCCCTCCCACTCTCTCTCTCTCTCCTCATCTCTAGGTTTCTCCCTCCTTCCCACTTTACCTCTCTACCTCTCTCTCCTTGTCTCATTACCCACCCCTCTCCCCCTCTATCTCTCTCACCTCTATATCTCCTCCCATGTCTCTCACTCCTCTCTCCCCATGCTGTAGGTCTTTTAGCTCTATATCTCTCCCCTCTCTAGTTATTTCTCTCCCTCTCCACCTCTCTCCCTCCCTCCTTACCCCTCTTTCCCTCTTTGTGAACGTATCTCTCTCATTTTCTACTTCCCCCTCACCTATCTACCTCTCTCCTCTCTAGGTCTCTCTATCACTCCTTGTCTACCTCTCCATCCCTCCTTAGCCCTCTCTTTCTCTCCATTCTTCTCTCTCTCATCTTCTCTCTACCTCCCCTCTCAAGGTCATCACCTCTATATCTCCTCCTTCCCTAGGTCTCTCACTCCCTCCATGTATTCCTCTCCCTCCATCCCTTGTTACTCTTCTATCTTTGTCTTTTGTCTCTCCTCTTCTCCCTCCCCCCCTCTATAGGACATCCCCTCCCTTTCTTCCTCTCCCCGTCTCTATCCCCATCCCTCCTTGAACCCACATCTCTCTCCTCCCCTCTCTCATTAAACCCCCACCTAACCTCTCTCTCCCCCTATAGGTATCTCACCTCTTTCCCCCTCTATCTCCTCTTTCCCTAAGTCTCTCACTCCCTCCGCATCTACCTCTCCCTCCATCTCTTCTTACTCCTCTCTCTTTGATGATGCATTCACATTGCAACTACGTGGATCATAACATTCACACTCTAAAGGATGTGAGGAATGCTCACAATGATTTCTGATGCTATTATCAGATAAATGTTCTATAGTGATCACATGGGGTCAAACTTGTCTATTTAGTGTCAAAAAATATTATCATTAAGTGAATCTTAAATAAAATTAGACTTAAATTTTCACATTCTTTGCAAGGAAAATGAGATTCACACCTTTCAATATTTTTCTCACTATCAAAAGAGGGCGTATTGGTAGCATCTGAATTATTAGAGGATCAATAATTGCTCCTTTTTAGAAGCACAATGGTTGTTGATATCTTAAATGAGAGGTAGATTCTTTTGACCTTCAAACATTACTCTATCTATAGGATTGTATTCATTTCTAGTTTTTCCATTCTTGATACATCCTCTCTTACATGTGCAACCTTCCTTTACTTTTTTTGTTGTAGATAAACCTTCCTGTAACTAAATATGATTATCAAGTTGCCTATTTAAGTCCATAATTTTATCAACACATTTCTTCCTCAAAGTTCCTTGGTTTCTTTCTTCAACAAACAAAAATCATGGTGAGATTTTCTCCTTCTTGTTAATCTTTACATGCTTGGTAACACCCTTTACAACATCCACCTTGTTCATGGTCTGGTCTAGATGGCCACTTGAGTCTCTAAAGCTATCAAAAGGGAAATTTCTTATGTTGACCTTTTCATGTGATGCACTTGAATAGCCAGATCTTTTGACATTAATATCATAAGAGACAATAGTTTGTAGATGGGGTATATGACTTTATATTTTAGATGACATTCCAAACACTTCATGTGGAATTTCTCGTGGTGGCACCTCATTACATGTAATTTATTCAACAAAATATTTGTAATCATGTGCAAAATTTCTTGTTTCTCGATTTACCAAAGTTGGGTCCACATGAGCTTCCATACTTGTAGAGAAGATGAGAGTTTCCATTGTAATATGAATTGTGTTATTTTTCAAAAGTGGTGTTGGATAACTAGATTTCAACAAATCAACTCCATCAGAATCATTACCATAATGTATCAACATCCTTGAAGTATTTACATTTTCACCTATTTGATTATGATCCTGAACTTTTCTTTCACCAACAAATAATTTCATTGCTTATAAGCTTCTACCACTTACCCTTACCCCAAGAAGAAGCAAGGACTACTTTTTCTCTCTATTTTTTTATCATTTGTATTATCTCCTACTATCACTTGTTCACCTACATTTTCATAATTATAACACGAAGGTATTTTGATTCCTCTTCAAGCACAATTTGCATGATCATCAGAAAGCCCACTCCCTTTATTTTTTATATTTGTAGTCAAGAAAGCAAAATTACCAACAATTTCATTATTAATAACATTTAATCCACCCTTTCCAATTTGTAGGGTACCACAATCTTTTGCTTCAAGCCAACCACTATGGAAAAAGGCTATGATTTTCAAGACTTCCAACATTTTTGTCGATCCTTAAAAAACCCATTATCCTTTCCATAGGTATTATAAGTGTTACTATGAAAACCAACTCTAGTTGTAGGAATGTTAAGCCGCTCTTGCTCCGATTCAACTTTTGAGTTAAGATCTAGGATAATTTTTTCTCCCTTTCTTTCCTTTCTCACTAAATCTAAGTGTGCTTCTTGTCATTTACTAATACATGCCTCACTATGAGGAGCTTCATTAGTACTTTCAATATGTGTGCAAAGAGGAGCTTCAACAATATTATTTAGAATTTTTTTTTGTTCTTTTTGCCTTGTGAGGACCTAGGTATATTATTTTGTGAGCCCATAAACTCAGAACTAGAAATATGATCTTGAAGCAATACCTTAGAATTAGTGACAAAACTATCGATAGTTTTTAACCTATCATTAGTTAGTTCCTCCATCTTGCAAAATTGTGATGATATAGGTGGCATATGAGGAGTGCCAATAGCTACCTTGTTCATGCTAGAGAAGGCTACCTTAGGCTTCAACCTTCATTAGGACTATCCCTATCCCCCTCTGTCTATCTCACCCCTCTATCTCCCCATCAAGGTATAGTATAGGTTTTAGGGTATAGGTTAGGGTATTGGTATAGGGTTTAGGGTACAAGATTGATGGAACAAGATTTGGGGTACATAGGGTATAGGGTTTAGGGTATTGGTATAGGTTTAGGGTACAAGATTGATAGTATAATTTTTATGGTACATAGGGCTTAGAGTTTAGGGTATAGGGTATAGGGTTTATGGTTTAGGGTAACTGCATAGGGTTTAGGGTACAAGATTGATGCAGGATACAAGGTTTAGGGTACATTATAGGGTAGGCCTGATTTAGAAAGAATAACAGGGGTTTAGGGTACAAGATTAATGGTACAAGGTTTAGGGTACATAAGGTATAGGGTTTAGGATTTGGAGTATTGGCTTTATGGTTGAGGGTATAAGGTATAAGGTATAGGGTTAAGAGTTTAGCATATAGGGTTATAGGGTTGAGGGTATTAGCATAGGGTTTAGGGTTTAGGGTATAGGGTGTACGATTTATGGTTAAGGGTATCGATTATAGGGTTAAGGGTATTGGAAGTACAATTGAGGGCATAGGTCGAGGGTGTAGGGTTTAGGGTTGATGGTATAAGGTATCTAGGGTTTAGGTGTAGGGTTTAGGGTATTTAGTTTATAGTTGAGGGTATTAGCATAAAGTTTATGGTTTATGATTAAGGGTAAAGGGTTTATGGGTGAGGGTCTTTGTGTGTGTCTCTTTCTCACTCATTCCCTTTTCTTTTGTCTTTCTCTTTTTCTCTTCTATCTCTCTCCCTCTTCTTTCTAAATTTGTTAAGAGTTGAAAATCTCAATAAAAGTTATGGCAAGCACCAAATAACTTGCATTAGAAATGGTAAAATGAGGCATGCGACCCATATTTCAGGCCTACATTCTCTAATTTTATTTGGTTTTTGGGTAAGTGCAAAAAGATGGGGGCCAAAAGGAGTCTTAAGTGGCCAATTTTTTTTCTAAAATTGGGAAATATTGACCTTGGATGAGAAATTGAGGATAGTTACACTCAAAATTTTAAGATGCAACAAAAACAATGTTCGTAGTACTCTAAGTCTACTTTATAAACTACTCATTTTTTTAAAAAAATGGT